>MU177910.1:339438-380240 GCA_016695465.1 Suillus americanus
GATAATCAATGCACCACCTGCCCGGAGCCTATTGTGTTAATTAAGGAAAATAAGGAGCAAATAAGGAACTCCGTGATTTCCTGATGCATCCCCAAGTTGCTGGGAGAAGTGCAACTAGTGTTCTGTCTGCTGCCGTGGATGACCCTGACTCTCCCTGAGTTTGAGCTAGTATCTCCGGACTCTGATAGACTTGAGCTCGAGGACGTGAGTTCAATGGTATCATCATTATCGGAGCTGTCAATGAGAATTAGGACGAGGATACTCTTCTGCAACACTGAGGTGCAGAAACGTCTCCCATGCAAAGGTTTAGCCGACGCGGTGGTAGCCAAATCAGGAAAGGTTTAGGGTCCGCTGAAGTAATTTACGAGAGGACGGCCATAAGGTCAAGTCGACATTGACAACGACATTTTAGAATTGACCAGGCCTTGAATCGTTGAACTTCGGGCGCGTCTAAAATGGCTGGCGTCGGGAACGCCTCAGCATCAGTGCATTCGCGACTAGAAGGGACACTGGGGTCCCATAGGAGGAAGTGAATAGGTATCATCCTCGATGAACAAAGAGCTGTATTGTTCGTGTCTGAGCTACACTGAATGGCAGTGGCACTAATATCGATTTATGTAACAAAAATTCACTTCCGCATTGTTTCCGGAATCCGCACTGAATATATTGGCGCTTATCCTCGCTTGTCTCGACCTTTTATGTAAAGGCTCCGAACATGCTATAAGCTGTAGTAACATTCTTCGGGAGCACCTTGGTCTTCAACGTTCAACTCCTTCCAACGGAGTGGAATCGTCATCTAGAGGAACTGGTACTCGCTTCACACTTACTAAATGATCCACAGGTAGCTGATAAATTTTTATGGCTTCAGACATTTCGTTGAAATGCATCTTCTCCTCGTCCATTCGTTAATATTTTCCTTCGGCCTTGCTCGGGCAGCTATTACTGCCTATGGTCCACACGTCCAGTCACCACTTGGGACCACGACGGCCGCCTCTGCCTCATACACAGGCGCTGCTTCATACGATCAAACAATATTAAATGCACCGGCCCCACCTAATCCTCCCCCACCTACTCAGTTCAATGTAGAGCTGCAGACTGGGAATAATGTCCCGGAACTTTCAATTCAACAAGAAGGTTCATTTTTTGGCTTCAGTATAGAGTTTAGTGTTACGACGCAAGTCCGTGAGTGCTTCCTTCACTTGCATTTGTATCCGCTGAACATGTCTTGTAGTCGGGCTGAACAGGTAACAAATTCGGTTATTAACATGGACTATAATATTTACCCCGATCGGCAGTTCTTTCCTTCAAGTGCCCTTTCTCAACCTTATGGCTAACCTGCGACAACGCGGGGGCAGCGTTAAGGTTCGTGTCGGTGGTAATACTCAAGAAACCGCTACCTTTGTGGCCAGTACCCCGGACGGTGCTGCTCTCGAGAAAGACTACGGGAGGTCATCTAACCCCGTAAGTGCAATTTTTTTTTACTCAATTATCCTAAGACTAACATCTCCAAGACGGCAACGCCGCCCCTTGTCTTCACAAGTGAGATCATCAAAATGATGGCCGAGATATCTGCACTCACTGACGTCTATTGGTACATGGGTATGCGATGCGTGATAATACTCCTGTTATCACTGACCTTCTTGCGCAGGTGTGCCGTTCAATGATACTCAGCATTGGCGTTTGCAGATCGCTGAAGTCGGAGAGGCGATGCTTGGAAAATATCTAATTGGCCTACAGGTCTGGAAACCTGACGTATGATACGACGGTCATTGCTTGCTTTTGCTTTAGGCTGGCAATGAGCCTGATCTTTACTCAAGACACGGTCACCGGCCGGATGTAGGGTTTTCTGGCCTCATTCTGTATCACATTTTTGACCTTCTTGCAGTCTTATGGCCCTCAGGATTACAAGGACGAGTTCGGTCTTCTCATCGACGCAATGAACGCAGACTCTAATATTCCCAACAAAAATCTGCTCATTGGTCCCAATCTAGCTGGCGTGTGGAGCCCAACAGATATCTGGCAAACTGGGTTCGCCACAGACTTCAACCAAAACCTTGCTGCACTGGGTGTTGAAAGGTGAACAATAGATTGTTTATTGTCATCGTTGTCCGGCTCACAACTCTGAAGGTACCCCACTGATAATTGTTACGCTTTATTCGGTATAGGAACTCCGCGCTATGGCCAAGACATGTTCCCGTCCTTCTTGACACACCAATCCGGAATTGACATCGTTAACGAGTTCCCCGGTGCCCCCGCCTATGCGCAATCCGTTGGAAAACCCTTTATTATGTCAGAAACCAATACGGCGTCTTGCGGAGGTTTCCCCGGGTTAAGCGACAGCTTTGGGGCTGCCCTGTGGGGAATCGACTATGCCCTCCAGCTAGCATACAGCAATTTCTCAACTGTTCTTTTCCATGTTGGTGGACAAGACGTACATTACAATGTACGTTCAACTCGAGTCTTATCGTCATTCAACCTCTGACCATTGTCCTCTACAGCCCTTTACACGTTCGTATTAATTGTCTTACCCGCGTGAAGATTGTTCTAATCTTGTCCCTTAGCGCCTGTGACAAACCAGTCGACGTTTCATCAGTGGACCATTGGTATGAGCTACCTTGTTTCAGTTCTCTGCTGCTTGCTAACGAAGCTCCTATCGCAGGTCCGGCCTATTACTCGGCTCTAGTAGTCGCAGAAGCACTGGGCTCCTCCAATACCGCGCAGGTCCTGGATCTGCAGGCAAATGGTGGAAATGACTATACTCCGGGTTACGCAATTTACGAAAATGGCCAGCCAGTCCGTGTCGCCCTGACCAACTTCATCACGGATCCGTCTGGAAATAGCGACTACGCTGCGAATATTTCGATCGGGGGGACAGTGCCTGCTCAGGTGCAAGTCAAGTGAGTGATCCCCGTGATGACATGAACTTATTGTTTCCTAACACTTACTCAGGTACCTGCTGGCTGACTCCGTCTCTCAAATATACAACTTCACGTGGGCTGGACAGGTGTGCACAACATTAAGTTTCCGCATTGACTACATAGACTGATTATTCCCCAGACCTTTGGCGGTCCATTCACATCAGACGGACGACTTGTTGGTACACTCGACATACAGACAATTCCCTGTGACCAGGTCAATAACGTGTGTCAAGTCAAAGTACCTGCTCCTGGTTTCGCCCTCGTATTCCTCACCGATAATGCGCTGTCCGAGTCCGACCAGAGCCCGACGATGACCTTCTCAACCACCACATATACAAATCACCATGGGCCCACCGTCACCATTGACTCCTCCGTTCTGGCTACCTCGAACGGTGAGAAAGGATTAGCCGACGCCCTAGCAGGCACGAGTCAAGGTCGACAGATGAGTAGCGCTCTGGGATTTGCGCAAGCGCTGCCTAGCCTGGTCGCTGTCATGGCCGGTGCTGTCATGGTCGGACGTCTGGCCCTCGTGCGATGAATGTTTTTGTATTTTTCATTCAGGGTTTAATGGGGAGGGGCCTTTTCTTCGTCCATTTACTTGCACTTGGATCGGACTTGATTCACACGAACATACATACCGAATCGATCATTGCCACTGCTGTGTGTAGCATAACATTCTTTCTTTGTCGTATTCTTTGGACCACTTGGATCTCGGGCCTGTGTGCATGTCATACCTTACACTAATCCTACTTACCGTCTTTCTGTCCATCACTCACCACTGCAACTCAAATCTGTTATCGTGGTGTTCAAGTAACTTGACGCCGGCGTGATCCTTCTATTATTGCGGGCACTTTTCATGTTTTCTGGCGAGCCATCGATCTTCGGGGTTAAACGACCAGCGTTAATTGTTATATATTGGCCCTTTAATTAAATTAAGCGGAGCATCGATGCATCATCCTGGTGTTGCAATGATTACATGTAACTATCTTACTGCTTTCTCGGGACTCCAGGATATTACATAAGTCACGTCACTGCTATGATTTCAACTCATACCGACGTTCACTTCCTCTCCTCTAATATATCTATCAATCTTGCATCGTATATCAATCAATTCACCCATTATTGCAGAGATACAGCGCCTCATAGCAACTAAGGATGACAGCACTGTTATTCAGGGATTTTATCCTTTCCTGTCTCAGCGAAGCGGCCCGGTCTTGATCAACAGGCGGCACCAACTCATGCACAATGGCGGGCATCGACCAATCTACGCAGCTTCGACAAGGTCTTGTGCGACGGCAATCTTGTAGAATGTGGGCGAGGAGCTAATCGCAGTAACCAGGAATTGCCGTTATCCTGATAGGCTGCGGAGGCTCTACACCGCCGCGCCGCTCGATCGTCTGTAGGTGTGTTGTTGTATCGTACCGGCGTACATCCTCACTGCTCACTCCCTGAAAATCAACCATTGGTTGCTTCAACTTATGGTGATCAAATCTCAATCTCGTCTAGCCTCATCACCTCAGCCTGAGTCTGAACGAAACGAGATGCGATTGCGGTCAGGATATCTGGTATCGAACGATTACTTGCAGCGTGAACAGCCGTCTCTTGCGGATTCCGGATTTCCAGCACGTATCGTGGACCGGCCTCAGCCAGGCTTGGGTTGAAACTAAACATCGAACAGGTCGTGTTCAGTGTTGAGTCACAGGCGGGAGTCTAATGGCGTTTTCTGCGTATCTGTGGGGGTCGAGGCTCAGAAGTGTGCTTCTACCTAGACCAACTGCGGATGCATGGGTGGGTTGTGTGTATACTTCCACTCCTTCCTCATCATCATAGGGAGCTTACTATCTATAAATTCTGACAGATCCATTTGAGAAGTAGAAGTAGCTTCCAAGATCACAGAGTAAGTGTTGTTCGCGATTCAAAATAGGCACTGACGAATGACCTGGGCGTTCGTTCATAAGTTCGCACCAACCAGATCTTGGGACAATCCATGGCAAATCTATGGCACTGAACGTCCTTCTGGGGCGATCCATGTCTTGCTAACAGCGAATCACTACATAACCTTCAAGTCCTATCTACTCCAGGCTCATCTGTTCTTCAGATATTGATATTTACCTATCATGACCTCTAAGTGGGTGGTGAGACCGGAGGAGGTGAACATTCATTTCGATCACAAAGGAGTACTAATTTGTGTACGTATCAAGCCTTTTCTGTCGAAACATTCAACGCTAGGCAATGATCCATTGGACGGCTGACTTACCACCATGCCGCCCTTTCCACCGTTTCCCGTATACTAACCACTTCACTGAGTTGTCGTGTCGTTGTCTTTATATTCACCCGCCGTAGCAACCTCATCCGATTCAGGCTGGCTGTCATTATTTCCCACTGTCATAGTCTCGTCTCCAGTGCCCTTCATTATTGGCACCCTTCCTACGTAGGCAATGTGGATTGAACGAGCGGCAATGATGAAGAACATAACAGCTATCACAGGCTGGTACACGCCGAACTCGGGTTCTTTCCGGAACCAATAACCAAAGCCGTTGAAAGTGCAGAGTACGCCCATGATGGCTGGAATCACAAGAATATCAGCAGTTACTCTTTCGGTTTGACATGAGCAACTCACTAAAACTGTAAGTCGCACACGGAGTTGGTCAGTTTGACAAAAGTTAAAGTATGCAATGCAGGACAATGCGTACTATGTTCTCCCCGCCCTGCCTAGTTTTCTGTTGCTTGGAATCAAGACTTTGCAGGGCTGTGCTTGCACTTTCGAATACCATTCGGAAATACTGCTTCCGGCCTGTTTCGGTGCCACCAGTCGAAGACAACACCAATAGCATCCGATAAGAAACGCGAATGCGAAAAAGACGGTCCTCGCCCCGAGCGTGTAAACAGCAACATAGCGGGCATATGGCTTCAGTACTGGAATGGTTGATCCAAGATAGATGAAAATGACTGCAATGCTGGCTTGCAATTTCTAGATCATCGCAGTCAAGAAGAAATTAACAATTCACCAGATACTATTGATGATATTAGAGCTGTCATGGAGTAGTGGTCAGTTTCACATCACAAATTTCCTTTCTATGATCTGATTGCTTACATGACAAAGATACCAACGCCGATGGATATTAACACTTTCTTGACAGTCAGCTTCTCAGTCAACGATGGAGGCTCGGGCAAGTTTGACATGATACTGTTCGATTGTATTGGTGAAGGTGAAAAATGGTACTAGGATCGGGACTGAGTGATATACTTACTTATAGCTCACACGGGAGATACAGCCGCCAGGCGTTGGACAGCTTCCGCTGATGCTCATGTGCCAGTGAATACTATTCTGGTCATCAACGCTGTGGATCTCACGATGTCACACGTTCGTGTACCACGCAGAATTCGTGAACAAGATGCTATTCCAGTAATTGCAGTGACAGGCGGTGCCTCGTCTCGTCTGCCATAAAACAAAAGTCTATATCTTCACCTTGCTGCACTTCACGCCCAAGATGCAGGTCGCAAATCCAATTGCTGCCACCATACTTCACCTGTATGACCACCATACTCAATGAGTTAACTCTAAGACGAGCTAAATTTTGATGCTTTAGCCTCCGCACTGCGGCAACGCTTTGGTGGGTATCTGAATCGCAACGATTTCTCGCGTATAGCTTCTGACTTTGCAGACTCACTGTAGCATGGGGATTATTTTCCTGCACCTCGCTCATAGCGAGCCCAAGATTAAATACTATGCATTCTATGCTGGAGCACACGCAATCGTGATGGGCACTTTTAAGCTGCTCGCCTCAAGAAGCATCTATCGCAATGCTCTTGCGAAGAAGAATAAGGCAGCGAAACCCCAGTCAAGCCCGGGAACTGAGCACGAAACTACTGAGACGGAGGAGGGCATTTGGAAAGATGTAAAACCTCAGGGAGTTTCCGAGAATGCAGATTTGTTGGTCTGATCGATGCGCTGAACCTGTGCGGGTACCAAGCTAGTAGGTACTTCATATACTGTAATGCAAGACTCAATTTTCCTAGAAGATATCTAGCCACTTGTCGCTCCGAAGTTCTTTTGCATTGTACAATCAATACCTCCTTCAATATACTGGTGCGGCTGAACTTCGAATCCAGATTGCAGCCAGAGTCGGAGAAGTTAGAACCCATATACGTTATCAATAGCAATTCTGATCGTACAAAGCCACACACGTACAGTACACCGGCCGAGATGAATGCAACATTGAATGAGCAAAGCTTAGGACATTAGATAAAGGCCGAGCTTTGCTGGGCCGCCGGCAGTAACCTTGTCCCACAAGTACTAATGTCGTGTACTATCATTTGGAGAATGCATCAAAGGTATCCTAATTGTATATCATCAGTGGTATCCTTTGGAAAGTAGCAAGCGGCAACATTCGAGAAAAGCTGAGGAAAATTATTTCAATAGACAGGTTCTGACAAATGATTGAGATGGATAATACTTTCAGAAAGCACAACTTAAAGGATTGGATTTGCAGTAGTCGGAAGATGCTTGAGCACCGTGACATTCCTTACCTTTGAGAAGGTTGTCCGATGAAGGGCCACCGCCTGGCGCCAAGCTTACATCATTTTAGTGAACCGGAAAACTTAGGCAATGCATGTTTAACAGTGGTCGTAACACAACCAACTCGCGAAGGTTGGTTTTACTTGGTCAGATGAAATTGTGAGTGAATTAAGAAATTGAGGGCGGTGAACGAGAACGACTTACAGTGGATAAACAAGCTTGATGGAATCAACGCCTACAGCGTATGAATGGTGTTCAAGTTCTCGACATCGGGATCGGGTTCTCGTTAAATCATCTTCTCGAATGCCCGTAACTTATGGATGATAACCAGAAAAATTTCCGGGAAAAAGCTGAAGCCATCGCGGGGCATGAAGTGCATTCCTTCTCATGGACAGATTATCATATATAAAAGAGGTTTTGGCACAATGACACCACCTACTAAGTCAAGACGGTCCACCGAGGATGTATACACCTGTCAGTAGGTTTCGAACCAACTCCAAGAGAAACAGATTTTGACTCTGTTGTAGACTGGTAACCACTTGGCTAAGACCAACTGGATGGACGTCTGAGGAAAAAATCCATGAGTCAATGTTAAGGTGTGTTCCGACAGAAAAAGACCCATGATTCGGCAGGTTTCGAATCTGCGCTGCGGCAGTCCAAGAGAAACAGATTTTGATTCTGTCATGGAAACCACCTGGCTATAACTTAATAAGACCAACCTCCAAGAAAATCACCCATGAGTGAATCTTCAAAGTGTGCTCCGAAAGAAAAACCTTGTCAACGGCAGGTTTCGAACCTTCACTGGCACAGTCCAGGCTAGCCTGACAGATTTAGATTCTGTTATGTCAACCACTTTGGCCTGGACGTAGTTGAGATGAACTTTTGAGGAAACCATCCATGAGCGAATCTTCGAGGTGTGTTTCGATAGAAAAAAAACGTCGCTCGGCAAGTTTCGAATCTGCACAGTCCAAGAGAAACAGATTTTGATTCTGTTCAAGTTGTGGTAACCACTTAGCGGACGGGATATAGTACATATTGATGATGATGATTGCTATACTTACTCGGGATCGGAGATACAACAAACAAACAGCCAGAAGCAAGTTCAGTGTCCCGCGTGTTTTAATTCGATGAAGCATGCCGTACTAGGTGAGCAAGTACTATTAGTTTACACTCACAGTCTTGAGACTAGCCATTTCTTACATGACTGACCACCAGAGAAGAGTCGCCATTATTGGCGCCGGGTAAGTATCGCTTTTGATGTGATTCTACTAGTACACCAACTGAACATCCGCTCGCAGTGTTGGCGGGTTGTCCCAAGCTATTGCTCTCAAAACTAAGCTCAGATTTCACGATTTTACAGTGGGTTCATCCATGCAACGAGTGGTATGGTCGATGAGTATTTCAATAGATATATGAAAAAGGGTCTGAAGTTGGTGGGGCGTGGAGGGTACGTTGTTGTGATGCGGGACATCTTCTCTTGACAATTTTTTGCACAGGCCAACACATATCCTGTATGGTTAACGACTGAAACTGCAGAATATCGCTCACCTCAAAGCGTCTTCTAGGGATGCTCGTCCGATGTCCAAATTCATTGGTACAGCTTATCATCAGACCTTTACCCACTCTGGAACAAATCGCATGGCCTTCAACCGGAGATTCAAGCCTACTGGATTAAGCTCGCAAAGAAATATAATCTATATCCACACATTGCGTTCAACACAAAAGTGTTATCTGCCGAGTGGGATGATGCCAAACAACAGTACACCATCGTCGCGGAAGACATCTTTTCAGGCAAGAGAATGTCGAGCGTGGCTCACGTCGTGATATCTGCCGTTGGTATTTTGGAGGTCCCAAGGATTCCATACGAAATCCCTGGAGTTCGGAAGTTTCAGGGAACTTCGTTTCACTCCGCACGGTGGCCAGGCTCAATAGATATGCAAAATAAGCGTGTTGCAGTGATTGGAAATGGCTCTTCCGGGTGAGTCGCACAATGACTTCTGCGCAGGTAATCGGTGGTGACATACAACAAGAGCACAGTTCGTGCCATCTATATCTGAAGACCCGTCCGTCAAAGTAGTTAACTTCATCCGCACTCCGACCTGGTTCAACACTCGAGTGAGATTCTTTGTACCATGTTCGATGACTCAACAACTAAACTAAACATCTAAGCCACATATTCCGTACTCGGACACCGAGAAATGGATATTTGCCAACATCCCTTTGGCAATGCGACTGCACCGAGCTTGGATTATGTTCTGGGTCGGACCAGCTACGTTGCAGGGTTTTAGCTTGCTAACGTTTGTTGTAGTTCGATTTTCCCTCTATCGTGCGCCCCAGTGAAAAAGCTCTAAAGAAACGACGTGAGGTGAGCATGCTGCGAGAGTCCCGGGGAGTTCGTTCCAAGATTTTTGACAGGCGATGACGAAATACATCCTCGATAACGCACCGACTAGATACCATGATCGTATGATACCCGATTATCGTATGTGTCTGACCAAGGAATTTTCTTTGTGCTCACATGTTCCACAGCTCCAGGTTGTAAGCGGACTGGTTCGTCGGCGGTGCTTGAACTTGTGAGATGTTCTTTCTCATTTCATTACATGCAGTCGCAAACAGTGGTTTCCTGGATATTCTCCATCGGCCTAACTTGACACTGAACTTCGATGGAATTGCCAACATGGTGGAGAACGGCATCATCACAAAAACTGGTATGTATAGGCCGTCAACGACATCATCACCCTCCTCACATTAGTTTAGGTCAAATGTTACCATTTGATGTCATCATATACTCGACCGGATTCATCAGCGTAAGTGCTACTTACACAGATTTAATATTCTACAAGATGCCAACTGCAGAAATAGGACCGATACCCAATGCACGTTCGAGGCTTGAATGGAGCTACTATCCAAGGCTATTATGATGCGCATGGTGGCCCTACCGCATACCTCGGGACTGCAATTCCTGACATACCAAACTTTTACTTGTTAGCCGGTGAGTTCACAAAGGACATGTTATCATCAATTTATTGCCTGACGTATTAATTACAGGACCAAATACCGGAATACCGGCATCAACGTTGTTCATGGAGGAAGTTCAAGTAAGTCCAGTGTACTTTGTGTGTGTTTCTACTCAAGTTTGTCACAAGATCGGATATATCCTTCAACTCATAGAGCCGGTCCTCGGTGGTTCCGCTTCATCATTCACCGTCAAAACTTCACCCACAGATGCATATAACGCCAAGGTTCAAGAACGAATATCCCGCTCGGTGTCCGTGCAATGTCACTCCTGGGCACGCACAAATGGCACAGGCAAGGTGTTTAATCCGTTCCCTTGGGCTGCGACTCTTTGGTGGTGGTGGCTTCGCAAACCGAATTGGGATCATTATGTGGGAGTCGGCGCCGAGAGATGGGTATGGGCAAGGCGAAAAAAGACTGCTAAGAATATTATGAAATGCGCTGCAGTCTTGACGCTATTGGGGTCATATATCAGCGGCCCCGCTCAGCGGATTTTACACAACATGGTGGTGAGTCTGTTATTGTTCTCGATGCCTATCAATTGAACATTCGAGATCTAAGGCAGACGACTATCTGTGACTTGACTACCTCCTTTGAGCCCCGCAGATGTACGAGACAGATCATAGTTATACAAAGTAGAAACTGAACAGCTTGCATCCTATTGCCTCATGAGCAAGATCGATAATCGGGAACGATACGACGACAACCTGTTAAATTTTTTTTTCAGTAAGCGTCGATCATTATGAGGATGGTCCATTGTTCGATGGATACATTCTATGTGGACAGTAGTCTGACACGCCCATCCGCAGTCTTCGATGCGCAGTGACCGGTTCGGCCAGCGGCGCGCTGGGACTCGTTATTGCGACAGGACAGAAGTGCTTTGCTGGGGGAAATCCTTAAAATGACCGCATAACGCCCACTATAAATCAGATCACTCATAAAACTGGAAGATTGATGCAGAACGTAACAACGCAAATGCGAAGATACTTCTCTGCACAGTTATCAAACTAAGTATAGTGGATGCTGTCATCAAACAAGTGAACAGGTATTTGGAACGTATCACTACTCGAGAAGCTGGGGTTTTAAGTTGCCTAGAGCTCGGACTGGGATGTGGACGGGAAGGACATCTTGAAAGGACCGGGAGAAGATTCGACTTTGTGGAAAATTGAAGGCAGAAGCGTACGTGTTGACGAGGAGTCGACGGCCTGCAGCAGAGGATGGGAATAAGATGGTCACGAATATAATCATGATGCAAACGGCGATGGGATTTGGAACATTAATGTACTTGATGTTAGTGTTTGGTCTTTCATCTGGATCCATGGAGACACTTCTGGTACCATCGCTGCGATTCTACCTTCCGCCACATGTACACTGGCAGAACTACGTCAAGATAGTTCTGCTCACAACACGTTGGCACGAAGTTCGCGATATGATTAAACAGCCAGAGAGGTTAGAACCCATATATATACATAGTTGATTAATAGGAATTCTGATGGTCCAATTCCACACTGGCTGAGATATGAAAGCAAAGAGCGATGGTCTAATTCGACACATGTACAGCACACCTACTACTGAGATGAATGTAATGGGCAAAGCTTAAAGTCATCAATCACCCAAAAATGTTAAACGGCGCTTTTGTCCTAAAGCTTGGGACAGAATGCATTCCATCCAAAATGAACGCAAGACATGTAATGACACGAGACATCGTATGACTATCTGGAAAGAGCATCACAGGTTATAGGTTAGGCACCATCCTCGAAGTTCGAGGATTCGATTTCCACTAGCCACTAGTGACTAGAGGAAATTTATGAGAGACGATCCGCAAGGTGGGGGGGGATACCGTGTGTAATGATGGGAGTTAGAGATAGATGATCCAACATAGTCGACACTTATAAATGAAATCATGTCAGAGCGGTTGGCCTCTCGTGAGTTGTCTCCGAAAAACTCTTCCGGGGACCACTCACGAGAGGCCAATGTCATTATTGTCGCTCTTTCTAGGCTGCCTCCGCACCAAAAGTCCGTATACTTGCATGTTGGTATGAAACTCGTTGTCAAGTTCACACTTCAATTCAAAGGACAACACGCCAAGGCAGAGTGATATGTTTCAGTTGAAAGCCCTCCTCCACGAGTCGGGGATTGAGATACAGTGATTGCATCTTTGATGAGCTTTGACCCGGGATTAACCTGTCCAGGTACCCTCAGCTCTCTTGCATCAGTACGACAGGCTACTCGACTGACTTGTTAGCCCATTCGAGGGATGATGACTGCAGCCTGAGTCCGAGTCGTAGGAGACATTTTTGTAGATGGTATGCGAAGGTGGATAGAAGAAAAGACAGGCTTCTCGCGCGTACGTGAAGGTGTGCGGGGATGGGAGGAAAAGTGCGGTGTCTTTCCAGTACTACGTTTGTCTTGTTCTTGTGACGAGGGTGGGGCTTCGAAGTTACTAGTTTTGGCGGGTGCAATCGATTTATTTGGATGTGATGTCTGGATACGTTTAGTCTGACTCATAGCACTATAATATTGTTCAGAATCGGATGCAACCAAAGCTGTGGATAATCACCTCTCGGAGAGCAAAGACCTCTTCGAGGGCATCAAGGCCCGTCCCAAGCGTTGTAATATGCCAGTGACAGTCACGCTGTCCGATTTGTTCGCCTACAATATCAACCCCAGCGCAACGGCCACTCCTCGGGGTTGGGCTGCTTGCGACACTGAAGCAAACGCCGCGTTCGATTGGGAAAAGTCAACGTGGGCTGACATAGTTTGAGACTCCAATGGGTGCAGCACGTAGATAGAAAACTCCCTGGAATTATCCAGGAGAGGCTCTGAGCTGCCAAGTGGTAGGTCCATGGAAGGAAAGTCGTATGAGAACACATAGTATCTTGAGTGAGTTGCAGCTAGCATTGAGGCATGCTTTAAGCGGTTCCAAGCCGTACTGCGTATTTGCAGCAGATGGAGATGGGCAAAGAATAACCTGCACAGAAGATGGGGACCGGGTAAGAGGGTACTGAGGAGAGCTGTTGACTGTGTAAAGTTGGTGTAAAGCACTTGTACTGATACAGGTCAATTATGAAAGCACCAGACCAAGCACGATGAATATATATATACAAGGCACGCATTGACATCATCTACGTTGGCGGTAAAGACTTACAGAAAGTTGTAGACAATGTCAGCTTCAGGTCATTCAGATGCGCGCTCGCGTTGCGTAACGCCGTGACTGTGACATCACTCCAGAAATCAGTATCTCCGGCACTCGATTGACCTGTGGAGGAGACCTCCATAGTTTTATTTTAACCGTACCTCAACTCAGAGTCAATGGCTAAGTACTACTACTACTAGTAAGTCTAGGAACTGATATGGAAATAGTACGTTTGGGACATCTTGAAAGGGCCGGGAGAATGATCAACTTTGAGGAACTTTGCAGCATACGGGGTCGACCAGGATGGCAATATGATGGTCACGAATATTATAATGATGCCATGCAAACGATGATGCGGATTTGGAACATTGACTCGATGTTATTATCTAGTGGTCTTCCATCCATGGAGACAGTCACGGTACTTCTAGTACCATCAAAAAATCTGCCATCTGCCATCCACCACACTGGCAGAACATGGTTCTGCGGCCTGCTATAGGGCTCTGCTAGTAAAATTATCAGTGCGTCAAAATAGTTCTGCCTAGTACAACACGTCGGATTAGTAAATTGATGCAGCCTTATCTAATCTCCAATTTTATATATTTTCTGATGTGACTCTTGCATAACTACATATAATATTATTGGTGCAAAGCAGGCTTCTTTGCCAGCGCTGAAGCTGAACTCAACACTCAGTAACTCAGTACTCGATTTCGAGCGAGTTGATTTGTTCATTTCCGAATCTGTTTAACTGTTAACGTTCAACCGAGCGCTTTTATCTCCTGCTCCCAATTTTCCTGAATTATTTCTTGTTTATAACCCATGTCTACGGAGCCTGTAGCAGTCTCTGACGAGAAAAACCCTGGAGAGGGTACAACGATGCATGAAGGAAGTGAAGATGAAAAGTTGCAGAATGCTCGCAAGCAGAGTATGTGTTTTTTTTTCTGTCATCTTTCTGCAGATGGATGACTGTCGACTCCGTGGATATCATAGTCGAGTTCTATTTTGCAGACTCGAACCTGCCGTTCGATAAGTGCGCATGATCATCATGCACCGCGTGCATGGCTGATATGATTCAGGTTCATGTGGAGTCTCCACACCGCAAATGCGGAACACTGGGTACCCATCAAAACCGTCTCTTCGTTCAAGCGCATGCGAGAGTATGTGTCGAATGGCCATGAGTGGATAGTGAAGGCTTTACGGACAAGCACGGAGCTGGAAGTAGATGAAGCTGGTGAAAATGCGAGGCGTCGCACTGAGGTACAACCACCGAAGGGTCAGTTTGAGAGAAGTGTCTACGCGGTAAGCTGGATCATCGAGGTATCGATAAATTTGCTCATGCATGGCACTACAGAAAGGATTTGGAGATGAGACCTCCGATCTGCAGAAGAAATTGGAAGAGTTTTTCAACCAGTATGGAGAAACGAATGCTGTCAGGATGCGTCGTGTAGACGGGAACAAGCAGTTCAAGGCATGCTTCATAGACTCAATCTAGAAAAAACATACGTACTCATGTTTTTCGCAGGGATCAGTCTTCGTCGAATTTGCAGAGATGAAATCCGCGGAAGCATTCCTAAATGCTGATCCTAAACCATCTTGGGATGGCGCCGAGCTACTGATTATGTCCAAGTATGACATTTCTCTTTCTAAGTTTCTCTTTCTAATGGACTCTAGGGAGGCCTACTGCGATATGAAAATCAAAGAAAAGGGTCTTACTGGCAAAACCGCCGAGATGCGCAAGGACAGCATGGCAAGCCGGAAGGGATTCAATGCGTTCCAGGAGATGCAGGACGAGAAGAAGGGGAAGGGTCAAAGGGGTAAAGACAAGCCCAACCCTGAAGTCTGGCTCGAGTTCATGGGATCTAAGATTCGCGTGCAGGAGGAAGATGGAGGCAGCGTGAAGAGTGAAAATGTGCCATATATCAAGGGCGCAACAATGAAATTTACTGGCTGTGGTGGTGATGCTAATTTTACGGAGATGAAGGTAATTCGGTGGCTTTCACTTCGTGTATCAATGTTCTGACTACCTGCACCGATAGACCCCTTTGAGAGAGCGTTTTGCCCGGGTGCCATACATCCAGTTCTCAAAGGGGGATGATTTTGGTCTCGTCGGATTCGACAAAGCCTTGACGGAAGATGAGATCGACTACGTGAAGACCAGCCTCAAGACTGTGAATTCCAACGAAGTCCAGTGGTCTATACCAGAAGGTAGTGTCACTCCCTGTATTGTATATGATCCGTGCCTTACTCCTGTTTGGTGTCGCAGAGGAAGAAGAAAAACAATTCCAAATCGATCGTGCTAACTTTGCTGCGCGATCAGCTCTCTCGCGTTCTCAGGACCGAAAAGGTGGTGCATCACGAGGTGGACGTGGAGGTGGACGGGGAGGCGGACGGGGAGGTGGACGTGGAGGTCGGGGTAGAGGTGGGGGCCGTGGTGGAAGAGGTGGAGGCCGTGATGGAGGCCGCAGTGGCGAGAAAAGCCAGTCCGCCGCAACGTCTGAGGAGCAGAGCGGAGAAAAGCGCAAACGGGCCATTGAGCCTGATGGCGGCCCTGATACTGGTGTTCGTGGTCAGGCTATCCCCACGATCGCGCCATCAAAAAAGGCAAAAACGGATGCTGCATTATAGTAATATCTGGTAAGCTGTGTGTATTATGTGTACAGTTGTACTTTTGGGCGTCTTCGTCTGTTATGACTTTCAGTACTCATACTCAATATTATTATATTCTCATTGTGCATAAAAGACAGGAATCCTGACACAAATAGTTGATGCAATACAAATAACAGCAGGAACTTATCAGAAACAAACCAAGGACTTCGCAGATCTAGAAGACATGCATAGTTGATCAAGGAAAATAGCCAGGAATAATAGCTCGATCAGATACGACGATAACACTATCTAGACTAGTACTGCTACTACTAGTGTTTCTTATTATAAGTAATCAGGGGAGGCTGTGTAAGCTGTGTGGCGCTCACTCAGCATGTGGGGCCCTACTTATAGTAGGTCTCACCAAGGTTGCACTGCAGTTACTTCGGTGCCCTCTACTCTTCTTCAGTCATAATATCACCTACGCCGACCGCAGAGAACATTGACTTCAACCATTTCTCATTAGTAGTATCAATTTGTGTGCCCAGTGGAAATGGACGACAGGCAAGCCAATATTCCGTTTGCTCCAACTGTATTGTCATGAACTCAAAGTGCTCCCAGGTGTAATACTTTGCATGAACCTCACGACATGGAAAAACAGCAGTTCGCAGACTTGGAAAAGGTTGAGGGACTGATTCCAGAATTGGAAGAGGAGGAAATCTTGAGTCACAACGAAGTTGCTCTTGAGATGCTTGTCGTCGTCCTTAACTGGACACTGTTCTCAGTGGGTTCACATCGTCAGCAGTGTTGTTACATCCTCTGATGATGCCTGGTTTTTTCTCAACTCCAGGCGGTGATCACCGGGTCAATTTGGTGGTTACAGTTCAATGCGCCGCAATCAGGTTCCCCTGTTAACACTGATATCCCTACGCACGAACCTCAAACACCTTCGCTGCGTCATACACTCTCACGCGGAGTCTTCTTTGTCGGCAGCTTGCTAAGTTTCTGCGTCGTACTCCTCATCGTTTTGGGCAAGATCCTCATGCGTCAGCACACGCTCACTCTGAGACTACCGCCTTATGGTCCTCGTAGCCTCCCCAAGTACAAGGTTCAATGCCTACGCGCGATTCCAACATCCATGCCTCCTTGGTTCATGCAGCTTCTCAAGTCGTTGCAGTGCATCTTCCCACTTGTTCAGTTTGTGATTACCATCGCACTACTTGTGCTCTACTGGTTCTTTTAGTGGCTCGCCCTTGCTCCACTCTCCCAATCTGGCAACAATAATTAGCATCGTCTGTTTTTTGTAATTAAATTTATGCTTACCCCACCCTTGAGGCTTCAAAGAATGAAGCATATAGGGTTCTGACTACGATCGTCTTCCCCTCGCGTGAGATCCTTTCACTGTAATCCATTAGCCACAAAGCGGTTTTATTTTGTTTTATATGAGCTTGAGTATTATATCGTCGGTCTTGACTGGACGATAAATCGTGTATAACAAATAGGACTCCAGATTTCGTATAGTAATGCGACCATGATTGCATTCGAATACATACAAGAAAAATCATCACGAATAAACACTCATGCGTGAGTTTTGAGATATCGTAGGGGGCCACTTAGACTAGCTAGTAATGTTCGACATAGGGTACATTACCCCAATGGAAAAAAATTGGATTCAAAATAAAAATGATCATGCCACCGTCACGATCGCGATAGTTTGCGCTTGCGCTGGTGACACGCCACAGCCTTTGCATTTTTATAATGGCTGAACCTGCCATGTTACAAGGTAGCACTGAGCTGTTTCCTCGAGAGTGGGACAAGAAATTCTCATTTGTCATACAATGGAACACTCGACTCAAGATCGAGTGGTTGCATCGAGCCAACCAAACGATGAATACTGACACAAACCTATATATCCCTAGAGTCTGTTGAAAAGTTGAAGGCAATTATACAACCGTATACTAGTATCGAATGATCAGCCTGAGAATCGATCAAGCCTACAGATCCTTGACTTGTTCCTCAAGCCAGTTCCATAGCTCTGAAGTCTGCTGTGGATCCTGTACATCTGGGTGTGTGTTCCCAATGCGCGCCCATGGAACAAGATACTGTCCAGGACATGAGTTCAAGTCCAGTCAGTAGAGAATGGACCAACCTTTCCGTTAAGATTCGCTCCTTCTGCAGTGGTTCCAGCATATAACTGCGTGAGCGCGCCAAATGATACATCATGGAAAACCAAGTTCTACAAATATCGAACGATCAGTTTCTCAGTCTGGAAGGTTGAATGACGCGTGATGACATACGCTTATCAGTTTGCTAAAGGAGTCGTAATAACGACCGAGCTCCGTCTTGATACCACCAGGGTTAAGTGCTGTCGAGACTATACCCTGGTCGCCATATCGTCTAGCTACCTCAGCTGCAAAGAAGGCGTTGCCCTTTTCACGCCGGAGATTAGGAAAGGAATTGATATGATAGAGACAAAACTTGCCAATTTGCTTTGGCTATAGAGATTCATGGCGCTCTTCTTTGTCCTGGCAGGAGAGTCCTTGAACGTGTTGTAGTCTAGACCACTGAGCCAGTGGGCGTTAGAAGACGTGTTCACAACGCGTGCAGTTCCGTCAGGCGACTGCGAGGCACCCGCTAAAAGCGCAGGCATGATAGTTTTCGTGAAGTAGAAGTGACCAAGAACATTTGTGCCGAATTGCAGGTCATAACCGTCGTCCGTCAACATCTCCATAGGAGGAGTCATTACTCCACTGAGCGACATGTGAGCAGACGATGAGACGACAAGTTAGGAAACACTCACGCATTGTTGAATAGGACGTGCAGTGCGGGTTCTCTCCTGAAGGGAAGTGTCAGTTGTCTCTTTGCTCAACAAAGGCAGTGAGCATACCGCAGAAACTCTTCTCCAGAGGCCTTGACAGACTTCAGGTTTGCCAAGTTGAGTTGCAAGAAACACGCTTCTTTTCCGGTGCTCTCCTTCAGGTCACGAATAGCGGCTTCACCCTTGGACTTGTCGCGACAGGCAACGTAAACCTTCGCGTTTTTCGTGAGGAGGACCTAACAATAAAAACGTCAGCGTGAGGCAAACACGTCGATGGCAGACAGACTCTAGCGGTCTCTTTGCCTATCCCTGAATTAGCACCGGTGATGAGAACAACCTTTCCGGACATGTCTGGAACATCAGACGCGAAAAACTGCGTTGACGGAGGAAAAGTCTCGCGAACGAACGTTGACCAGATGTGACCCATGATGAATGATGGATTTTTGGAAAGTGGTGGCGGTAGAATTCAATGGGAGGCCTTTTGAGCTTGGCGAACTTCAACTGTGGGTGGAGATGGTGACTATGGAACTATTTGCGAGCCTTTTATATGTATGTTCAAGCTAGGTTCGAGCCGCGACTGTTCGCGTACGCGGCAATTAATTAATTGACTCCTATAGAGTGGCGTGGAATATATGATATACTACTCACTGAATCAGCCAATGAAAATCGTGTTATGTAATTGCATTCGTCACGAACCCACGGTTCGGCATCACGCTGTTGAGTCGATGACTCGGCCACATTACACTATGATGAGCCTTGCGAGCACCATCGACGGCGCGATGGTCAGAAGGCGCAGAACATAGCGATCGCTGTCCGAACTGCAATCAACCTAAACTTGAAGATTGTTGATATGATAGCCCGCCAAAGGCTTAGTAGGCCACCTCAGGCTTCATCCAGCATTCGAAGGTTGAAGGCTGACGCAAAGAGGATCACGAATCACGGTTAACGCAACGAAATCAATGTTACTAATTTACATAACAGACCCTTCCACAGAACGCAGCAATGCTTCCTTGTGGTGACTTGGCGGCGGCGTTACCTCACAATAGATGGGCACGCGCGTCGCGTAGAAAGTCCTCGAACATCCGCAGCCTACAGCTCTCTATTCTCGAACCCAAATCACATCTCGTCGTTATGATGGTGGTCGACCTCGCAAGGAGAGACCATCAGTTGAACCTCCCAACTCCTCCTCGTCGGACATCGTCTTCGTAAGGCAAACATCTATCATGCCTGCTTGCCGTAGATTGGCCTCTGTCGGATGCTGCACACCTTCCAGTACTTCATTGATAGAGGCTGAATGATGACCCAACCACAAGAGTTGCAGTACGCCTATGTTCGGGATAACAGCCTGAATATCGTGTGATGCATCGAATGCTCTTGTCATGTGCAGCGCCAGTCCCAGCATGATCACCGATGCAGATGTCGCGAAAGCCAACTACAAACATTTTCGATGAATAGTCATCGCACATATACTACTATGAACTCACAGGAAGAAGGTTGATCTACAACATGCTTCATCAATCGATCAAAAACACCATCTGTGCAATTCACTTACATTGAGGCGTAGGGCAATGAACTCCTCGCTGACATAGGCCGTCCCATTGCCGAGCTCAATTCCTCCATTGGATGTGCCCAATTGGCCCGCTAAGCATGTGACACAGTGAGCGAGAACAGGGAAATGCTTGAAAACATCAAACACGACGTATCCCTTACCTATCCAAATGAGTTGTGCAGCTGCCCTTGCAACCGCAAATTCTAGTTCTTCCGGTCTCAAGGTGAAATTAGAAATCGGACGAGCACCGTCGTATAGGAATTGTGAATATTCATCGGTGAGATTCAAGCCAACCAATGACATGATATACCTAGAAGTCAAGCCGTATTTAGGCAATGCAGTCAAGGAAAGTGTTTAGCCTACTCGTCCGCAACAGAAAGTTCGGTGATTTGTGAAGGTGTACCGCCAAATATAATACCGCTGCTGCTGTCCGGGGTAGCCAAAGCACTGCCGATCTAAAATTAACAGTAAATTAGCAGCCACTCGAAATGAGTGCAGCGCTGTATAACGCACTTGGGCTTGCCAACTAGTATTCGACCACTCGAATTGATTCATTTCCCATTGCGTGGATGGCTGCGATATGGGCGTGGAACTCAGTAGACTGTTGGTTTGCATGTCGACCACCCCATTTGTAGTGTTCGCCGACAGCGAACATTGCACGAAATAGACCTGGATGACGTATGGAGTGACAACGCCGGGGATAGCTGCAGAACGTATTATTATCATATCTGTATTACAAACATGCTTGAACCGTACCCCAAGTCATGTTTACGGCGACCTCATCTTGTACTAAAGGCTCAATATCCAATGATGTGGAGACCATGAAGTAGACACCATTGAGCTAGAGCCGATTTGTCACTCAGCTTCTATAGTCTTCCCGAACTATCTCGGAGAACACTTACCTCCGTGACTTCATTGTAAGGATCTTCATATTCCACCCATGGAACTATATATATCTGGTCTGGCCCTGTAGACATTCTCAGCACGATAAAACATCACCGCAATCGCAACCACTGACATAGAGTGCTCGCATTAAGCATGCGAGAAGAATTTGGGCCGAATGGAACGATCGCCGTGCTGGTATTCGCAGAGTATGTCACATTTGGAATCACTCCGCAACGCGAGGATATCGTCGTTGCGTTCACAGTTGCGTTTCCTGCTATAGCGTTTGTTTTGAGGGTGTCGTAGAGCGTGGTGTTAGATAATCCTGCAGACGCCAGTCCAGTCAAATGATTGACAACTGGTAGGGATGGGGTAATGAGTCCCAGGTTCGCGAAAGAGCCGTACGACGAATCGTCTAGCCATCCTAGTGTTGTTGGCACCGACGTCGTCATAGAAGTATTGAAGGTTTGAAATTGTAGGAGAGTGGAAGAGGTGACATGCAGCACGGTTATGTTCGCAAGGTAGGCTGCCACAGCAGAAGTCGTCCACCACGAGGCGGGGATGTCGGTTTGTCGCCAGACGCTACTGAGAGCAGAGCCAAGGCCCGCCCATGCGCCAGAGATGTCGTGAATGGCGGTCAGTTTGAGACGGCGTACAAGCGTTCTCGAAATCGCAAGCTGTTGGGTAAGGAAGAGTAGAATAGCCGTGTATATCTGGATCAGGTCCTATAATTGGTGTATTGTTAGGATAACAGTAGTAGACACGTACAGTATAAAACGCTTGCAATGAGGCACTCAGCACCACAGGCCAAAAATCATTGTTTGTTGGTGTGAAGGAGAAAGTTACATGGTGTTCCCAGTGACGGGCATAAAAGATAACAAGGACGATGTGGATCATGACCAGCATGCCATGCAGGATGTAACACGCGCGTGCGGAAAACAATCCATTGCGCACATTTTTTGAAACATTTTTCGAGCGGGCCTTCCAGTCCACTAAGGGAGGGAATGTAGTTGTCGGCCCACAACAGCAAGCAATTAATCGACACGATACGCAAGTCTTTGACATACCAAGTATCAGCGATGCAGTTGAGTGTAGATGGACAGGCAATAAGGTGGTCCTGGTCAACTACCTGAGCTCCAGTGGTCCGACCCTTGACAGAAGGAAATTATTCATTCCTTGAAATTCCTTCTTTATAGGTGAAGGCTTCAATGCATGCATCAACGTTTCAAACTTTCAAATGGGGGTGATGCTACTAGTAGGTGATGCGGTCGGGCCAACCCGTGTCGTAAAGTCCCCAGTCGCCCATCAAATGCTAACGTATAATGAACCCGAGGATGTACACATTGATCGACTCGGATGTCACCTTTGTTCTTTACTCGGTACCGTATTGTTTTACTACAAGGTCGTACGTAGGCTAAATAATAATGGTTCTATCACTTGCCTTGCCAGCTCCGGACGATAGGCATCCCTACACGAAGCACCACTTATCAGCCGGCTTATCTGAGATCTAGTATGCAATCTATTATCTGGTTATCACAATCGAGGCAGAGTCTCATCCTTTTGTCCTGCTTCTCGACAGTTTCTCAAATTCAACATCTTTGATTGCTATCAATTATGCTGACAATAACATGTATGTACGTAAATGATCTAGTAGCTCTCTGAGATTAGACAATCAAGTACCGCTTTCTACTCCAGCGGCACAGAGTTCCCAGTACTGGGTACTTCCTAGGGACTCGAGAGACACTACAGGACCCACAGGAACCCAGTGCGCCAGGATACAGACTCTACAGATGCTGTACAAGTCGGGAGTCGGAGGTGCAGTCGGACCTACCATTACTAGACGGGCTAGGGAGAAATAGAATGGGTGACGAAACCTAAACATTAACTACTCCGAGACGACAAGCAGGTGAGATGAGGACTTGAACTTGCTGCACCCGCACCAATTGACCATTCCTTCAATGCTAAGAATCGGTATCTTGAAGTGAATACTGTTCTCGTCTCGAAATGAGATGTTTTAGGAAACGGAGAAAACTCTAACACGGGTGCTTTAAACCACCGTGACTCATCCGGATATTTCCGGTATTCCTTGGTCACGTCGAGACTCGAGACTAGCCAAGTCCTAAGTCCTACATGACAATTGACCTAGCAGTGTTGCAAGTTGTAGTGCTCCTTATGAGCACAAAAATTTCACGTTACCATGCCTCATGCATCATGGTCCACGAGTCGTCTGATCAATCACTGTCGACGTAACACAATCACCTATTCCCCGGTCCCAGGGATGCTGTAGGGTGCGGCGGCAGTGGTGAGTCTTATATTATATTTAGACTGCCCAGACTCAGGCTAGAGTACGATGTAGGCTGTCAATGTGACTACAGTACTTGTCATCTAGACTCCGTGTCGCAAATCGCACCACTCCGCTATAGAGAGGACCACGATGATTGTGTCTACTTCTACCTCCAGATCACAGCTGAGTATACGACTCCGCGTCTAAATCGAGACAACACCACCAGACACAAAAATAACCTCAGTGACAGTACGGACCTCCGCAGTGTAAACTAAGTTCGGAACGATGAATAAATGTTAATGACATACAGACCCATAAATAAGAACAGCTCACGAGCCCTCCTCCCGAAACAATCACCGAAGGTCCCAACCCCCACCTCACCAGCTCTCCTCGCGAAACGACCCCAACCCCACCCAGTACCAATGTCAGCCATCGCCGTCGTTTCAGCAGGAGCAATGGGCTCCGCAATAGCCAAACGCCTCGTGCACGCAGGCTGCACAGTCTATACCAACCTCGACGGCCGCTCCTCCTCAGCCCACCAACGCGCCCTCGACGCAGGGATGATAAACGTCCCCCTCGAAACCCTCCTATCCAAGTCAAACTGGATAATAAGCATCGTACCTCCAGGAGAAGCGTTTGCGTTCGCGCGCAGAGTCGTTGCGGTGTCCAATTCCGTGCCCCTTCCCCTTCCGCGCGCGTTCGTCGATTGTAACGCTGTGAATCCAGAAACGGTAAAACGCATCGGAGGGCTGTTTAAGGAAACCCCTATGGGATTCATCGATGCAGGGATAGTAGGGACACCACCACGAGAAGGATGGGATCCCACCTTTTATGCCTGTACAGAATCAGGATCCGAAGACGTCTTGGAAGGGTTTGCTGCGCTGTCCCAATACGGACTTAAAATATCACTGTTGAAAGGCGCAGGTGCTGGAATAGGCGATGCGAGTTCCTTGAAGCTTTGCG
Source organism: Suillus americanus (assembly GCA_016695465.1). Classification (NCBI taxonomy): domain Eukaryota; kingdom Fungi; phylum Basidiomycota; class Agaricomycetes; order Boletales; family Suillaceae; genus Suillus; species Suillus americanus. The sequence continues at coordinate 364,103 of MU177910.1, forward strand.
AGTCTGTGAGTCATTCATTCTTGCAACATGGCTGAGCGAGGTCGAACCTGAAGGTTGGTGGTGGTAACAGATGATGAAGAAAGGCTCTATAGGCCTCTTCATGACGATGATGCTGAGTGAGTCTTCCTCGAATTCACCCCTCCGAATAATCAAACAACTTACCAAAATCACAACAGCCGCCCACCGCTCCTCACCAGCAACAGCTGACGCTCTAATGAAAGAACTTAGTATCTCCCAACCAGCCCTAATGGGCAGACTCATCCAAACAGTCCCAGAAGGAATCCCAAAAGCCTACCGATTCGTAGCCGAGATGGAAGGGCTCGCAGAATTTGTAGGAGGGGGAGAAGCGGATGTCTTCAAGGGATTCGCGAGGGTGTTTGAGAGGGTCGCAGGGTCGCTTGAGGGTGATGGAATGGATGTCGAGACGTTGAGGAGCGGCGTGGAGAAGGCTTTGGAATTACAGGAGACATCGAAGTAGGCGTTGATTCTGATTGTGGTGGGCCTATCTCCAGTTCGGTTGAAGGACTTGTCTGAGTCAATTAAGCGGAGATTTTGCTCCACAGGCATTCCAAACTTTATGTGTGAGGTTGCACTTGTTGAGCAATTACAATATCAACTACAAACTTGTAGACACGGATGTAAGACGTGTGCATTTAAGATGCGAGGTCAATAGAAGAACTGACAACTTGAACATTTGGAATTTTGCATCAAGGATCCGAGGCACTCTACTACTAAGCGTTTCTAAATCGCACAAACCTCCACGAAAAAAGGCAATGAGGATAATGTTGTCAATGGTAAAGGCTTAAGCTAAGTACTTCGAGGGGGAAAAACCAAATCTGGAGCAAATGTCAAGTGATGATAGAAGCAAAGTGGGGGATCCAACCGCGCACAAAGTAGGCAACGAGGGATCGAAATAAGGGATTGTACACGTCGCATTGAAGTTATATATCTGACAAGACTCTCCACAGAGGATCGATCGCTAGAATACGATCATTGCAGTATCAAGGTCTGCAAATGTTGATTTTAATAAGTGCGAGGAACAGAAAGGACTCTGAAGAGACTCACTCCTCTCGACACTTTTGCCAGTGTTGTCCATGTGCCATGCGACTCAAATCAAGCTCAGGACATCCTCTGGGCATCACTAATGCAGTTTCAGGGCTATAAAATGGTTTTCGAGAAGCGAGTGGCACCCAGAATAACAGCCGACGTTTTGGCCCTACCATCCATCCACTGTCACGGTCCAGTAAAAAGTGGGTCGAACTGCGGTCGTCATGAGATGCTCCCTCCTTTAGTTCAGAGGTGTCACAGAGAGCATGGGTAGGGTCGGACGAGAAGCGAATGAAGTGATTGTTCCAAGTATTGGATTTCCTGGGAGTGGTGGTCTCGATTGTGCGACGTTCATCTGAAGGATGTGACTCGACGTACTGTTGCGACGGCTGCCTGGTCACTGCATCCCACAGCCGAACAGTGCAATCCCTAGAACTAGTGACGATGCGAGTGCCGTCCGGCGAGAACGAGACCGAGTGAACTAATCCAGTGTGCCCCCGGAAGGGCTCACCGACTGGCTGCCTCGTCGCAACATCCCACAGCTGAACAGTGTTATCCCTTAAAACACTGGCGATGCGAGTGCCGTCCGGCGAGAACGAGACCCAGCACCCCCGCAAGGGCTCACCAACTGGCTTCCTCATTGCAACATCCCACAGCCGAACAGTCCAATCACTTGAACCAGTGACGATACGAGTACCGTCCGGCGAGAAGGAGGCCGACCAAACTGAATTAGTGTGCCCCAAGAAGGGCTCCCCGACTGACTGCCCCGTCGCAGCATCCCACAGCCGAACAGTCTGATCCTTCGAACCGGTAACGATACGAGTGCCATCCCGCGAGAACGAGACCGAGTTAACTGAGTCAGTGTGCCCCCGCAAGGGCTCACCGACTGGCTGCCCCGTCGCAGCATCCCACAGACGAACAGTCTTATCCCAAGAACCGGTGACGATGCGAGTGCCGTTGGGCGAGAATGAGACCGAGTAAACTGACCCAGTATGCCCCCGCAAGGGCTCACCGACTGGCTGCCCCGTCACAGCATCACACAGACGAACAGTTCTACCACTAGAACTGACAATATGTGTGCCGTCTGGCGAGAATGAGACTGATGGAACGATAGAAGCGTGCCCCCGGAAGGGCTCACCAACTGGCTGCCCCGTCGCAGCATCCCACAGCCGAACACTAGTATCCCAAGAACCAGTGACAATGCGAGTACCATCTGGCGAAAAGGAGACCGAGCTAAAGCAAGGAGTGTACCCCCGCAAGGGCTCACTGACTGGCTTCTCCGTGGCAGCATTCCACAACCAAACAGTCGCAATGTTATCCTCCGAACCAATGACGATGCGAGTGCTATCCGGCGAGAATGAGACCGAGTTAACTGAAGAAAAATTGCGCCCCAGCAAGGGTAAGCACCGACCGGCTTCCTCCCCCGTCGCCCCATGCAACTGCCAAACATTGCAACTATCCGAACCAACGATACGAGTGCCGTCCGGCGAGAACGAAACCGAGTTAACTGAGTTAAACGTCTCCGAGGGCTTGCACACTGGCTGCCCCGTCGCTGTATGCCACAGCCGAACAGTCTCATCCTTTGAACCAGTGACGATGCAAGTGCCATCTGGTGAGAACGATACCGAACTAACTGACCCGGTGTGGCCCCGAAAGGGTGTTCCGACTGGCTGCCCAGTTGCAGCATTCCACAGCCGAACAGTCTGGTCACTTGAACCAGTGACAATGAGAGTGCCATCCGGCGAGAACGATACCGAATTAACTGAGTCGGTGTGCCCCCGGAAGGGCTCACCGACTGGCTGCCTCGTCGCGGCATCCCACAGCCGAACAGTATTATCCTGAGAACCAGTGACGATGCGAGTGACGATGCGAGTGCCGGTGCCGTCCGGCGAGAATGAGACCGAGTTAACTGACCCAGTGTGCCCACACAAGGGCTCACCGACTGGCTGCCCCGTTGCAGCATCCCACAGCCGAACAGTCTTATCCTGCGAACCGCTGACGATGCGAGTGCCATCCGGCGAGAACGAGACCGAGTTAACTGGCCCAGTGTGCCCCCGCAAGGGCTCACCGACTGGCTGCCCCGTCGCAGCATCCCACAGCCGAACAGTCCAATCACTTGAACCTGTGACAATGCGAATGCCGTCTCGCGAGAACGAGACCGAGTTAACTGACTTAGTGTGCCCCCTGAGCACGGCCTGAATAGCCGGCCAGTTTATATCACGTCCAGATGCCACACGAAGAGTACTTGGAAACTGTGCAGAAAAAATTCTGGATAGCGGAGAGTAGGCAGGCGTGAATGGGAGTGCTGATACATATAGATGGGGAGTGCTGTGTAAAATGATGCCGCCAAAGACTTGAATGAACCTCTGTACGTCTACTGCAGTTGACGCGACCTCTTCGAAATCGGAATGGTCCTGTCATTGCACATGAGCACTTTATCTCTCACCCAGTAGCAATGTACTCACCTTCAGCCACTGGGAAATGAGCGGAAGGGCAGCACCTGCACCGCCGAGCGCATTGACCAGGGCGAGCAATTCGAGCCAGAAAAACAGCCGCTCGTGGTCAAACAACAATGTCACTTCTTTCGCGAGCTCCTGGTCAAAGACTGCGACGCGTACATGCGACATCCAAAATCGAGATGAATATGACAGATGTGGGGAGATACATTGTTGAACTCGTTCTTGTAGCCCGGGATCTTCGCTATTAGGCAGATACGACGACTTCAAATAACAGATATCGAAGCGAAGACCGTGTTCCATCACTCGAAGTGACGCGAATGCAAGGTCGCGTTGCGCCTTTGACAGGTCGATGAAAAACTCTCCGTTGGATGACTCGTCCATTAAGAAATCGCGAAAGGATGTATGAAGGGGTCGGATGGGTGTGTAGGAGTCGGTGGCGCCGCTGAGGAGGGATCCCATGTGTTTTATCACTGCATCTACACTGTAATGGCTGTCGTCCTCCGGGAAATGGTCCCGCATAGCTTGCAGTGAAACTAAAGGGAGGGGTTCGCTTGTGGCAAGAATTTGTCCCATCACGGAACCAAACTTCGCTACTGCTCGGTCATAGTGGGCACCCTTATCCTTTGGCATGATTTCTTTTAAGATGAGCCGACACATATCATACAGCAAGTTTTTCCGCTCCCTGGGAGGGCGGTTCACGACTTCATCGAAACATTCCATTGGAGATGAGCCAAGATAGGGTCGCCTAATATATTCGCACGCAAGACGTGCCCACTCAAAGAGCCCATCGGCGTTTGCAGCGAGCATTGCAAGTTGGTTGTCATGAAAACCCCGCCCTTGTAACTCCTTGGATACGTAAGCACGGATGTCACGTTCTGCGACTGCTGGCAGAATATGATCCATCGACATCGATCGAATATGTTGAACACCACTAAACTCGTCATTGATGTCATCAAGCGAGCGAGAAGTGACGATGAAGCGGAAGTTCTTTGGGAGGTCTGTGATTTTGGGAACGGCGGGGTTTGGATGTTTGCCAGCTAGAATAAGGAGGAGGTCTCTTCGTGTCTCTACTCCACCGCTCTCGTCCAGCGCATCGATCACGATCACGATGGGTTCCCCAGTCGACCGAGATGACTTCTTCAGTGGGTCGATAAGAAGTTTCTGCCACTGCTGGAGGATATCCGCCGTCGTCTTGAGTGAACTCGGAGCCCGAACTACATCTGCTAATGCCCGCCTCATCTCCGGATCACGGTCGGCCAGGTCGCGGGCTATCGTGGAAAAGATCTTTTCAAGGCGACGATCTTCTCGCTGGCGGTCAAAAGTGTAACACGAACCAAGCCCTGCCTTGTCTTCGAACCACTTTGCAATGGTGTGGGCGATGAACGATTTCCCCTTGCCTGCAGGGCCAGATAGCCACAGCACGCGTTCAACGTCATCCTCAGTGCTGGTGACCCATTTTTGGATCTCGGAAAGGATTTCCCTGCGTGTCCCTTGAAGGCATTGTTTTCTGGTATCTAGCCCCGCGCACTTTGCATAAGTCATACCATCTAGCTGCATCGTTTCTTCTGAAAAGGTATGAATATATGTGAAGTTACAAGGACGCACGAACCCTTACCTGTATAGTGAACGTGTATGGCTACGTCGCAAATAACCTGGTCCCGGAAGTTTTGCATGAGCGTATCGAATACATCATTGTACTTTTTGATCGTATCTTCCGTTTCCGAGAAGACGTTCTTGCTAAGTCTCTTCCCTGTGACGATGGTAGAAGCTCCAGACGGTACGAAGCGCAGTAGCTTGTTAAGACTCACAAAAGTTCTTGGTCTCCAAATAATTTTTGATGAAATCGGCACATTCCTGGGTCTGAACAGAAATCTTTGCAAGGGTAGCATGCATCGACGAAATTTTGCGAATCATCTCGTCTTGTATTATAAAGCTATAAACTTCCCATAACTTATCGAAAAGTTTGAGTATCGCTGTGTCGCGATCCACTTGAGCTAGAATAATCTGAACAAATGATTGCTAAGTAACAGTGGGAGACGGGGAGAAAGAAATTGAATACTTTGGCTGCACCAGACAACACGCCCAGTGCAATCTTTGCATATGGATGTACCTATTGAACTGAATTAGATCGGTTCTGATCAAGAAGAGCGCCGCCCATACATCCGCGATCCATCCGACAAAATCGTTGAATATCCTGAAGGGATTGACATATGTGTCCTGGAACTTGTCAAAAGTATCGAGGCCATCTCGTGCATCTTTTAGACGAAAAGCCATGGTTATCGCAAGTTCCGGAAGCGAATCCATTTGATTCATAGCCTCTGGAGTATCGTGAATTACTAATTGAATACCAGTCTCCGCTTCCGCACTAGACGGAGCGGCCTGAACCTGTGTGATCGTTAGAATTTAAAGAGATCACAAAGACTGGAGGGCAATTATGAGAACCTACCGGGGTCGATGGAGTACGCTCATGATTGATATTCAAGGGAGCGGGGCTACGGCTGGTGGAATCCTTCGAGCGCTTATAACAATCTTAGTTGTACTCAATGTTATACATGCTCGTGGACTTACCGAGACCCTTAACTTGTTCACACCGCCCTTAATCTTCTCCACAAACTGATGGACTCTGCCACGGGGTTGGTGCTAGATGAAGGGTGGTCAATGTCAGTGTTTGGAGTAGAGTGAATCAAGTGATCCTCATAGTAAGGCACGTACCGAGCTTTCACCAGGCAGTGTTGCTTCGACGTCTTGAGTCGAATTCTTCAATGAATCGCCTTTGCCTTTGCCTTTGCGCATTGTGAAGCGAAGTAATCAAATGATGAGAAGAGCCCTACATCATTTATATATTTATATGTAAGTAATAGGCCACTCAAGCCATGAGGCAAATATTTGTTGCACTGCTGGATCATATTCGGCAGAGTGGAATGAAGAATGAACCTTAGGCTAATCGTCCAATAACTTTCGTCTTCCGAGCCTTGCTTCTGATCGATGCTATGCACATTACAGAGCAGGCCGCATCGCGCATCATGCCCATTCGTGTTATCTAAGGTTTATACGTTATGACAACTGCTTTTCGTCCCTCAGGCCTCAGACTGGATGATACCATCGTTGCCCCCATAAGTATGTATCAACAGCTAGCCGGTTCTGGCACCCGAGTCTAACCTCATCAGCATCATTAACTCTCAAGCCATTCACTCAGAAGGCTGGCGTTCCCTTTACATAATGTAAATGGTCAAAAGGTTTCACCCGCCAACTCCCGACGCACTATTGTACAACCGATCCTTCCCGGGGGTAATTTAGCGCTCTCCAAGGCTCCCACTCCCAAACCCCAGTCGCTCATTCTGGTCCTACCCACCCTCCCCCATCGCCGCTCATGTTTCCCGGCTCCTGACGCACACTGACTTGGTCGTTGCTGGCTCCAGTATTACTGGGACGTCGGTTGTGAGGAGGCTTTTGGATAGTGCAAGCGCTAAGGGGCATGATGTTAGAGTTGCTATGCCGGAAGCGAGAGATGTGTTCTGGGGCGACTGGGAGGTAAGTCTCGTATCTGCTCTTTCATAGACCAGTAGGCTAATATTTTCGGTAGAAACGGCGGGTATATCTCGCCACATGGCTACAGCATTAAGCTGAAGCGAAGATGTTGGGCAGAGTCTGGGGTCTTTTCATTGTGAATGATGTGAGGGTATCCGGACTTTGTTCGCTCAGTCGTTCGAAGGAACCGGGAAAGGTCCGAATGACAACAGGGTACCATGATCTCGGAATCTTCACAGACGAAGGGCCCGCGAAGAACATGTACCAATCAGCATGGCGCCTAGATAGCATTGTGCCTGGAGCTCATAGCGCCTTACACTTCCGGAATGCCTCCCTCTGGTATGCTACTTAAAGGAGCGGGAATCAGCATGCTAAGTAACATACACACCATCTCCCTGACATCTGATTTTGGGATTGTATAGGAGACAATATATATCACGATGTCGAAACCGATACCATACAAATTCTAGGGATACTATTCATGTGGAAATGTTGTCAATGTATGAAATGAAAATGCCCCGTTCTTCGCAGCTACAATATCTCCAGCATCCTGACGTCCATCATGTCATCAACAGAAGCTATGTGCCTGACTCGTGCGATGATATTGCTATCCGAAGCGATTCTCTTATACTCCCCACCACGCTGTTGCGCTAGCAAAGGTCCCCACAAAGGACGACTAAGGCGAACGAGAAGCGTCAACCCTATGGTGATGACCAGCTCATCAGGCCGATCACTCATGCTCTGCGACTCGTTCGCATAGTCAGGTAGCTCGAGAAGATCACGAGTCCACGGATGGACGAGTAGGAATGTCTGCAGAATGCGTGTCGCGGACGAGAATTAAACAAGCCTGTCTTCTGTCGCGATCAGCAGGTCTCGTAGCTCGTTTGTCTTGACGTCATAAGTGGAATGTAAGGAACGCTACTGCGCTGGCTACGGAATTCCCTCTGTACTACCGGTTATGGACTTCCCCTTGTAGGTGACCGGTTCGAAGTACTACTGAGGCAATTGCAGTCTGGCATTGGCAAAACGAGGAACGCCGAGTTTCTCGAGGAGGAAGGTATACAATCTCGATTCTCGAAGCCAACTCCGCAGCCACAATATGGTTTCGCAGCGTGGAGACCAATATCTGCATGTCGTGTTCAGATAAAGATCATGATGGCAGTGTACATGACAGACTCTTGCATGAGGAAATGTCGGCTCGCAGACTCGGACAACTATTGAAGTTGGACGATTGTCCTACCCAACCAAGGGCTGTGACGCCGCCCGAACGGGCTATAATCTCCTGCAAGAGTCGTCCGAGCGCCTTTTGTCTTTTCTACCCGTAGATAACAGGAAGGTTGACATCAAAGATGTCATACAAAGAGTAGGCGATGTCTTCCTCCTTCGTGGTGTGCCGGTTTGACGCCCATCGGAGTTTTTTATTTTTTATTTTTTTTAAAATCCAGTGTGTCCATTGAGGATAATACCCTATCTAGGACAGTACTTTCTAATCTATGGGAGCCCTGGTGTCCCTTCTAATCTCTGAAGTCGCGAATGCCCTGATGTGAGGCGTACCCCCATCAGTCCGCCGTTCCCGCAGGCCGTCCCATCGGAGTTTCGCTCGGGTATCTCTTGTCCCTGGATGGAAGTTGACGAGCGCCTGCGCATTTATACCAGTTGAATGCTCCAACTCATTCATGATACTGACAGACTGCGTGTGGTTGCATGAGCGGTCGTCAAGATATGCATAGGGTCCAATCTGCTTGGTAGAAGAGAATGATTTTGGGAGCGAGGAACTCTTTTCGCGTGTTCCAGATGCTCTTCGCGAGCGCGCCCGACTTTGACAAAGGCGGGACATCCGATAGGTAGACGATGGTGAGTGCTGAAGACAAACATGGAATTGATTGATTCTTGAAGCTCAGCATTGTTGTTCTGGTGCAGCATGTGTCGCTCCACGCCTAACAATGCCTCGCATTATGTGCGACCTTGCAGAACTTCGGCAACTTCACCACGGTTCTGACCGGATTCAAGTCGTATATGTCCCTGCCCTGAATGTCGTGCATCACCGGCTTCTTGGATTCCCACCTACGGGACGACATGATCCAACTGAAGTACTTCGCGACCGCTTCTTTGATGCGCTCCATTTGGAGGGACATCCATGTCTAATGAAGTCAAAAGCGTTTTGTAATCTGTACTCTCCATGAATGCGTTTATCTGCGCATTGCACAAACGTCCAGTAGAAGTGTTGATCAGACGAAGTAGAGCATTTTTCAGTTGGGCGCGAATGGCTTGCCGAACAGCACTTTCTATTTCATACTGACTGACGTATTGCTGGCGTAGCTCTGCAAAACATGTAAGTCATGTTCAAGTCGGCGCTTGAGCTGTTCGAGGCCTACGTCGTATCCGTGGATTGTGTGCGTCTTCCAACTTATAGAGCATGGCTCTGAAAGTCTTCAATGCATCATCATGGCGATGTGCTCCATGAAACGCTGCATACTTCAATTCGTATCGAAGATAAGACGAAGGGTTGAGCTCAATGAGCTGCGAATACCATTATAAAATGTTAAAATATTGTCCGCACCTTTTCCGCGTCCGAAAGAGCCCCCGCACAGAGGTTTTGGCCCAACTTCACCTTACTGCGACGCGCAAAGTACGGGGGATCCATCGCGAATGTTGCATAAAGTGTGTTCTCGATGGACCAGAGCTGAAGGTTCCCATCAAAGTCTCCACTCGCGAGCAATTCTCTGCTGAGAGAAATTGTGACGCAGCAAACATGTGTGGTGTGTTTGAGTGGCTGTCCTATCTGCTGGTGCGACTTTATGCTCCACCGTGACAGGTGCGCAGTCTTATCGTCCGAGGCAGTTGCAATGAAGGAGTCATCAGAAGAGATGGCAAGTGAGTTGATGTCGACGTTAGTGTGACCGGTGCAAGGCTGACCGGTCTGGGTTCCATTGCACGGAACCTCCGCAGTGTAAACCACAGAAGGATGAGTATTAATGCCGTACAAACTCATAAACAAGAACAACCTCACCAGCCGTCCTCCCGAAACGACCACCGAAGATTTCACCCCCATGCACAACCTCAATACCAATGTCAACTCAGCAGGAGCAACGGGCTCCGCATTAGCCAAACGCCTCGCTCACGCAGGCTGCACAGTCCAGGCCGCTCCTCCTTGGACCACCAACGCGCCCTCGACGCAGGAATGCTAAACGTCTCCCTCGTGGATTCACGAGGGTGTTTGAGAGAGTGGCGGAGTCGCTTGAGGGTGACAGGGCGGATGTCCTGACATTGAGGAGCGGCGTGGAGAAGGCTTCGGAGTTGCAGGGGATGTCGAAATAGGCGTTGAACCTAGCTCCAATTCAGCCGATGGTCTACGAACTGAGTGGCGGCATGCTTCAAGTTGAACGTTTCGCTATCAGAGATTTTGCTTAACACGCGTTCCAAAGTTTGTGGGTGAGCTACATTTGTTTACACAACTGGAGCCTACCACAGACTTGGAGACACGGTCGTAGGATACATGCATGCACGTAGGACGTTGATAGGAGAACTGCAATTTTGCATTGAGGCGCTCTATCATTAATCATTAGGGGACCTAGACATTTCTGAAGAGTTACTCACCCAAGACATCCACACTGACGCCAATGACTATACTTCATATGCCCATCGCCCATTCCTTATATCCCGAAAACACGTTTAGGATCTCGCCCTTGATGATGCAGTAAAGGCGAGTTGTGTATGGAACTGACCGATCATGGCCGTTTGACTAAAGACTTACTTCCATTCGTGACATAATCCATCAGCATCCGGCCCTCATTATATCTCCAAAGGCATCGCCGTCTATTGAAAAGGTCACGTCCGGGACGTCAGGGCAGCATTCGACGTCGCATCCATGTTTGTCACTCACATCTCAAAGAGTTGGCTACCGCGCGCGTTACGACGAAGCTGCTGACCGGCTCTCAACTCAGGCACTTTCTCATTGAAATACATGGATCAAATATACAAGGACTCGATCGTGGTGCGTCAAGATGATGCATACATGATGCTTTTTATAACTGAGTGCTTTGTCTAGCCCTTCTGCTGTGATCTCGAGCACCAGAAACGGTGCCAGGCAGTCCTTTTGGCAGGTAAACCTGATGGGACCTCGCAGCACACAAATACGTGATGGACACCACTGGCGAATCTGTCGATTAGTTCAATGGCAAGCTTTCAGTGACGCCACCCAAGGCTATCATACTCATTTTCACGCAGAATCCAAGGACAATGAAGTGCGCTCGCTGGGCCGAATGACCGTATTCTCGGCATATGCACTCCCTTCCTCAACTCTTTCACGACTGACCGTTATGCAGGAAGGGATTCGGGGGCAAGATCAAGATAGCTATGATACATAATCCAATTTCTTCCATGGAATACATCAAGTGCGTGCAACAGTGTATTTTCTTCCTTTCTTTCTTACATAGCTCATTACAGAATTCTCAAGTTTCCCAACCACGACTTCAACGGCGCCATGAACATCTCAAAGGACTGTGGCTCGCTTTGACGAGGAGTCCTCATCCTTTACCTCCACCTGCACCATTTACGACCCCACTGGCAGTCGCTGCCGCTACCACCTTCAGAACCCACCTACGACACCTATTCACCCGACCGCCGCATCATATAACGCCACCCGTCGTCGTCGTCCCTTTCGCCCAGGGTCTACAGGTGCGACTCGGCGATTTTTGACTGTGTCTTGGGTGTCTGATGCATAAATTTCCAGCATTATGCTGCAGCGGGTGCTCCTGGGCTGGGAGTGACGACTCTTTGATACGTGATGAAGACTATCATGGACCTCATTCACCGGATCCCAATTTACAACAGCAACAACAAGCAGTAGTGGCGCAGGAAGACACTGGGAAACGTGGAAGTCGCCGGTTGTGTTGTTCCTAGGGCAGTTTGTGTATGTCCCTTGAATATATCAGTTCTATCGTTGATATTCTTATGATATCTACATTGACTTGGAGCAGTACATGTTTTATCGATAGGTAAGGGCTATTGTTCTGTACATCATTTCTCGTCCTTGTATCTAGGGCTAAATATTTTCCATATGTAAAGATGGTTGCGCATCGCAGGAGTCACGTTCGAGTTATTGGATCACCATCGTGCTCATGAGAACTTGAGGAGGATTCGATGCATCACCCCAGAAGCTTGAGGACAATGAATACGCACGAAGAACAAATCGCCTAGGGCTGGCACAATGTTCTGCAGGTGAATAGTGCTCCAGATCACCTGCAATTGTGGAACATGAGATTGAGCCTAGCGCGAGAGACAAGGAGTACGAATTCGAGATGGGAGGTATACGACCAATAAGATGTAGATCATGAATGGAAAATGATCATTCACCGAAAGGATCATCAACGTGATTGAACAACTCGTATCACCTCGATTTCATCTTCCGTTCGCTTGTTCTCATCCGGTGCCTTTCCCCCCGGCCTCCACCTGTTTTTTCACGCCTCACCCTTACACGCAGCGTTTTCATGGTGCTCTCGACCTCACCGCCTTCGTTGTGGATATCGCGATTACATGCTGTACTTTACAGTGTACACAATGAACAACACATTATGTCCAACCATATTGCCCAATTTGAATGTACTTGTGCAATAACCATGCCCTTCTGTTGAGCTTGTCAGACAGCTATCAGGATTCAGGAAGCACCGGTGTACATTTAAATTCAACCCAATCCAAGGCCAGCGCACAACCGCATTTCTGATGGAATCGGCATGCTTTGACCGTCCTTACATGTTCTCGCAAACCACTGTACACATTACATGCGAGTTGTATCTGAAATGTCCAAAAAAGTCAAAATCGCAAAAATACGATCATCACAGTACTAAGGTCTGCAGGTGTTGATTTTAGTAAGTGGGAGGCACGGAAAGGGCTTTGATGAGACTCACTGCTCTCGGCACCTCTGCCAGTGTTGTCCATGTGCCATGTGACTCAAATCAAGCTCAGGACCTCCTCTGGGAATCACTAACGCGGTTCCAGGGCTATAAAACAGGTTTCGAGAAGCGGGTGGTACCCAGAATAACAGCCGATGTTTGGGCCCTGCCACCCACCCACTATCAGCATTCAGGAAAAAGGCAGTCGAACTGCGGTCGTAATCAGATGCTCCCTCCATTAGCTCAGAGGTGTAACAGAGCGCATGGGTAGAGTTGGACGAGAAGCGAATGAAGTGATTGTTCCAAGTGTTCAGTGTCATGGTAGTGGTGTCCTCGATCATGCGATGTTCACCTGAGAATGCTGAAGGATGTGATATGGCGCACTGTTGCGACAGCTGCTTCATCACTGCATCCCACAGCCGAACAGTCTTATCCAGAGAGCCACTGACGATGTGAGTGCCATCCGGCGAGAACGAGACCGATGTGACTGAACCAGTGTGCCCCCGCAAGGGCTCACCGACTGGCTGCCCCGTCGCAGCATTCCACAGCCGAATAGTCTTATCCCAAGAACCAGTGACGATGCGGGTTCCATCTGGCGAGAACGAGACCGAGTTAACTAAATCAGTGTGCCCCCGCAAGGGCTCACCGACTGGCTGCCACGTCGCAGCATCCCACAGTTGAACAGTACCCCAACAACTAGTGGCGATGCGAATGCCATCCGGCAAGAACGAGACTGAGGAAACTGAATGAGGGTGCCCCCGCAAGGGTTTATCGACTGGCTGCCCCGTCGCAGCATCCCACAGCCGAATAGTCTTATCCAAAGAACCAGCGACGATGCGAGTGCCATCTGGCGAGAACGAGACCGAGCTAACTGGACCAGTGTGCCCCAGCAAGCGCTCACCGACTGGCTGCCCAGTCGCAGCATCCCACAGCCGAACAGTCATATCCTCCGAACCACTAACAATGCGAGTGGTGTCCGGCGAGAACGAGACCGAGTTAATCCAACCAGTGTGCCCCTGCAAGGGCGCACCGACTGGCTGCGCCGTCGCAGCATCCCACAGCCGAATAGTCGTATCCCAAGAACCACTGACGATGCGAGTGCCATCTGGCGAGAACGAGACCGAGTTGACCCCTGTAGTGTGCCCCTGCAAGGACTCACCGACTGGTTGCCCTGTCGCAGCATCCCACAGCCGAACAGTGTTATCCCAAGAACCGGTGACGATGCGAATTCCGTCCGGCGAGAACGAGACCGAACTGACTACATGAGTGTGCCCCCGCAAGGGCTCACCGACTGGCTGCGCCGTCGCAGCATCCCACAGCCGAACAGTCTTATCCTCCGAACCACTGACAATACGAGTGCTGTCCGGCGAGAACGAGACCGAGTTAACTGAACCAGTGTGCCCCCGCAAGGGCTCACCGACTGGCTGCCCCGTCGCAGCATTCCACAGCCGAATAGTCTTATCCCAAGAACCAGTGATGATGAGAGTGCCATCTGGTGAGAACGAGACTGAGTTAACCCCTGCAGTGTGCCCCCGCAACGGCCCACCGACTGGCTGCCCCGTTGCAGCATCCCACAGCCGAACAGTTCCATCCTCCGAACCAGTAACGATGCGAGTGCCGTCCGGCGAGAACGAGACTGAGAAAACTGGTCTAGTGTGCCCCCGCAAGGGCTCACCAATTGGCTCCCCTGTCGCAGCATCCCACAGCCGAACAGTGTCATCTTCCGAACCAGTGACGATGCGAGTGCCGTCCAGCGAGAACGAGACCGACAAAACTGAATTAGTGTGCCCCCTGAGCACAGTTTGAACAGCTGGCCAGTTCATATCACGTCCAGCTGCGACACGAAAAATATTCGGAAACCGTGCAGAGAGCTTTCTGGATAGCGGAGAGTTGGCAGGCATGAATGGGAGTGCTGATACATACAGATGTGGTGTGCTGTGTAAAATGATGCCGCCGAAGACTTGAATGAACCTCTGTACGTCCATTGCAGTCGACGAGACATCTTTGAATTTAGGATGACCCTGTGGTTGCACATGAGCGCTTTATCTGGCAGTCAGTAGCAATGTACTCACCTTCAGCCACTGGGGAATGAATGAGAGGGCAGCAACTGCACCGCTGAGCGCATTGATCAAGGCGAGTAACTCAAGCCAGAAAAACAGCCGCTCATGGTCGAACAACAATGTAACTTCTTTCGCGAGCTCCTTGTCGAAGACTGTGGTTCGTACGTGCGACGTCCAAAATCGAGATGAATAAGACAGATGTGGGGGGATGAATTTTCGGACTCGTTCTTGTAGCCCAGAATCTTCGTTATTAGGCAGATACGACGACTTTAAATTACAGATATTGAAGCGAAGCCCGTGTTCCATCACTCGAAGTGACGCGAATGCAAGGTTGCGTTGCGCCTTTGACAGGTCAATGAAAAACTCTCCGCTGGATCGTTTGTCCGTTAAGAAATCGCGGAAGGATGCGTGAAGGGGACGGATTGGGGAATCTGGGTTGGTGGTGCCACTGAGGAGGGAGCCCATGCTTTTTACCACAACCTCTACGTCAAAGTTGTCCTCTCCCGTTGGAAAACGGCGCCTCATGGAGTCCAGGGAAGCTAAAGGAAGGGGTTCAGCTGTGCCTAGTATTTGTCCCATCACTGAGCGAAATCTCGCTAACGCAGTCAAACGCAGTTCCCGCGAATGCAGAGATGCATCACCGGGTATGATATTTGTTAAAACGAGGCGATACATGTCGTGCAATAGCGGGCTTCTCTTAGCAGGATTGCGTGACACCACAGCTTCATAGCAATCCTTTGGATATACCATACCGGAGTCTTTGATGTATGCGCAGGCGAGACGCGCCCATTCGAAAAGTCCATCAGCTTTCTCAGCGAGGACTGCGAACTCTCTGTCCTGGAAACCCAGCCCTTCCAACTCCTTGGAAACGTAAGCATGGATGTCGCGCTCTGCGGTTGCTGGTGGAATATCATCCATGGATATCTGTCGAATATGCTGAACACCACAAAACTCGCCTTTGATGTCATCAAGAGGGCGAGAAGTGACGATGAAACGGAAGTTGCCTGGGAGGTCTGTGATTTTTGGAACAGCGGGGTCTTGATGTTTGCCAGCTAGAATACGGAGGAGGTCTCTCCGTGTCTCTACTCCACCGCTCTCGTCCAGTGCATCGATCACGATCACGATGGGTTCCCCAGTTGACCCAGATGACTTC
>MU177910.1:399657-423828 GCA_016695465.1 Suillus americanus
CTTCTCCAAAAACCGATCGATTGTGCCTCGGGGTCGGTGCTAGACAAAAGATGGGTTAATGTCAGTGTTTGGAGTGGAGTGAATTAAGTGATCCTCATAAGGCACGTACTGAACTTTCACGAGCTGTTGCGTCGGTGTCTTGAGTCGAATTGCTCGATTTACCTTTGCCTTTGCGCATTGTGAAGCTAATGGAAAGAGGCAAATATTTGTTGCACTGCTGGATCCGTCAGATCTAGAGTGTGAAAAAGAATCCAATCGTCCAATACTAACTGTCCTTGCTCAGTCTCGTGGGATGCAGACGACAAGGATTCAGCCAGCAAAAGCTTGATGCTATGCAGAGCAGGAGGTCATGACAGCTGCTTTTCTCACGTTCATTCTGCTCCCGGAGACTAGAGTCACTAAACTGCATACCTATCACCTTTACTTCTCCTCGTCGCACCCACCAAACAAGATATACCTATCATCAACGTCGTCAACCCTTTCTATGCCGCCGCTCCTCCATCATCTCCAATATTCCACCAAGCAGGCTGGCATTCCCTTCAAACGGTCCGTTTTCACCTGCCAACTCCAGCGTGTCCTAGATGCACTCCCGTCAGTTGGGCAGGTACCAAGACAAGACGCCTCCACCATCCGCGTCGGCAGCAACAATGTGTGAAAGATCAACCCACATTCTCTATTTCACTCGAATATCTAGATACTGACGATTCCTCAGGCATGCGTTTCCCCAGCCCATGCTCCGTCTTCTCACAAAATCCACGACATCTGCTATGAAATCCATGCTGCATGTCCTTTTTCTCCCAACGCCTTTCAAGAGGAATGCTTACCAAGGTACCGATGTTCTAGAAGAAGTGCTCAAGGCAGGAGCACTCACACCGCGAGTGTGATATTGTTAACCCACGGATACCAAGTCCTACGATGGCAGACGCTGCCGACACGCGGGTATGTCAGTCAGTTTTTTTAGTTGGTGGTGATATTGATGATGGTGGATACACGCAGGCAACGGATTCGATTGGAACTCCAATCACAAATTTGTAGACACAAACGCAAGATATGTGTTGTACACGAAAAAAAGTCATTCAAATAGCGTAGTAGGAACTTAAGGTAATACTCCGAGGGGACAAAAGAACTAAACGGGGAGCAAATATCAATTGAGGACCGAAGCAAAGTAGGAAACGAGGAATCAAAAGTACACCGGTACAATTAGGTATAAGTATGGTGGACTTCCGCTGTCAAATTATGCACTTTCTGATTCAAATACATCAGACTGGTCGAATATACGAGGACTTGACCGCGGTGCGTCAAGATGATACATACATGATGCTTTTCATAACTGGGCGTCTTGTCCAGCTCTTCGGCTGTGATCTCGAGTCTTTGTGTCTCACTGCTCACCAGAAACGTATTCCTTTCGGCAGGTAAACCCGATGAAGCCCTCGAAGCACACAAATGCATGATGGCCCGACACCGTTGATGAATCTACGAAGACCAGCTACTTCGACTGGTCCAATGGCAAGTTTTCAACAACGTCACCCGAGGCTACCATACTCATCCTCATTTCACTCAGAATTCAAGGACAATGCAGTGCGCTCGCTGGGCCGAATAACTCCATTCTTGGCATATGCACTCCCTTCCTCAACTCTTTCACGATTGACCGTTATGCAGGCGGAGATCCCGGGGCAAGAGCAATGTGGCTATGATACAGAATCCAATTTCTTCCGCGGAATGCATTGTGCAACAGCGTATTTTCTTCCTTTCTTTTTTACATCGTTCATTACAGCATTCTCAAATTTCCCGACCAATCAACAACGCCATGGGCGTCTTAAAAGACCGAGGCTCGCTATGATGAGGAGCCCTCCTCCTCTACCTCCACCTGCACTACCTACGACCCCACCGCTAGTCGCCGCCGCTACCACCTTCAGAACCCACCTACCACATCTATTCACACGGCCGCCCCATCATGCGACGCCACCCCCCGTCGTCGACATCACTTTTGCCCAGGGTCTATAGGTGCGACCGGTCCATTTTCAACCGCATCTTAGGTGTCTGATGCGTGCATTTGCAGCATTATGGTGCAGCGGGTGCTCCTGGGAGTGACGACTCCTTGATACGTGATGAAGAGTATCGTGTGCCTCCTTCACCCGATCCCAATTTACAACAGCAACAGCAAGCAGTTGCAACACAAGCAGACGCTGAGGAACATGGAGGCGGCCGGTTGTAGGGCAATTTGTGCATGTGCCTTGTGTATCTCAGTTCTGTCGTCGACCTTGTTATATCTACATTAACTTCGAACAGTCCACGTTTCATCGATAGGTAATGACTATTGTTTGCAGATTATTTCCCGTCCTTGCATCTAGGGCTAATTATGAACTTTGCGTCTTCCCTATGTAAGGTCGGCGCGTCACAGGAGTCGCGTTCGAGTTTCTGAATCGTCATCGTGCTCACGAGATATATAGAAGGATTCGATGTATCACCCCACAAGCTTGAAGGCAATGAATACTCCCAGAGAATGAATCGCCTAGGGCTGGCACAAGGCTCTGAAGGTGAATAGTTTTCCAGATCACCTGGAATTACTAGTATAGATCATGAGATCGAGCATAGCACGAGAGACAAGTATGAATTCGAAATGAGAGATATACGACCAACGAGATGTAGATGAATGGGAAGTAGGTCACTCACCGAAAGCTAATTGAACAGCTTATTCGAAAATATTTCAGGTGACATTGATGATATACAAACTGAAGATCAGTTCTCGAATCATTTCCGCAAGCCTCCGTGGATTGCCTTGCAGTATCACAGCATCACCCCACGCTAGTATTATAGTAAGAGTTTAAGCTGAGCACTTCAAAGGACAAAATAAATAAATCAGGAGCAAATGTCAAGCGGGGATCGAAGTAAAGCAGGGGATCGAAGCGCGGGCAAAGTAGGTAACAAGACATCACTATACACGTCCCATTCAAGTTATATCTGAAAGAAATCTCCACAAAGGATCGATCGCTAAAATGCGATCATCGCAGTACTAAGACCTGCAAGTGTTGATTTTAGTAAGTGCGAGGAACGGAAAGTGTTTCGAAGAGACTCACTCCTCTCGGCACTTTTGCCAGTGCTGTCCATGTGCCATGCGGCTCAAATCAAGCTCAGCACCTCCTCTTGGTATCACTGATGCAGTTCCAGGACTATAGAATAGGTGTCGAGAAGCAGGTGGTACCCAGAATAAGAGCCGATTTTTGGGCCCTGCCACCCACCCACTGTCACCATTCAGGAGAAAGGGGGTTGAACTGCGGTCGTTATGGGATGCTCCCTCCGTTAACTCAGAAGTGTTGCGAAGTGCGTAGATAGAGTTGGACGAGAAGGAAATGAGGTGATTGTTCCAAGTGTTTGATTTCATAGTACTGGTGTCCTCGATGTTGCAATGTTCATCTGAGAATGCTGAAGGTTGTGACACGGCGCACTGTTGCGACGGCTGCCTTGACACTGCATCCCACAGCCAAATAGTCATGTCCTGCGAACCAGTGACGATGCGAGTACTGTCCGGCGAGAACAGAACCGAGTGAACTGAATGGGTGTACCCCTGCAAGGGCTCACCAAGTGGCTGGCTGGTCGCAGCATCCCATAACCGCACAGTCTGATCAAACGAACCAGATGCGATGCGAGTACCGTCCGACGAGAACGAGACCGATGAAACTGAATCAGTATGCCCCCACAAGGGCCCACCGACTGGCTGGCTGGTCGCAGTATCCCACAGCCGCACAGTCTTATCAAACGAACCAGACGCGATGCGAGTACCATCCGGCGAGAACGAAACCGATGAAACTGAATCAGTATGACCACGCAAGGGCCCGCCGACTGGCTGGCTGGTCGCAGTATCCCACAGCCGCACAGTCTTATCAAACGAACCAGACGCGATGCGAGTACCGTCCGGCGAGAACGAGACTGATGAAACTGAATCAGTATGACCACGCAAGGGCCCACCGACTGGCTGGCTGGTCGCAGCATCCCACAGCCGCACAGTCTGATCAAACGAACCAGACGCGATGCGAGTACCGTCCGGCGAGAACGAGACCGATGAAACTGAATCAGTATGCCCCCACAAGGGCTCACCGACTGGCTCCCCCGTCGCAGCATCCCACAGCCGAACAATCCTATCCCCCGAACCAGTGACGATGAGAGTGCCGTTGGGCGAGAACGAGACCGAGTTAACTGAATGAGTGTGTCCCCGCAAGGGCTCACCAACTGGCTGTCCTGTCGCAGCATCCCACAGCCGGACGGTCGTATCCCCCGAACCAGTGACGATGAGAGTGCCGTCCGGCGAGAACGAGACCGAGTTAACTGAACGAGTGTGTCCCCGCAAGGGTTTACCGATTGGCTGTCCCGTCGCAGCATCCCACAGCCGAACAGTCGTATCCCCCGAACCAGTGACGATGAGAGTGCCGTCTGGCGAGAACGAGACCGAGTTAACTGAAGAAGCGTACCTGCTGAGCACTGTCTGAGCAGCTGGCCAGTTTATATCACGTCCAGATACAATACGAAGAATACTTGGAAACCGTGCAGAAAGCTTTCTGGATAGCGGAGAATTGGCAGGCGTGAATGGGAGTGCTGATACATATAGATGTGGTGTGCTATGTAAAATCATGTCGCCGAAGACTTGAATGAACCTTTGTACGTCCATTGCAGTCGACGAGACATCTTTGAATTTAGGATGGCCCTGTGATTGCGCATGAGCGTCTTATCTGGCACTCAGTAACAATGCACTCACCTTCAGCCACTGGGGAATGAATGAGAGGGTAGCAACTGTACCGCTGAGCGCATTGATCAAGGCGAGTGACTCAAGCCAGAAAAACAGCCGTTCGTGGTCAAAGAACAATGTCACTTCTTTCGCGAGCTCCTTGTTGAAGACTGCGGTTCGTACATGCGACATCCAAAATCGAGATGAATACGACAGATGTGGGGAGATGCATTGTTGGACTCGTTCTTGTAGCCCGGGATCTTCGTTATTGGGCAGATACGACGACTTCAAATTACAGATATCGAAGCGAAGACCGTGTTCCATCACTCGAAGTGACGCGAATGCAAGGTCGCGTTGCGCCTGTGACATGTCGATGAAAAACTCTCCGCTGGATGGTTTGTCCGTCAAGAAATCGCGCAAGGATAGGTGAAGGGGTCGGATTGGGGAACCTGGGCTGGTGGTGCCGCTGAGGAGGGAGCCCATGCTTTTAACCACAACCTCCATGTCGAACTGGTCTTCTCCCGTTGGAAAATGGCATCTCATAGCGTTCAGGGCGGCTAAAGGAAGGGGTTCAACTGTGGCTAGTATTTGTCCCATTACTGAGTGGAATCTTGCTAGCGCCGTGGGACGCGATTTCTGCGTATGCTGAACATGGGTAGGTGTATCCCTGGGTATGAGATCCGCTAAAATAAGGTCATACATGCTGTGCAACAGCATCATTCTCTCAGCAGGATTACGCGACATCACAGCGTTATAGCCATCCATTTGGGATAGCCCTACATGGGACTCTTTGATGTTTCCGCAGGCGAGACGCGCCCACTCGAAAAGTCCATCAGCTTTCTCAGCGAGGACTGCTAGCTCTCTGTCCTGGAAGTCCAGCCCTTCCAACTCCTTGGAAACGTAAGCACAGATGTCGCGTTCTGCAATTGCTGGTGGAATATTATCCATGGACATCTGTCGGATATGCTGAACACCATGAAACTCATCAAAAATGTCACCAAGCGGGCGAGAGGTAACGATGAAACGGAAGTTGCCTGGGAGGTCTATGATTTTTGGAATAGCGGGGTCTTGATGTTTGCCAGCTAGAATACGGAGGATGTCTCTCCGTGTCTCTACCCCACCGCTCTCGTCCAGTGCATCGATCACAATCACGATGGGTTCTGCAGTTGACCCAGATGATTTCATCAGTGGTTCGATAAGAAGTTTCTGCCACTGCTGGAGGATATCCGCCGTCTTCTTGAGCGGACTCGCGGCCTGAATTGCATCTGCTAATGCCCGCCCCATCCCCGGATCACGGTCAGCCAAATCGCGTGCGATCGTGGAAAAGATCTTTTCATGGCGGCGATCTGCTCCTCGCTGGCGGTCAAAAGAGTAACATGAGCCAAGTCCTCCCACGTCGTTGAACCACTTAGCAACGGTGTGGGTGATGGCCGATTTTCCCATGCCTGCAGGGCCAGATAGCCACAGCACGCGTGGAACGTTGTCCCCAGTGCTGTTGACCCATTCCGTGATCTGGGAAAGGATTTCCGTGCGGGTCCCTTGAAGGCACTGTTTTCCGGTGTCTAGTCCCGCGCCCTCTGCGTAAGTCATATCGCTGAGGCCCGATATTTCTTCTGAAAAGGTATGAATATATATCTTATATCAAGTAACAATGATGTCCGAACCCTTACCCTTATGGTGGATGTGTATGACTACGTCGTGAGCGACCTGGTCCCGGAAGTTTTGCATGAGCGTATCGAACACGTCATTGTACTTTTGGATCGTATCTTCCGTTTCCCAGACAACGTTCTTTCCAAGTCTACTCCCTGTGATAATGATAGAAGTTCGAAACGGTACAAAGCGCAGTAGCTTGTTAAGACTCACAAAAGTCCCTGGTCTGGGAATAATTTTTGATAAAATGGGCGCATTCACGGGTCTGCTGAGAAATCTTTCCAAGGATAGCGCACATCAATGAGATTTCGCCAAGCATTTCGTCCCGTATTATGAAGCTATAAACTTCACACAACTTTTTGACAAGTTTGAGCACCGCTGTGTCGCGATAGACTTGAGCTAGAATAATCTGCACAAATGATTTCTGAGTAACAGTAAGAGATAAGGAGAGGAAAAATGAAAACATACTTTGGCTGCACAAGATAACACACCCAGTGCCATCTTTGCATATGGATGCACCTGTGGAACTGGATTAGTTCGGTTCTGATCGAGTGGAAGGCCCATACATCCGCGATATTTTCGATAATAGCGTCGAATAACCTAAGGGGTTTGAGATAGTCCTGGAAACTGTCAGCGAAATCCTCTTGTGCGTCTTCAACAGTTATCGCAGATCTCGGAAGTGAATCCTGCGCGATCACTAGAATTTAGAGCGTATAAAGATTGGAGGGCAATTATGAAAACCTACCGGGGTTGATGAAGTCCGTTCATGATTGTCATTCGAGGGAACAGGGCTACGGCTGGTGGAATTCTTCGAGCGCTTATGACAATCTTAGGCGTATTCCAGACACTCATTATACGTGCTTGTGGGCTTACCGAGATCTTTAACTTGTTCACACCACCATTAACCTTGTCCAGAAACCGACTGACTCTGCCACGAGGTCGGTGCCACTAGATGAAGGATGGGTCAATGTTAGTGTTTGGAGCAAACTGGACTAATAAGTAATCACGTACGGAGCTTCCACGAGCTGTTGCTTCGATGTCTTGAGTTGAATTCCTCAAGGAATTGTCTTTTCCTTTGCCTTTGCGCATTTCCATGAAACGAGGTAAGGTGAGGAAGGGTTCGACATCATTTATGTAAAGTCTTTTATTAGTACAAGCCTCGAGGCGTTGCACTGCTGGAACATATTGGGCAGAGAAATCTAATCGTCCAATACCGGTGCTACTCCAAGGTTTTTGATATCATGCATCATGCATCCGAGTGCTATCTACTGATTCATATTAACAGCTAGCCTGATTCCATCGTCGGTCGGCCGTACTACTAGATCTTCTTTTGACTCGATACTGACGTATACATTTTCCCAGCCCCCTTGTCACAAGCATCAGCTATGAAATCCGTGCTGCATGTCCTTTTGCTCCTAACGCCTTTCAAGAGCAATGCTTACCAAGGCGCCGATACCCCAGAAGAAGTGCTCAAGGCGGGTGCACTCTACTGCAAGTGTGATATGGTTCACCCACGGATACCAAGTCCTACGATGGCAGACGCTACAAGCGCGGAGGTAGGTAAGTCTGTTTGCTTAGTTGATAATGATGGATACACGCAGGCCACGGAATTGGTGTATACGACGAGTCCGCAACATGTGGGACGAATAAAGTCCACAAAGTTGTCGGGCTATGGGGTGCGAACAGCACCGAACTCGCAAGGAAATCATAGAACACGACAAACTGCAAACGCGCCACAACCGCATCAGTTCCTTCTTTCCTCCCCGCGATGGGAAATACACTCTCCTTCATCCGACTAGCATTAATCGAATTCCTCGACAACCTCCACATCTTCCAAATCCTCCAAGCACGCAGCCAGCGCCCTCCAGAGCTCCCAAACCCAAACCCCGCCGCACATTCTGGTCCTACCTCCCCTCCCCCATCGCCGCTCACGTTTCTCAGCTCCTGATGCATGCTGATTTTGTCGTTGTTGGCTCTGGTATTACTAGGACATCGGTTGTGAGGAGGTTTTCGGATAGTGCAAGTGCTGAGAAGCAAGAGATGCGTGTTCTGGGGCGACTGGGAGGTAAATCTCGTATCAGGCTCTTTCATAGACCAATCTAACCCGACCTCTGTCTGCCGCGAATGATGCACGCCCGGGGTGCGTAACCACTCTTCCCCTGTGCAGGAGGCCAGTCCTTCACTCATTCACTGAGCAGCCAGGCCCACCCTTCCGGGGTAGCCAGAACTGTAACTCCGAGCGGTAATCCCCCCGAAGACATAACAAAGTTATGAGCACTTGCATTGGATCCGGTGGCTGGACCATGAAGAAACAACGAGTGTTTTAAATTCTGGGGATCCTGGGGTTACATAACCTGGCTATTGCCCGCTCGGTTCGCTAGCCATCAAGTTGAGCCTTTGTTGGCTGCGAGAAAGTGGAATAGAAAAGTCAGTCTTCTGAAGGAAGTCTTCAAGAAACGATGGACGTCCCCACCGACATTTGCGCTGTCTAGCACGATGGTGGTAGCAATATCCTTGCCAGAAATGTTTACTGGCGTCTCGCCCACCAGCGGGCGCACGTCTTTCCGCATGACTTCACGAATTCGCATGACTTGGGCAGGGATATGAGTTCAGCAAACTCACTTCTTCTTCACAGGATTCGAATGCGGATTGATCAAGGGTTTCGGATGCGCGTTCATCAAGGGCATCGCCAACGAACACCAAAGGCGCACTGCCGCGTTCGCGTAGTCTACCACGAAGCTTCCTGAGTGGTTGGAGACACAAGCCTTTCATCTGATCGCGGACAGTCTAGAAGTGCAGGGTTCTCGAAGATCTGTTGGACAGCGCCACCGTTATATCTCCCCCTCCAGGGAGAACACCATCTCCCGGACATCTGATTTTGGGATTAGCTCGTTTGTATACGAGACAATACACGATACGATGTCGAGACCGGTACCATACAAATTCTAGGGATACTGTTCATGTGGAAATATTGTCAATGTATGAAATGAAAATGTCCCGTTCTTCCCAGCTACAATATCTCCAGCGTCCTGACGTTCTTCATGATGTCATCAACAGAAGCCATGTTCCTGACTTGTGCGATGATATTGTTATCCGAAGCGATTCTCTTATACTCCCCACCGCGCTGTTGCGCTAGCAAAAGTGCGCCGAAAGGACGACTAAGGCGAACGAGGAGCCTCAACCCCCTGGTAGTGACCAACTCATCAGGCCGATTACCCACGCTCTGCGACTCATCTGCGAAGTCATGTAGCTCGAGAAGATCACGAGTCCACGGATGGACAAGCAGGAATGTCTGCAAAATATACGTTGAAGGCGAGAATTGAATAAGCCTGTCTTTCGTCGTGACCAGCAGGTCTCGCAGCCCGTTTGCCTTGACATCATAAGTGGAACATCCGGCCCCGTCTTGACCAGGCCTCCGCCTGACTTCTGTGAGAGGAAATATGATGCAAGGTAATTGCAGTCTGGAATTGGCAAAACGAGGAACGCTGAGTTGATCTTGGAGGAAGGTATACAATTTCGAACCCGACTCCACAGCCGCAATACGGTTTCGCAGCGTGGAGACCGATATCTGCATGTCGTGTTCAGATATGAATGACAGTGTACATGATGGGTTCTTGTACGAGGAAATGTCGGCTGGCAGACAACCGTTGAAGCTGGACGGTTGTCCTACCCAATCAAGGGCTGTGACGTGGCCAGAATGGGCTATAATCTCCTGCAAGAGTCGTCCGAGCGCCTTTTGTTTCCCCTCCCCGTAGATAACAGGAAGGTTGACGTCAAAGATACCATACAAAGAGTAGGCGATGTCCTCCCCCTTCGTGGTGTCACGGTTTGACGCCCATCGGAGTTTCTCTCGGGCATCTCTTGTCCCTGGATGGAAGTCGGCGAGCGCCTGCGCATTTATACCAGTTGAACGCTCCAACTCATTCATGATACT
Source organism: Suillus americanus (assembly GCA_016695465.1). Lineage (NCBI taxonomy): Eukaryota > Fungi > Basidiomycota > Agaricomycetes > Boletales > Suillaceae > Suillus > Suillus americanus. Next base: position 409,962 of record MU177910.1, read on the forward strand.
GACGGATTGCTTGTGGTTGCATGAGCGGTCGTCGAGATATAGGGTCCAATCTGCTTGGTAGAAGAGAATGATTGTAGGAGCGAGGAACTCCTGGACGGTCCATCCTCGCGTGTTCCAAACGCTGTTTGCGAGCGCGCCCGACTTTGACAAAGGCAGGACATCCGATAGGTAGACGATGGTGAGCACTGAGTCCCGGTACCAGACAAACATCAAATTGACTGATTCATGGAGCTCAACATTGTTGTTCTGGTCGATGCAGCATGTGTCGCTCCACGCCCAACGATGCCCCGCATCGCGTACGACTTTGCAGAACTTCTGCAGTTTTATCACGGTTCCGACCGGATTCAAGTCATATATGTCCCTGCCCTCAATGTCGGACAGTAGCGGCTCATTGGTTCCCCACCTATGGGACAACATGACCCAACTGAAGTACTTCGCGACCGCTTCTTTGATGAGCTCCGTTTGGAGGGGCCCATGCATGTCTGGTGAAGACAAAAGCTTCTTGTACTCTGTACTCTCCATGAATGCATTGATCTGCGCATCCCGCTTGCACAAACGTCCAGTAGAGGTGTTGATTAAACGAAGTGGAGCCTTGTCCAGTTGGGCGCGAACGGCTTGCAAAATAGCACTTTCTGCTTCATATTGACTGATGAATTGCTGGCGTAGCTCTAAAAAAATTGCAGGTCATCTTCCAGTTGGCGGTTGAGTTTTTGGAGGGCTTACGTCGTATCTGTGGATCGTTTGTGTCATCCAACTTAGAGCACATGACTTTGAAAGCCTCCGATGCATCATCATGGCGATGTGCTGCACGGAGCGCTGCATACTTCGATTCGTATCCAAGATAAGACGAAGGGTCGAGCTCAATGACCTGCGAAATATCATCACAAATGTTAAAATAATGACCAATATTGTCCGCACCTTGTCCGCGTCCGAAAGAGCCTCCACATAGAGGTCTTGGTCCAACTTCACCTTACTGCGACGCGCAAAGTATGAGGGATCCATCGCGAATTCTGCAGAAAGTGTGTTCTCGATGGACCAGACCTGAAGATTCCCCTCAAAGTCTCCACTCGCGAGCAGTTTTCCGCTGGGAGAAATTGCAACACAGCAAACATGTGTAGTGTGTTCGAGTGGCAGTCCGATCTGCTGGTGTGACTTTATGCTCCACAGACGCACAGTCTTATCGTCTGAGGCAGTTGCAATGAAGGAGCCATCAGAAGAGATGGCAAGTGAGGTGATTTCGTTAGTGTGACCCGTGCAAGGTTGACCGATCTGGGCTCCATTCAACGAGTCCCAAAACTTGATTGTTTTGTCTTCTGATGCAGAGACAAGTTGCTGGCCGTCAGGTGACCACTTAACGCTGTGAACCCAACCGTCGTGAGCGTTGATGTCGAATAGAAGCTTGAAATTCTCGGTACTCCAAACCCGAATCTTGCGCTCTGTTCCGGATGCTAATTTTAGCCCATTTGGGCTGAAGGCGATACAATACACCTCACCCCCACCACCCTGGAGTGTGGAGAGGACAGCGCCAGTACTGGTCTTCGCATCAGATATAATAACTGTTTTATCATACCCTCTTGCGAGTCTCTTGCCATCGGGGGAGAAACACACAGACCAAACCTGGCCTATACGCTTCAGCAGTGGTTTGAATCCCATCTGCTTATTATCGACGTCCCAGATTGCGATGGCTCCATCTTCTGCACCACTCGCAATTCGCCTGTTGTCTGGTGATATGGCGACTGAATACACATAGTCAGTGTGTCCCTTGAATGGCCCTCCCACCAATGCTCCTTTCTCCACGTCCCAGATTTGCACGGTGCGATCCCACGAACCGGTGGCGACCCGCCGACCATCTTTAAAGAACACGACTGCCGACACTGAGTTCGTGTGCACTTTCATCGTGTATGTTAGTGTCGGCTGGGTCACTGTCTGCGCCGGCGTTGTGCGCCCTCCCACAGTAGAATCTTCTATAGCATCGCGCAATCCTGACATATCGCTGCGACTAAACAGAGAGAGAGATAGACTGTCAGCCTCAGCGTTTGAAGTTGATGAGGAGCGCACCCTGTGGTTAAGTCCTCGATCTTATGTGTCGTGAGAGGTCGTGAGCAGAATTGGATGCCTGTCCATAACCCAGTTCAATCGTTTACCACGTTGCTACAGCATGAATCTATTTCGGCTTCCATCAACGCTCGTGACCAGCCTGGCTTACTAATACCACGGACGTCTGTTCACAGCAAATCCGACCTCACATTTCCTAGAAGAATTATGATGGAAGAAATACACAAGCTTGCTGTATACCTAGTGTTGTGGGCAGAAGTCTGCCATTCTGCCAGCCGGTTTGGCAAGTGATTGCTGCCTTCAATTTGAACGTCCTCGACGCACTCCCGTCAGTCGGGCAGATACCCGATTCCATAGATATACCAACGATTGCTCAGGTATGCGTTCCCCCAGCCCCTCCCACCCCAACACCTTCCAAGAGCAATGGTAATGGTACGTGTCCTGCGCTTAGATATCTCTATCCTAACTCTGTCAAGGCAGAATAAATCACCTTGACCGACCTTTTCATAACATTCAATACCGCTACCATAATCAGGGAGGTCAAAGTCGTTCACCCAGCAACCAAGCTCCTTCTCATGGCCTCACAAGTTCAGCAGTCCGAGGTAAGTCCTTCTCCATCTCATTTCTTATCTACTCAAGTCCAGATAGGTGGCTCTATCAAACCAGTGCCAGTACGAACCACGGAAGGTTGAGTATCAATGACATACGAACCCATAAATAAGAACAATCTCACCAGTCCCCCTCCGGAACGACCTCAACCCCACCCCCACGCACAACCCCAATACCAATATCAACCATCGCCGCCGTCTCAGCGGGAGCAATGGGCTCTGCAATAGCCAAACGCCTCGTCCACGCAGGCTGCACGGTCTAGGCCGCTCCTCAGCCCACCAACGCGCCCTCGACGCAAGAATGATAAACGTCCCCCTCTGGGAATTCGCGAGCGTATTGGAGAGAGTGGCGCTGTCGCTTTGGGGGTGGATGTCGAGACGTCGAGGAGCGGCATAGAGAAGGTTTTGGAGTCGCAGGGGACGTTGAAGTAGGCGTTGGACTTATTTCCAGTTCGGTCGAGTGGCGGCGCGCCTAAACGTCTCAAATAGAAGCGCTCGTCGATCAATCAACGATTCTGCTCAACACGCGTTCTAAGGTTTGTGGGCGAGGTCGCATTTGTTTGATACAATTGGAACCCACCACAAACCTGTAGACACGAACGTAAGATATACGCATGCACGTAGTGGTTCAGATAGAAGAACGATCAAGGAGGCACTCTATTACCAAGCTGTTTCTAAGGCGTTTAACCCCACGGCACGCTCAAAACACGAAAGCAATAAATGAGGATAATGTTGTAAATAATAAGAGCTTAAGCTAAGTACTTCGAGGGGGACAAACCAACCAAACCAGGAGCAAATGTCAAGTAAGGATCGAAGCGAAGTAGGGGGAGTCAACGAGGGATCAAAATAAGCAGAGACGCAAGTCAGAGAGACGAATAATAATATATACCAACCACAGACAAAACACAAACGTACGCCCTTCATAACTAAAGATGATATGACCGAATAAAATAAACGGGAACCATCGTCAGCTCAGTTCTCTTGCTCCATCGTCTCTTTCTCGTATTTCTTCTTTAGAGAGCTCACTGTGTTTGTCGTCAGTATAGGTATAGAGAACATGACTAGGAAAACGCACCTTCTCGTGATAACTGACCCGAGTTCAACCATCCACTGGGGAACGCAGCTACGATCTACCACCACCCAATGAGCACCCTCACATCAATCAAAACAGAAAACATACCTTCTGATACAAAATCTTTCTCGATCCTTGTTCGCTAACAAGCGCAGTACTCCCATCTAATTCACTATTCATTCACATCAGCTACCAATTCCAAAATCCCCACAAAAACAATGAAAGAAGAGAAGGGAAGGAAAGAAGAAAACTCGCACTCACTTCTTCTCATTCTCAAGTCTGCAACACTCATTACTAAGCATCACAAGCTGCCACACAATCACCTTCATCGCCTCCGTCAATCGGTATTTCTGCGCAGGGGGATGCGCGTCCCGCGTTCCGTCCGCTTTGTTTGTGCCTGGGGCGTTGTCGTCTGCGCCTGGTCCTCCACCGTCAGTGCCTGCACCGGCTCCACCATCTGTACCGGTACCGTCGGCGAGGGTTCTGTCGCCGTCGGCACGAACGTTGTCACCATCGACACCGCTCCCTGCACCATCGTCGTGGTGTGCGGCGTCTGCGCTTACACTAGGCGTCGAGGCCGATGCTGCGCCTGCTTCGCTTTCGTTCTTGGCCTTTTCTTTGCGGCGTTCTGTGTGAGGTGTTGTTAGTGGTGAGGTAAAGAAGGCGAGCCAGTAGCAAAAAGGTATAAGTGTAGCGTATAAAGCGGACGAGAAGAATAGACAAACGAATGAAATGATGGAAGGATACGAGGTCAGATAAGAAAGGCGGAAGTGACGTACCCCAAGCAACAACACTCTTCTCCCACTCCTCCTGCGCCTTCGAAAACCCCTCTTTCGTAAACCCCGCGAGCTGCTGAAGCAGCTCGTCCTGTCTATCTGTTAAGATCTTGAGGTGGTCTGCGAATATAGTGCGTTTGATGAGTTTCTGTACGCCGACGCCATCCAGTGAGGTAGTGCGATCAAGGGTAGGTGACACGACGTACGGTCATAGTAAAGCGGTTGTAAGGAAACAGCACCGGCATAAGATTAAAGAAGTCTTCATCATATTCGCCGAGGTTGACGGCTTTCAAGGCGACGTCTGCGAGTAAGGGTTTGATGGAGGGTGGGAACTTGCCCTTGACGTCCCATGATTCTATGACAACGTCGGACCATAAGCTAGGGTAAGAGAAGGCACGCACCTTTGGAGATGGCAGTCTTTAGGTCTTCGAAGGCTGATTGGAGTTCAGGATGAAAGTCGTGCTGGGTGGGAGTGAGCGCAAGGGATGATGACGTTGTTTGGAGCACGTACGATGTCGACGACTTTCCTCTTCTTTCCGTTATCCTCTATGACCGTGTAGTTCTTGCGTTTCTTATTGGCCTTGTCTTCGCCTAGTAGACTGATAGGATGTTCCTTTGTGCCTTCTTCCTTGGTGACGGTCTTGCTAGGTCCAGCAGTTGCACCCCCATCAGCGGGAACCTTTTTCGATTTAGGTTTCTTTGGCGTCCTGCTGCGCACACAAAATGAGGACATTGGAGGTGTAATCACATTGGACATACCTATCTTTCATGAGAGCGACTTCTCCGCTCGAGACGTAAAAGCCCTGCTGCTTTGTCTGAGCGAAATGAGTGCGATTATCGATGTTCAACTCGGAGTCGTCAATGAAAGGGTCGTTGACGTCGTAATACTCTGAAGTGGCATGTTTTTTCTGCTGCCTTACTGAGCGAGGGTGTTTATATGAAATGATATATTTTACCTTTTTCTTTTTTGGTTCGCCGTCGTCTTCGCCTTCGGAGTCTGATGTGTCTGCTTTTGGAGGAGGTGGAGTTGGTTGACGTTGACCTGTTGTTTTTGCCAAAGTAGCAATATCGACTTCATAATTATCTGGACCTCCTAGATTTATTTGTAGTCTGATAGTTTGTAGAGGGGGTGGCGGAGGAGGAGGCGGAGTTGGAGAAGGAGAACGAGGACGTTGTGGTTTTGATTTTGGTTTTATTGTAGAAGCAGGTTTTGATGAAGAATTTGAAGAAGATTTTAATTTCTTTGAAGGTGGTTGTTGTTGGTCAATGTCAGTATCTTGCATTACTACGTCTTCAGACATTTTCTGATATGATGAGCGCGTGCACGAAGGTGGGTACGAGGAGATGAGGTGGACCCTTTCCTAAAAAGGAACCTCTCAGCTCAAGTCCTTTCCACTTTTCTCATCCATCCCTGGCCTCACAGTTCTCAAACTGCGAAAATCCAAAGTAAATCCAACATCGTACATAGACAACCACACTAACAATGACAAATCATTTCCCACTCGGCATCTCCCGGTGTCTTTCCCAACCCCTAACCTCTCAATGGTCCCCTCTTCAAATTATGCGACGCGCGTCTCGCGTGTATGATAACTGGCATTGTTTATGAAGCTGTAGGTAAGTGCATTCTAATGTCCACACAAGAAGCCATTCAGTCGATGTTCGTCAGATAATATTCAGGTACATGCATGTGACGAGCCCGAGAACCGCTTCAATGTTGTTTTGCGCATCGGCGTGTTCCACTCGAAGCGCTGAAAATTCCATTGAAATTGACATACACCACAACAAAGCTTGTATCGAATGTTAAATTTTATTTTGCCTATCAAGGTGTGCTGACAACCTTATCATTCACGATGGAACTACGTATTTTTTGCTCTCGAACTTTTTCCCCCTCACAAGACGACCAAGTACATCTCGAACGAGTTGGGTGATTGGGTGATGAACTAGTAAGTCTTCTCCCCTGAGCTCCCTCAGCTTGATTCGCGTTACATGTGGATGTGTTTGCTCTCATTTTACCATCCCAGCTATTTTTGCTCCTCTCCGTAAATGAATCAATCCGACTGACACTGTTTTTGTAGCAATACTAAATATGTAGACCACAATGGCACCCTACATGCGAAGCTGGAGCTCTCATTATGAAAATACAAACTAGGTAAAGGCGTAGCATGCGAATAAATCCATCAAATCCATCTCAAGCGAAGCGTCGGCCATCATCACATCACAGCTCAACTCACGATACATTTACCTTCTCCAGATCCTCCTTCACCTTCCTCCTCGCCTTCTCATTGCCTCCTTGCTCTCGCTCTCTAACTAATAAAGCTATTCAGGGACAGGGTTCTGGAACAACACAAACTTGAAGCCGTAGGGTATCTGTCTCAGGTCGTATGCAGCGTTCGTGCCACGGTGGACAGCGAAAGCTTGGTCGAGCTCCTCCAGGCTCTTGCCTTTCGTCTCGCGCACGAGTAGCAAGATAGGGAGGGAGCTAATAAGCCATATGCGAGGTGTTGGCGAGACAACTTTGACGTTTGCAGTAGTAAGGGCAGGTCATTGGATTTCGATCCAGAACGGATCTGCTTTGAAGAAGCACTTTGTGCTGGTCACGAGTCTAGATCATATGACATTACATCCTACACGTGTATCGAGCCAAATTAGCACGCACCAATGTCAGATCATTCGCGTAAGCGGTAGGATACCTGACCCAGCCTATTTGGAAATTCGTCAGTCAAATAGATAAAGGGGCAATTCCCAAATTCTCCCGCAACCATGTCTACTATCCCAACGACTGAAGTCATTATCTTCGACACTTCAGAGGAGTTTCGAAAGGACGTCTCAATTTTACGCCCTGCATTCGACATAGTTTCGAAAGTTGATGGTTTCCGGGCGTGCGTATGGTTCTCTTGCTGGTAGTTATTGCTGGCAGCATCGGACGCCTTAATCATGCTGTTATCGCGACAGGCCTGTCTATACCGGGACACAGATAGAGAACCCAGAAAAAGGGTATATCTTCCTCAGTAAGTGTTCAAGTTGTGTATTTTGCTAGTCTTTGAAAGGGGGCTCATTATGCCCTGACTTTAGATTGGGATAGCCTAGCGCACCATCAGGCGTCGATGGCTTCCCCCTCGTACGGTTCTGTGCTTGAAGCTCTGAAACCTGCCTTTGGGGGCCCGTCTAAGATGTATCATGTTATTTTCAATGACCATCCCATCGCATTGCAACAGCCTGTCACACAGGTCCTCCTCCTCACGCTCAAAGATCCCAGTCATCGCGCAGAGGTATTCGCCATCCTCAGTAAAATATCGGACTTGAGTAAGAAGATGCTCGTGTTTGGGCCTACACTGGAGAATGAGAATGAGATTATTCTTGTCGGCGGCTGGGCAAGCGTTGAGGTAGACGTTGATATTATCATGATTTGGCACGTACTGATGCTGTTATGGACTTCTAGGCTCACTGGGAGAAGGTTGCCAGTGAGCCGAAAGCAGTGGTAGAACGGCTATTCTTTCTTGCTACCAAGGACCATCATTTCCATGCTGCCTTGAAATCATATGCAGGAAACTAGCGGTCGCCAGGCGGTTAAGTAAGGTTGAAATCAAAGCATGTAGCCTACATTACGAGTTCCTGTATCGCAAATTCCACATGATGGAATCCAGGGAAGAAATGTGAGGCATCGAAAGTACGCCCTGGTCATTTATTGGTCGGGGTTGCCGGGAATCAACTTCCGATCCGCTCAGGTGCTGTAAAGCTGGAGCTGTCATTATTACAGTTTGAAAATCCAAACTAGGTAAAGGCGTAGCATGCCAATAAATTCATCAAACACGTCCGAAGTTCTTAGATGAAGATCAAGCGAAGCATCAGCCATCATCACATCACAGCTCAACTCACCATACATCTGCCTTCTCCAGATCTTACTTCATCATCCTCTCCAACTGATAAAGCTGTTCAGGGACAGTGTTCTGGAACAACACAAACTCGAAGCCGTAGGGTATCTGCCGCAGGCCGCATGCAGCGTGCGTGCCAAGGAGGACAGCGAAAATTTGGCGAGGGAGCCAATATGTATACGAGATGTTGGAGAGACAACTTTGACGTTTGTGGTGATGATTTGGCCTCCAGATGTAAGTGGAGGAGTGTCAAGTGCACTTAGCTCTGGGTCCTGTCCTTGTTCTGGCGAATGTGAAGACACACACAGCTGTCATAATAGATAGTTTGTTTTAGGATCGTCTCTCGCAGTCCCAGGTGTGAAACATGTTGGGAGCGCAGGTCGACGGGTGGAAGACATGCGGGATCGGCGGTGGTTGATATGAATGCTGGAGATGGACCTGGAATGACTCGACTCAGCTCAGTGTTCGTCTCGGAAAGGGCAGGACGACCAGGATACGTCCCAGATGGCATGCGTCTTTTGTGTATGTGTTGGGAGGGTGCAGCGCGGGTACTCGAAACAACAGATAACGATGTAAACTAGCCTCGCACTGGATATTTGATGGAAATCCTCAGTATTCTTAACCTTCTATCGCGACATGGTCATCATTATAGCTCTCACCTCCTTCAGTGCCTTATAGACACTTTTAAGTCCTATATCGCGCCATATGCTGGGAGCAACATCTGCAAGCAGGAACCCGACCAGCATCCATGTACAGGGCAAAGCAAGAAAGTGAGTATGGTAGGTAAATGTCAATTGCCATGCGCGTAGCAAGGGCGGGTCTGGTCACGAGTCTAGATCATATGGCATACTTCAAAAGTATCTTACACGTGTGCTTGTGTATTGAGCCAAATTAGTGCCTATGTACACACCAATGTCATGGCTTCAAGATCAGTCGCGTAAGCGGTAGGTAGGATACCTGGAACAATCGGGAGTCCATACGAGCCTATTTGGAAATTCATCAATATATATATTTGGGCGATAATCGATAAAGGGGTACAAGTAATTCCCAAATTCTCCCGCAACCATGTCTACTATCCCAACGACTGAAGTCATTATCCTCGACACTTCAGAAGAGTTTCGAAAGGACGTCTCAATTTTACGCCCTGCATTCGACATAGTTTCAAAGGTTGATGGTGTCCAGACGTGCGTATGGTTCTCTTGCCGGTAGATATTGCTGGCAGCATTGGGCGCCTTAATCATGCTGTTATCGCGACAGGCCTGTCTATACTGGGACACAGATCGAGAACCCAGAAAAAGGGTATATCTTCCTCAGTACGTGTTATGTATTTTGCTAGTCTTTGAAAAGGGGCTCATTATGCCATGGCTTTAGACTGGGATTCCCTGGCACACCATCAGGCGTTGATGAATTCCCCCTCATACGGTTCTGTGCTTGAAGCTCTGAAACCTGCCTTTGGGGGCCCGTCTAAGATGTATCATGTTATTTTTAATGACCATCCCATCGCATTACAACAGCCTGTCACAGAGGTCCTCCTCCTCACGCTTAAAGATCCTAGTCATCGCGCAGAGGTATTCGACATCCTCACTAAGATGTCGGACTTAACCAAGAAGATGCTCGTGTTTGGGCCTACACTGGAGAATGAGAATGAGATTATTCTTGTTGGTGGCTGGGCAAGCGTTGAGGTATACGTTGATATTATCATGATTTTGCACGTACTGATGCTGTTGTGGACTTGTAGGCTCACTGGGAGACGGTTGCTAATCCTGAGCCGAAAGCGGTGATCGAACGGCTATTCGTTCTTGCTACCAAGGACCATCTGTTCCATGCCGCCTTGAAGTCATTCGCAGGAAACTAGCGGTCGGCAGGTGCGGTTAACTAAGGTCGAAATCAAAGCATGTAGCCTAGATCATGAGCTCCCGTATCACAAAGCCCACATGACGGAGAGGAATGTGAGGCATCGAAAGCGCGCCCTGGTCATTTATTGGTCGGGGTTACCTTCCGATCCGCTGTGCTGATGCAACTTGACTGCTCATTTTTGTTGATGAGAAGACCCATCCAAGCACATTCTGGCCCCTGAGACATCCAAGACGAGCTCGTACCCATCGCAATCCGCCTGAATGGAATAGTCAGACAGGGGACACTTATCAACGATAAGACACTGTAGCACTTTGCTAGTTAAGTTAGGCCGCCTCAGATCTGGCGGTGCTTGCGATAACTGCAAATGACAAATGAGCTACATAGGCATTGCACCGTGCGTGACGGACGGGAACTTCACGACCAACCAACTTTGTCCTGGAGCTTCCATGGGTAAAGTGACAGCCCTAATAGTATGACGCGAGAAACTACCATATGCCTGCGTTCGGCGCGCACATAACGGAGCTTGAAATCAACGTGAGGGCTGAACGTCACCACGCGGCAGCCGGAGTACATCTCTAGATGTCAACTGTGGACGTCCCAGGCCGGCGCAGCGGCGACACGCTGAAACACGTTCACACTACCATGGCAGATTCACTGCACGCTTTAATATGATGACGTCCCTCGAAGCACTTGTCATTGACATACTGGCTGATGCAGAGACTCCGGATGACCAACTCTTCACAGCCAAGTCTGACCCAGGGCAACGCGGGCCGTGTGACCAACAGAAGGCAGAATTCTTCAGCCATCTTCTTCCACATCTCTCCAGTGAGGACTTTCAAGACTTGATTCCGGTGAGTTTCTTACTGGTCCATGTCAGGCACCAGTATTCGCGATGTCGAGCAGTGTCGCGTTCAAGTTGTAACTGTGCATGTGTGTTGTCTGTTTTTTCAAGCCAGAACTTCCAAAAAGTCACCTAAGTCTACACCGTGGGAGCCGACTTGATTAATTGATTGCGAGCTTACTCATCTCTTTGTTCTCGGTCTTCAAAGTTCGTACTGTTCCCGGACCCGGAATTATAGCTTCTAGTTCATCAACATCTGATTTTGCATCCCTCCCATTTCTCTCCTCGGCACGGATTAAGAGCTTTCAATGATGGGACGTCTATAGTGCCATTTTGTGGTCGAAGAAGTGTCTCAGCATTATAACAAAGGGAATGTAGGTGTCAGACCGCAGGGTTCTACTGAGCTTCGGACAGTCTGTACGCCAAGTGGACGAAAGACGTCGACGTCGCATGTATCTGGACGACAAGATGAATCTGCGCAGTGCTAGTGGTGATGAAATGTGTCTGACGCGGATTTCCTCTTCAGAACTTATGACTGCCACTAAAGTCCAATGATTGTCTGTCTTAGCGCCACTAGTGAACACCACTTAGATGATAATGACACACTGCGCTGGGATTTCAGCCCAGTAAAACAGTGAGGAACACCACAGTAGCATGCGATGACGTGGTCGTGGTAGACACTAGCTGGTATGGTACCTGCCAGTGGGGGGAGAATACTAGTCCTGCCAGAGGCTACTTACATTAATGGGTGTGATTAACTGCCTCGATAATATTGTACATCTGGTCTCGATTGGAAACTCGACGGCGTTTCTGTAGTGCAGTATCATGAGCAAATGGCAAAAGTGTAGAGTGCACACTGGATAACGACCAAAAGAAAACAACTTCAATTGGTCCTGGAATATTCAGTATTACAAGCGCGTGAGATTTCTTCGACTCTATCTTAGTATCTCCCCATATCCACCTCTTTTTAGTCGACTTTCAATGGGCTGGCAGCTGGAATGCCCAACTCTCTGGGCCGTGAAGATGTGACCCAATGATGTGCCAGCTTAAACTTTCTCGGCTATCAAACTTATCTCCACAGCTTGCCTTGGCATGTGGACATGAAACTTTGGCTCAAATACCCGTATCGTGACTCGATCGACGATCAAGCACTTTTGGTAGTGGGAAAATAGTGGTTGGTCGATTCACGGGAGCATTGGAAAAGGGATCAGAGTCGATCAGTGGCATTGAGTCTACGTCGAAAATGACTTCTTGGGCGACACAGCGATCAAGCATCCGCACTTTCATGGAGGCGCCCATCAGGGTGACCTATCGGTGCAAGTTTTTTGCTTCACGTGAGCCATCATTATGAAAATAGTCTCACAGAAGGAAGACAGTTATCCCTTCTTGCAGGTATCTCTACTGCACACTCTGCCTTTGGGAGAATAAAATCGTCCAATCAATGATTTCGCACTTAATATTCATGGTCTGTGGCCTGAACGGTATGGCAGACTACCACTAGCGAGCCTTTCTGGCACTCAGGCCTATCAGCAGAAACCCATAGAGACGGAGATGTACAGTCTCGTCTGCAGGCTGTTCATGGACATCTACTATGTTCAAAAATTTCAAGCATTCAGATTTAACGTTATCTATCTCCGAGTTACTTGTCTGCCTGTCGAGCATAGCATTTGTGAGGAGTCCTAAACTGGGATGGGTGCGCTGATCTCATCGGCAGCTCAGTCCAACGTTCGATCTTATCTCCTACGCCATGCATCGCTTGCCGGAGGCCGAGGCGTGGCAACCGTGATAGCGGTACGGTTCAAACTCTACCTCATCATGAGTCATTCGTACTCACGCTTGTCCATAGTCGACCATATACACGAAACAAGTTCGATATTTTGCCTTCGTTTTCCTCGGCCAATTTTACTGTGGTAATTCATTCTTCCATACAGTGCCCGTGCATTACCTTCCGTCGAATATGGACTTACTAATTGAATATCTAGCAATCCGGCGACCGTACTGCGATCATCCCGGCTCACCCACCCCTATCATCAACGTCTGCAAGCATTCTTGCAAAACCTCCCGGGCACTCTGTAGAAGCTGATGTGGCTGAGAGTTTAGATATCCTAAACATTTTGTCAACCATCTTGATAACATGATGTGCGTCCACATGACATACAATCGGAGTATATCGGATAACAAATCACCTAGACACAGACAAAGCTCTGACTGTCAAGGTGCTTTCACTGATGTATCTTCACGGGAGCGGCCGCCCGGAAGGAAATCTTGGCCAGTGACTGCGAAAGGATAATTCGTTCCACCCTCTGATTCGGAGGACCTGTGCTGACATTTCAAGTGAGAGAGCACTCCTGTTTCCAATTCAGGAGACAGAACCTGCGAGGGAAGAAAAAATGACTAGCCAGCGACGATGGGCGTGAAACTCCTGATAATTGCATCGATATGACGAAATAAGGTGTGTTCTCGTTCGCCTTAGCACCCTATATCAATGGTCCGCCCACATCGATCTTTCCATACTTTCAGCCCCTTCCATCATCTCCACTCTATTATTCCCAAGTCTTGCTCCTTGAGTAATACTATGAACACACAGAAATCTAATACAGTTAGTAGTGATGTGGGGCACGGTTCAAACCAAGCTATGTAATGACCTTCTGGATGTCTTAGGCTGGTTCGACCCATCAACCAAACCATCTATACAAAGGGAGGCGAGCTTCACTGCCCCTCAACATCGCAGTCATAGGATGCGGTCTGGGAGGTCTCGCCGCTGCATACTGCCTCGCACAGGCAGG
>MU177910.1:437228-468456 GCA_016695465.1 Suillus americanus
GAGGTCGTATCTGCTGACCTAATCATTGGTGCCGACGGAGTGAAAAGTGTTACTCGGGAGTATGTTGTCGGCGGGCCCGATAAACCCAGGGTTACTGGAGATGCTGCCTACAGAGCCATCATACCGGCTGAGAAACTCCTACAGGACGATGAGCTGAAACCGTTGGTGGAGAAAATGGAATCGAATATATGGATGGGCCCCGGAGGTCACATCGTCGGCTATACTATTGTAAGCCGACCGTTCAGTTAACACCAGGAACTAATGCGAGAGCTGGACAGCGTGCCAAGAAAGAATTTAACCTTGTCATGGTGCACCCTGATGAAGCTGAAGGGGGCGTGGAATCATGGACTGCTGAAGGTAACGTGGACAAAATGAGGGAGAACTACAAACGATGGAGTACCACGTTAGTCACTCCGTTTTTAGATCTCCGCCATATGGTCATGCTTACTGGTGGCGCGGGACACAGTGTTCAAAAGCTTCTGGCGTTTGTTCCATCAACGCTTGATTGGAAGTTGATGGACCGAGACCCACTGCCTTCGTGGATTCACAAGGATGGCAAGTTGGTCTTGTTGGGTGACTCATGCCATCCAATGCTGGTTTGTCGATCAAAATAGCACATACTACTAAGTCTCATATCTCCCTAGCCGTACCGTGCGCAAGGGTTAGCCATGGCCGTAAGGAGGAGTATCGACAATAAAACGCGTGCTGAAATCAGAGTTCTCTAGATTGAAGATGCTGCCGTCTTAGGCAACATATTCTCGCATTGCTCGGACCGCTCACAGATCTTGCCTCTTCTCTATGCCTACCAATCTCTCCGGTACGATCGTGCCACCGCGACACAGAAGTCCTCAAGTCTAAACCGGTACATATTTCACAAACCCGACGGGCCAGAGCAAGAGGATCGTGATCGTGACATGCGCGCGGCCATGGAGGACGCGTTGCGTGTTGCGCGCGGCGAGCCGAGCACTCTTGTGCTAGCGGGAAATGCGAATCAGTGGGCTGATAAGACGAAGAGCGACATCCAATTTGGATACGATGCGGATGAGGAGACAGAAAAGTGGTGGCTCGCGAATGGGAACAGGCTTATGACCCTGGTTCCTTCGATTTGACTCGAGCCAAGAGTTGTTCATTCTGCAAATCGTGTCACTTGAACCCCATGTGAGTCTTTTAGTTGTTATTTATATCGGTTCTATTCTGGACTATTGGCTGATACAAGGGTATCGAGTGTGCGGTGGCCGTTTAGCTTAGCGGTGCTATCCTACACTGGTACTGTACCTATTGCACAGCTGACCTATAACGTTTTGAATTTTCACAATACTCATTCTGCCATGATGTAATATTCTGCACATCCCTTTGACAATTGAATAAAATCCTCATGTTACAAGTAGCCGCCCAATAATCAATTGCAAACCAAGAAAAACCCACGAGTCACACAATATTAGCCATAATATTAGCCATAGACACTATTTCTGCTGGCTTGGTAGGATCTGGTAGTACCAGTTCTCAGGAGCTAATCATTAATGATCTTACAAGGCAAGTAATGTTACAGATTCAGACAATGTTATTGACCTCACTACTATTTATTTAAAACTTCACTTCCCCAGAGAGTTCACTAGCATATGTGTATCCCATGTGAACTCGTAACATAGTGTTCGGATCAGCCGGATCGTGTTTTCCATGTGTAGATTGGCCCGCCCACTCGACGTTCTGGCCCCACAGATCGAAGAATCTTTGAATCTTCTCATGCTGTCCGGATGTGAGCAGGTATTCATACACTGCGCGCCATGCGCTGTCCAATGCACCAACGACCCATCTGCCGGTTACGTTGTCTTTGAGTTGTAATCATCAAAACGACCCAACCGTTTTTCACTCACGAATGACGAACGCTGATGGCCTCTCCAGCGAAATGGAGCCTCTTGTTGGCATTGGGCACGGTGAGAGACGTGTATAAATCCTGAAAATCTCCGGGCCCAAAGAACGCAAAGGCACCTAGCGGAGAGAGTGGGAATTGATTGGCTCACATCAATATTCAAAGACTCACCCATGGCGAGTGGGTCGTCACTCCAGTCCCATGCATGCATGTCTACGTACTGATCCAACAAGAAACCATAGTCCACATTGTGTACTTCGGCGAGATTGCGCAGCACGAGTTCCTTCAATTGCTCCTCATACTCTATCTTACCGGTGTTGATGAGCGCCCCCAAGCGTTCTGCATCATCTATCAAACAGTAGCTCGCAATCAGCACTGTGGACGGCGTGCGAGATTCAGCCCCATGAGAGGGGTATATGATAGTTCGAATGGGAAGGTCAGTGGATGATTGGCCTCCTATTATATCGAAAAGTTCGGTCCACCACGCTGATCGAAAGCGCATGCCGACCTTTATTGAAGGAGCGTACTGCAGTTTACGCAATGCATTTTTCTGCATCACATCTAAACCAGCACCTCCGAGTTCAATCATCCGTAGGCCCGGCAGAGGAATAGTTGATATAGCGTGTGAATAGGCGCGTGGGCTACACTCGCCCCTCACAGAAACATTCATTGCAGTGTCTCCACTCTGAAGGATGCTTGTGACCTTCTTATTGAACTGGACAACAGGCTTGGTGCCATTGGCAGTAAGATATGCTGCCATGTAGTCAGTGAGCACTTGAGAACCGCCTCTGGGTACAGTAATGGGTGTGAGACTGCATGAGTTCCAAGACATAGGTGTGCTTACTCGAAACACTTCCATTCCACGCCTTCAAGGGTCTGCGACTCGACACTGGCTAAGGCCGGCGCCTGAAGAACCGCTTCAGTTAAACCGCGGTCATACCAGCCCGTGCTGTCGTCGAATGTCTCGCACCAATGGATAACGTTGTTGGAAAGATGCGTGCACGGAATTTGGAGGCTGGCGCTGGGAGTGTACTTGAGTGACATGAATGAGCGAAGTGAGTATGCATCGTGCTTCATTATGTTGTGCCAGCCCGAATGGTCATTTTGCTCCAAGTCTTTAACGAGGTCCTTAGCGAACGGCCGAATGACGTCCTGGACAATATTCTCAACTCCCGCGGCAATGTACTGAGAATCCACACCCATTTCTCGGGCACAGAAGTCAGGAGGGCGTGATGTCTGAGAGACTTGATAACGTTGATTGTTGAAGTAGAGAAAATGACCCTGTCTCTTTGGCGTGAAATGATAATCGATAAGTTGGGAGCTTAGAGGTGGCTTGGATAAACCCTTGTTAAGCTTCGGGTAGTTGATCAACTCGCCCAAGCGCCTCATCATGCCAATCTTGTAATTGCCTTGAGCGTCCTTCTTTGGCAGGGGAAACCTCATGGCGCCAACATCCTAGTTAAAAGGAAAGCCAAGAGTTTACATGGTCAGCACCTTTGGTGCAGCAGCATCGAATGAACGACATACGTAGTAGTCGTATTTACCACCATTCGGGAAGTTGTAGGTGAAGAGGCGTCCGCCAGTGCGATCCGACGCCTCTAAGATCTCGTAGTCGATGTTTAGCGAATCTAGGATAAGGGCGGTGTAAAGACCACCAACTCCCGCGCCTAGAATTCCAACTGTGCCTAGCTGGCCATAACCATGCTTAGGGAGCGCAGGTATCTCAGGCTGCGAGGTCTCTTCACGAGGAGTCGCGGTGAGTGGGTGAATGCTTTTGCGGAGAGTATCATCATAATCTTCGATGATTTTTCGACCCCAGTAGCCGAACACATCTCGGAAATTCATGGTAAGCGCACCTGGGATTTAAGATCGAATGTGTTGAATGTATCTCGTCTAGTAAGAACAGATCGAAAACCACCCTATATATATTATGCATATCGTTTGGAGAATGAGAAGGATTAGCCTGTTCTGTGACTGCACAGTGCAAACAACATTTGGACAGAAACCTGAAGATATCGGCTATAAAGTAGCTTCCCCACGGTTGGCATTTTTGTAAGACGTCATCACCAGATAGAAGTATGCTGTCTCAGCAGATTAACAATTCGAAGAGAACGAAGTGGTCTCATACCCAGCTGCCTGATCATTCGGTAGGAGTAGTAGAAAGAGATAGGCCTTGGTGAGTGGTCCTCGTGAATGCACTGGCAGGATCTGGTCCAACAGAATAGGAAGTACCAGTGTGTACGAATGGGCCTTTGATGTCGTGGTCATGATCGCGGACATATTAAAGAGACGCGTGCAACTGAGAGAGGCGTCTATCTGATTATCGGGATGAACGTGCTGCAGCTAGCCATCGCCGTCAATGAAATCAGCAGATACATACCCGATTAGAGAAGGAGAAGTTTACTAGTTCTGTGCAGAAGGTCGACAGACCGTTGCTTCCGAGTCTATAAGTATCTTTCATATACCTACAGATACACGTTTTCCTTGTGTTTCTCCATCTCAACTCCTTCTAGCGGCTTATCAAAGCGGCATTAAGGGGAATCCATCATCAGCGGAGTGGCATTCCTTACCCTGATCCTGGCATTGGAAACGTTTAAACAGAGTTTGATATAGTAGTCACGTGCGAGATATCTCTCGTCCGACTACATAGAAAATTTTCCACTGTTCTGAATGGCTCCAGATCTAGAGTCCAGGCTGAGGCTGCGTAAAATTATCTAAACTGAGCGACGCAATCTCAACAGAAAAATGAGACTACTCAATAGCAAATGTGCACCGTTATTCACCAAGGCTTCAAGCTAAGTGTGACCAGTGACCTGAGGCCGCCAGAAGCCTTTTTATGACTCCAATCTCAGACCGGTCTCTCACAAGGCAGTCTTTTTATATATACAACTTGCAAAATTGAATGATTAATGATGGATTGGCCATCATCTGACACCGGCTTGTACATCGTGATTACCAGTAACAGACGTCCCAGTGGACACACTACCTATTAGACAACCTAGCATCGAAACCATACAGGCAGGCCCGGCAGGGCGTCTTGGAAACTTGTATACATGCGACCATGACATGCATTGACATGCTCAATGACGATGTTTCGATCGCTCATTCTTGGAAAGGAGAATGATCACCCCGCTGAGATGACAAAATGTCCATAGTGTCTGTTTTGCGTGTACTTCGTGAAATTTGAGACTTTCACGACAAAAGGAGGTAGTGATACAACACAGAATTCAAATCTCAAGAGAACTGGGTAGTCGATCTATTTCTGCAACCCAACAACTGAACTTTCAGATAGCAGTACATGTGCAAGTGATAAATGATAAATGGATAGATAGTATGCGAACAAATCCCTCAAACACATCCGTCTTAGACGTGAAGTGTCAGCCATTATCACATCACAGCTCAACTCATCACACATCTGCCCTCTCCAGATCCTCCTTCACCTCCCTCGCCTTCTCCTCGCTTCTAGTGCTCGATACATTGCCCGCCAACTGATCAATTTGTTCAGGGACTGGGTTCTGGAACAATACGAACTTCTTGAAGCCGTAGGGTATCTGCCGGAGGCCGTACGCAGCATGCGTGCCAACGTCGATGGCGAAAACTTGGTCGAGCTCCTCCAGGGTCTTGCCTTTCGTCTCGCGCACGAATAATAAGACGAGCACCCAGAGAATACAGCACCATGCTGCGTACCAGGCGAAGGCACCTTGTGGTTTCAAGGTCAAGATGAGCGAAGGCCAAGTGATTGACAGAACGAAATTCCAGAACCAATTGGTCGCAGTGGCAAAGGACATGCCGATATCACGGATGTAGAGAGGGAATGCCTCTGCGCAGTACGTGAACGGTACTGGACCTTCGCCTGGAGAATAGAAAATCGCGAAGAGGTCTGAAGGAGTGGATATCAATGGCAGTATATAGTACCAAAAGGATGGCGTACATATTCCGAGACTAACGCCAGCTACACGCCCTTTTTCCGAAGTAATCCAAAAGGAAAAGCCCGCAATTAAAAGACAGACGGCCATGCAGGGAAACGTGAACAAAAGTAAGTTCCGCCGTCCAAAAGTGTCGATCTAGTGTTGCAATTTTCAATATTTATGGAAACCCCAACAACCATGGAAGGGACCACTCACAGTGAAAACAGCAGGGAGGGCGAACAACCAGTTAAGTACACCGAATACAAGGGAGGAATCCAGTGCCGAAGCCCGCGAGAAACCAGAAGCCAGGAAGATATTGGACGAGTAGTAAGCTACCACTGCGTCAATAATCATTTCAAATCATGGACACGAATCTTATACCGATGACATTGACACCACAAAACTGCTGACCGAACATGACAATCCAACTAGCAGCGGCAGCATGCCTGTTACGCGGAATCGTGAACATCTCAACAATACGGTTGCGATCTTTCCTCATCTCGTTTTCCGCCTCGAGCAACACGTGAATGTAGTACAAATCGCGAGCAGCCTGAACGTGCGAAAAACGAAGCCGACAAAGCTCATTGAAAGCATCCTCGTAGCGACCCTTGGAGATCAACCAACGAGGCGACTCGGGCACAAAAAAGACTTGCAGGCAGACAATAAGACCAGGGATACCAGCAGAAGCTAGCATGAGTCGCCAGTTCAGACCAGTCACACCGGGGGTGTCCGAAATGAAGTAGAATACAGAGTCGATAAGGTCTCCTAGAGCAATGCCAAAAGCGGTCCACATCTGCCACATCATGACGAGAGCACCACGTATTGGTGCAGGTGAACACTCCGCGGTATACACTGGGACAGTGGCAGATTTGGGACCAATACCAAAACCAAGGAAGAACCGTGCGATGAAAAGGTGCCGCCAGGTATTGGTGAATCCAGACCAGATACATGTCAAGAACGAGATCATACAAGTGATGAAAATGGTCTTTCTACGCCCAAAATAGTGGTTGAGCGGATACGTCATCCAACAAGAAATGGTGGCACAGCATCTGTGAAGTGATGAGGAACAGTATCCTACAATTAGAACAAAGCACACACAAGTAGGGTGCAGAGTTGATGAGACCGACCAACCATGAATCGCGTTCTGCACACACAATTTATGAATGCTGATGATTGGAATGATAGAAGAGTTTCTACGCACGACTATTCGGATCGCCGATGCCAAACTGTTTGGGATAGAGGATTTGAGCGCCATTGATAACAGCCTCGTCCATTCCTTGAACAGCCGCTGCAAGTGATGACATTATGACCATCTGTTTTAAACGGTGTGAGCTATAACAAATAGTCCAAAAGAGGGAAACTCCAACATAGTACAGCGTGCGCGTTTGTTTCCACTTGTGCGTAACCTCTTCTGTTAAAATTTGTCTGTCTTCATCTGAAAATATGGGCAGATGATTATAACCTGCACATCAAAGATATCGATATCAAGCCATCTAGGGAAATGTCTCTCAAGTTAACATACACGTGGAATCCTGGGCAACAAGCGCCCCTTTCTTGAGCTCAGGCAACAGATGCGTCATTCCTCTTTCCTGGGCAAAAATTTCAACATCCGCCATAAGACGATCATGAGGTATGCCGCGCAAGGGGTTTGATAACTTGGCATTGACGTTACTGAAAGAAAGCTTTGCGTCAGTTGTGGGCACATGACACAAGGGTGATCCCATACGCACGCAGCTCTTGCCCCCGCATTTAATTTATGGCGGTGAACACGATGTGGGTGGTGCGAGTGATGCGGGTGCTCTACAACGGTATCGGATTTTTCATTCGAGGGCGGGGACGTCGACATTACAGTCATAGGCATACAGCATGGAAAGGTGTGCGAAAAGCACCACGCGGGGACTAGAAAAGCGCTGCGCCACGTTGCGACTGCTGTAATAAAACTTGAGCACAGCCTATGTGGATAATCAGCTCAAATTAAATAATGGTGATATAAGGCGCACGTATAGTTATTGTGCGGACGAATCAATATCGCGCCGGACATGCCATCGTATGACAAAGCAGATCATGATCATGGACGAAACGGCAGCGTAGAGCACACCGAATCTGCCTTCAAACCTCCACGGCCAACTCGCGACAGTAATTGAGTACTGTCGCAAACAAGGATATGTATTTAGTGAGCATCAAAAGCCGAATATTATGATCACGAAGGGCGACAAAGCGCATCTCATCGGCGATTGTGATTGGGATGGACGCGAAGGCGAGGCCACATACCCTTTGGCCGAGTCCATCTCTGCCGTTATTAAGTAGCTGACGGGGGTGCAATCCCAAGGATTAGGCCCGTAGGCCCGATACCGAAACAACATGATTGCTATGGTCCTATGGATCATAATGGATTTGCAACCGACACCGAGATGTTGAGCAGCGGAGTTTAAATTTCACTCTCACCCATCCTTTTTCTCTCATTCCTGACTCTGTCAATGCTTTCGTCAATGATCGCATCAATATTGGGCCCCGCTGAACTCATCTGACACCTTCGACTCCAGAAACCTCTGCTTACCCTGGAGCCTCTTTACCCATACCTTGATCGACTTTTGAATATCGAGCCGAGGCCGCTTGCTCAGCATATCGCACCTAACTGCATTTGCAGCACTACGAGAGAGTACTCGTGCAAATCAATGTGTTACAGCCAAGAAAATGACATTTCGCAACCCAGTTCTACAATACCTACTCGGAGTTGATTCTCCCCGTGTGCCAATTACACCAAGTTTCGTAACGAGATCCGAGCCTGTCACCCGTACAACCATCCCCAACGAACTTGAAGCAGGTCCGACGGCTCCCTGCTCTCCCTGCGCAGAAGAAAGAAACAGAGAAAACTTTGTATGGAATTCGCTGACGGACTGCCTGATATTTTTTCTTTCATTTCGAGTCCGAGTTTGAATCATTGCACCGAATTTCTTTGCACCGAGTTCTACGTACACCGATATTTGTCTCAACGAGATCTTTGTACTGAGTTCAACACTCGTCGCGCCGAGTTTGTTGCACTGAGTCACTGATATCCTTTGCGTCGACTTCTGTACTTCCTTTGCTCGAAATGTGCGAGTGTAGTTCCAAAAATAACTCGGTGAGTTGAGTGTACGATATACTATCATAGACCGCTCAATTTTCCGCTTTACCCTCAACTCTTGCATATCTACATTCCAGATCCGCACTATCACTGATGTCCCAGCTATACATAATACCTACCCATGATCATAGCAATACACAATGCATGCAGTAAGCCTGCAAGTTTCCAGACTACTAGTACATAGTTCCTCCAGCAAATCCGATACCGAACGCAGCTTTTATCCACCGTGCGTCCTGGATGCATGCCTCCCAATACCTCACACATGCAACGACACTACATCATCCCATCAACTCTTCTCACAGGGGGCTTGGTGGAATGGGCGCATACACCGCAGCAGTGAGCGCTCTCACCGCCTCCTCCGAATGAGGCGGATACCTCTTCGCCAGCTGTGCCTCAGCCCTACCCAGATTCACATCAGCGATAAAAAGGTAACAAAAAGCAGAACTCACTCCTTCGGCATGTCAATAGAACTACGAAGCTGTGTGAACGTATCGTACGTATGTTTCATAAATTGGTATCCGTCTGTCAAGGGTCCAGCGTCAGCGTCAGTAGCGCTCCCTCCTAGGTAGAGTGGAGATCTTACAGCCTGACTCGCCCACCCCCGTAAATGGTAGTTCACCCACTGGCCAGTGGATTTGTATGAGTAGTAATACGAGCATGGTATTAGTACGTACCGGCGAGCTGTTGGAACGTGTCATTGAAAACAATACCACCGCTCTGTGTTTCCGAGACAACTGTTGTAGAAAATTTGATCAGTGTTTTAGCATGTACCGACCATCGTCAGCCAAGTGAAAACATACGCTGTTGCTTCAGGCTCTCGTTGTCACTAAAAGTGTACAGAACTAGCGGATGAGGTCTTTGTGCGAGAAGTCAGTTGATGAATTGGATTTTGGGAGGAGAGCTTACCGTGCATTAACGAAGTTGATTGCCTGTTGGAGAGAATCCACCGGCACGATAGGTAATATCGGACCAAAGATTTCTCTATAAATACTATGCTATCAGAATCACATTTCCAACAACAGGGAATACTGACTCTTCTAGCAAGGAGTCGCCGTCTACAACATCCTTGACAATGGTGGGCTCAAGTCTCCTCCTTGCGGCATCAGCACGGCCCCGGATAACGACTTCACCCTTCGTGCGGGAAAGAAGTGAAGTGAGGCGTTTATAGTGCGAATCTGACACGATACCTCCGAACAATGGCGAATCCAGCGCACCCTTGGGGAAGAATGCGTTATAATGCTTCTGGAATGCCTTGACCAGCTCATCCTGCTTGTCCCGCTGTACGAGGATGTAATCAGGTGCCACACAGATCTGCCAGAATTCCCGTTCAGTACGCTGCATCGGCGAGTAGCCCCAAATTGGTCAACATCAACTCACCTGTCCTGCATTGTTGCACTTGCCCCACAAGATCCTCTTTGCCGCAAGATCGATATCGTATGCCGAGTCGATGATGACAGGGCTCTTTCCACCTAATTCCAGTGTCAGTGGTGTCAGGTGCTTAGCCGCAGCGCTGGCGATGATCCTGGCGACCTTGCCATTCCCCGTGTAGAAAATGTGGTCCCATTGAAGCTCCAGAAGCTTTGTAGTTTCAGGCACAGCACCATTGACAACACGGTACGCATTTGGGTCGAGGTATTTTGGCACAATTTCCTCCAAGAGCTGTGAGAAGGTGGGGAGAAGCTCGGAGGGCTTGATTACGGCAGTGCAGCCTGCTGCGATTGCTCCCATGAGAGGTTGGCAAGTGAGGATCATAGGGTAGTTCCATGGTCTGTTTAAGCGTGACGTCAGGAAGCGGAATTGAGACAGGGTCTTCCGTCTCACGAGATTATCAACACATTGCCTTTCGGAGCCTTATAGATCCTGGTACATGTATAATTATGAATGTCATTGACGGACCGAACGATCACTCACGTTGGCCTCCATGACTTCCGCCGATCATCCACGTCAGGATATTCAGTCTTGGCCCACTCTGGGAGTTGCTTTGCGCACTTCACAGCTCTTTCGACGACGCTGCCCACTTCGTTCATCAGGACCTCTGTTTTTGGCTTTCCGAGGTCTTTCTGTAGGGCATCGGAAATGAGTTCGCGTTCATTCTGCGCCATGCGTGCAAGCTGGTATAGCTGGTGCTGACGCCACGGCAACGGACGTGTCAATCCGCTACGGAATGTCGCTCGAAGAGCATCTCTGATCTTCACCGCGGACTTAGATTGTAAAATGAGTGTTGAACAGACCGCACTTACCTTTGGAATAGTACTAGTCATCCTTTGGTCGCAGATCAATCGATCAAGCGAAGTCAAGCTGTACAGGCTGCAGTGATGTTAGCAGTCTAAGAAACGGGCGTTTCGTTCACGCAAAGGACAGACACCCGTTTGACGGGAAACCAAATTACCGGCGTATGCATCACGATGTTTTAAATCAGCGGGAGAAATAGGGATTACTGCGGTCCGTACGGATCATGAAAGAAGAAGCCAGTCCACACGTAATGTAACGTGTTGCATGAAAACCTGCAGTACGCCTCGTTTTTATGCAACACATTAGTCACGCCAAATCTTGGTTGATGAGTTCACGATGTAGACACCTACGAATATAACTTTGTGATGGAAGCGAAAGACTCAGACTCGTCAAGGCAGTTGCAATTGGGGCTCCTGAGCAGTCGTGACGCGGCACTGTCACAAATCCTAGCATCCGATGATCATGCAAGCTGTAGAAGTTCATGCAAAAGAAAGACAGCCGCTCGACGGGAGACGAGATTACCGAGTGCAATGTGATCACGGCAATTGGAATCAGCAACAGCCGGTCCGATAGGTTTTGCAACAGATTGCCACGGATCATGATAAGCCAGGTATGACCTAGCTATCCCAGTCTCTCTCCGTAGATCTGTACCTTGACATGTTAGCCACACCAAATATCGGTTGATGAATTCACGATATAGGCACCTATGTAGCGAATATAACTTTGTGATGGCAAGCAAAGGTTTCAGACTCACCAAGGCAGGTGGGGCCGGGTCAGTCATGATCATGTTCAAACTTGGTTAGTGTCTCATCGGATGGGAAGAGATCGATGCGAAGAGCTTATTTGCATCCGAGACATGCCCGGGGCCGGGTACATCCTTTTTTTATTTCCTTTTATGACTTTTACCCTCTTATCACTTGAACATAGTCACGTTGTGCAGGGCACCTTCATCATCGTCGCCAACGTTCCGCTTCTCAAGATCTCATATGCGCTTCTTATCACTCATTTCTCCCTTTCATGCTCGTACATATAAAAGACTCCCTGTATTCATGTATACGACGTTGCCGAATCCAGCGCGTTTCAACCCCACACGTCCCTCAACCGTCTCAATAT
Organism: Suillus americanus; assembly: GCA_016695465.1. Lineage (NCBI taxonomy): Eukaryota > Fungi > Basidiomycota > Agaricomycetes > Boletales > Suillaceae > Suillus > Suillus americanus. Next base: position 449,476 of record MU177910.1, read on the forward strand.
TTCTTCTAACGAAATCATTTCTACTCGTTTTGAACGCATTCTCCGTCGAACTCACGTGTCAGCCTTACAGAACACCTTGAATCCTCGTTAATGGTCAACATATAATCAATGTCAATCTGCGTACAGGCCCTCGGAGTGCTACATTCACCTCTCACCACACTTACTAAGTTACGGTGCTCTGCGTTCGTACTACTCGGAATATGGAATACATAAATGAGTAGTGTGTATCTTGTATTGCCTCTAACAGTGATATAATATCGTTTTTCAGATCCAGTGCGAGGTATTGGCTCGCCGTGTCAATCCTCGAGCCCACCTTGTCACACCCTCTATACTAACATGTCGAGCCCCAACTTGCCGTGACAAGCCTCGTTCAGGCTAGGTCAAGGACCACTTATATCATGATACGTTCTCCTCAACACCTTCGCAGCCTCCGTACTGGTGCCAATCTCCATACTTATGAACTAGTGGTTCAGCGCTTATCAAATTACGAGATAGTTCAAGGATTCAGGGTATTAATTCAAATCCGAAGTCAATCTGGAAGTCAGTTGTGCTTTTGGGAACTCTGCATCTGCAACTCAGTATACATATCCTTAGAAAAGGAGTCTGTCAAAGCATCTAACTCGGCGGAGCAACAAGACAAACGCCTTCTTGTAGTGCTTGCCAAAGGTACACACCCAAATGTTCGACTCGTGTACATCCTTAGATGATGTGTATTGATGGCCCTCAGACCGTAACGAAAAACCAGATTCACGACAAGAGCAAAGGCAATGTGATATCGAAAGGATTGATCATCCTTCAAGTGGCCTAGTTCGTTATGCAGCTCTGAGTCATCACCCGCGCCACCATCATCCCGAAACCACCCAGCTCGAAGCGCGGACGCTCGCTTTTTCGGCTCTCAATTTCGACCTAAGGCTATGCTGTGTGGTAGAACCAGCCTCTCGATGCGCAATGTCCGTGTCTATTATAGTAGGTCAAAACTAGAAAAGCATTTTGATGAGTATGTCTGTAAATTATGCCGCTTTTAATCATGTCTGCCTTAGAGTCGGTGAAAGTGATGGACTCGAGGCTCGAGATCACGACTCCAGTCTTTCGCCCAATTCTCAAACTGATCATCGGGTTCGTCCGACATTCCAATCTCCCGGGCCCGCATCTCGAGTCTCAGCATTTGACGGCAGCAGCAGAATTGAAGATTCGAATGCCAGTTTGCTCGTGGCAACCATCTTTGGCGCCATCCATTGCGAAGCTTGTTTTTTTGCCATTCCCACATGTGAGCAACAGGCGTTATGATAATAGCGCACGAGTGCCGTTGCTGCTAGTGAGCATGACTTTCGCACCCTTCATTGCCAAATTTATACACAATTCAATTTCAGAAGTCGTGTTGATGTGTATCGCCTGATTTATCTGGCATCTGCCGTTTTGTAATAGCTCGTGCCGTCCTCTTGGTGCTTATGTCCAAGTTCACCAGCCTACACAATCTTCCTCCAACGCGGCATCGTGGATACAGTCTTGTTTGAACGCTCATCAACGAACCTGGTCGTCGAGGCTAAAAAATAATGACATTTACAAGTGCTCTATATGACATAGACACCTCGTATACTTTTATTTACTTACTTGGTTTCTATAGGTACTAGTTTGGATGCTTGGTGGTGAGCCGAATCTCCAATCTCTGAGCCTGACACTAGCGCTCACCAAGGGACAGCGGTGCGTCCTTCCGATTCAACGTCAACGTACGACGGACAACTGGTATCCAATGCGAAAGTCCCCTCAAGAAATTTTCGCTAGCGCTCGCCAAGCCTTGGACTGCGGTGCTTCCTTATCAATTTACGACGGACGACTGGTATCCAATACGAAAGTTCCCTCAAGAAAATTTCATTCTCCAACCCTACGACATGTATCGTTACCATTTTGTTAGACGGCAACCATGTCATGGCCCTTTGCATTGCAATAGATTGGCGTGGAAGTCCAGAACGACGGCGGCTGACAGCCTTTGGACCCCCTAACATATAAAGAGACACTTTCGAAGTGTACAAGGTGAGCATTCGTCGATTAGATCCTTTCTCTCTCTGACACTCGATCGAAGTTGTCGAGTCAGCTCGGTTCCCACCACTACAGCAGCTGCAACAATGAGTGCTGATTCTTCTTCGTCGATTACTTCCATCTCCCAGTCCATCTCGTTTTGCAGCGCTTGATACTGATATAAGATATTATCCATGATATTCCACTGGCCTATGGTTTAGTTTTTCCTATAGAATATCATATTGTGTAATTTGGAAATTGTTTTTCAAAGTCCAGTATATGATAGTCCGCATTATTTTGCCTGTGGGAAGTCATCCAGCCATGCATGAAAATGTCAAAAGTTGATTATACTTTGCCAGCGCTAGTGCAACCGACCAACTTGGCGCCGTTACGATCTGTTACGATACATAGTTGTTAATTGAGTGATAGCACGTGGATTTCTCAGACTCTGGATCATTCCATCAGGTGGTACTTCGACACAGGAAGCCAAGGCCACGGCCTCAAACAGAGCGCTCCGCGTACCTTTTGGCTTCCTCAGGGGGCCTCGGCTGGATCCTGATAATCATAATTCGGCTCAAAAAATAATGTACTCAAAATCTGCTAGGATCCAGGGAGGTGGGCGGAGCGCTCTGTTTTCGGAGACTGCGGCCTCGGCTTCCTGTGTGATTATACATACCAATTACAGCATACCACCACTGGAATGATCCAGAGTTTGAGAAATCCATGTGCATATGTATCGTAACGGCGCCAAGTTGGTCGGCCGCGCTAGCGCTGGCAGTCCCTGATCACACAGTTTAAACTTTGAATTTGCCAGTATGCACATTGTGGCGGTTTTGATCTCCGAGTCAGATTTACTCATCCTAGTAGTACCATATTGCGAATTTAATTTGTTCCTGCTGTGAGATGCGCATCATGCGGCGGCCTTCAATCGAATGATTATCTGGCAACTCAATATTTTCGTCCTGCCACACTCTAATCCCTGGTATCTCCTACGTACATTCCTACATAGCGGAGCATAAATACCGGGGCGCTGAAGTACTGAAGTTCCACCTTTTTGATTTGTGCGCTGTGATAAAAATATCTATGTACAATCGTTACTTATGATATGACCGATTTCTTCTTTGCATTTGGATACTGTAATTAAAGGATGCTTTACTCTTTGTTTGCATATTTCCTTTGATGTTTAGTGTCGGGTATTCGTGTGTTGATACGATGCAATGATCCAGATAACTGTTGCTGATTTTAATGTGATTTAGACGATATACGTTCTGATCAAGCGAGCATGTTACTTGATATTTCGTTACACGAGTCCTCAATAAACCAAGAAACTGCATTTAGTATGTACATAGAGCAGCAACTGGATCTGAGTTATCTAGAAGGAACGACACCACTGCATGTGCGATCAGAGGAGTAATCAATGGCTACTAGAACATTTACTAGTACCGTTGCAAAACATCTGAATCCAGCACTAATCCTGTTTACCACTCGCAGCGAAAATAAGGCGGATGCACAGGTCCGATAAATAGTGGTAGAATGGTGAACCCAGAATTGACAACAAATGACAAGCGCCAAGGAAAGCAAATGTCATGCTCATATAAAGTTTCACAGTTTCGGAGTGAGATGCGAACCCCGTGAGCACGATGGCTGATGATGAACTGTGTAAGTTGAGATCACGCATTATGAGGTAAACTGCCTACCTATGAGCAAAAGCACGACCGATATGCTAAAGATAATGATTGGCACTGCCAAACCTAGGAGGTGCCAGAAAATTCTCCAGCGTCTGCCAATTATGATCTGTGATGAGGTCAATGCTAGCCTTCCACGCTGACAATGAATTGCGTACTTCTGCAGCACTGCGCTTTTGAAAAAGGAATCCAGAGGCAGATGCCTTCAGCTGGAACAATAGCCCAAACAATGAAAAGACGAGCGACTCTGCCATACAGGCGTAAGATGCAGAAGACGCGTAGTTGACTTCTTTCACAAGCGGTGGATTTGAGGAGATAAAAACCGCCGCAGTGGTAAGTACGAGTCCTTGCTGCGCAAGAACACATTAATATGATCAATTTGAATGAATGATGCCCATCATGATCAACTTACCACGATGGTCACTTTATCGAGCTGGGTCAGATATTGACGATGCAGCTCTTCCCAGGTGTTTCCTTCTTTCAAGAGGTCGTGCAACCAGCACAGATCGTCGTGCCAGGTGAATATGAGGCAGCACATTTTGAAGATATGCCGCGGAATAAAGGATTCTGGAACATTCCACTTGTGTGGAAATTGGTCAAAAAAGCCTGAGCTCTCATTCGGGGCAGTGTGTAGCTGTGCCAATGACTGTGAGTATTCGCTGGCAACTCCAGTATTCTGACTTTGGTTGGACATGAGGGCTGAGCGGCAGTAAGCGGCAACCGACTTATCTGAGTCAGGTTGCGAGGATATATAGGCTATGTAAAGCCTTGACTGCGCACGTTGAACGTTACTTTAATAATTTCAGTCTTACAGCACAAAAAAATTGAATGAACATACAACTTACCTCACACGAGCGCTAACAGTTTTAGGATTTGAATGGCAGCTGATGGGGCACTACTAGTATAGTGCACCATACGATGCACTGATCCATTAATTCAGAACCTCTCCTTACCATAGCTAGAGTGTTATTGTGAATGACGTGAGGGACTTTGTGTGTGATAGATCTAGAAGGAACCGAGAAAGATCTGAGAGGCCCATCAGACACCAATGCTATCGGCCTGACTAGTACATATGCATTGACTGCGCACAACGTTACTTTATATCAGTTTTGCAGCACAGAGAATTCGAATGCTACATGTAACTTACCTCACATGAGCGTTAACAGTTTTAGGATGAACGACAGATATGCCTATATTAGTCATAATAGGCCCATCGATATCGCAGCCAGAAAGCGTTTTTCACGCATCAAATGATAGACACGGCAATATGTATCATTGACAATCCATTAACATTTTCTACATGACCCCCCACTAACTGGGCTAAAGTGCACGTGGGTGTCGTGGAAGGAAAGATGGAACAAAAGTTGCTTCTAGCGCATGATCAACAATGTGCGAGTCTAACGGCATTTCTCGGTTCCTTCAAAACAACCAGACGCCATTCAGACCCTGCTCAGCGCTCAACGTCTTCGCTTCAGTTTATAAATGTCTTACATATCATATATAACGGCTTCAACACATCATCACTCACGGTCCCTTCCCTTTTCTTTCCCTCCCTTCCCTTCAGTCCTTTTGACTTCAGCAGCTTTGTCGGTTTGACCTTTACCAAGATTGATTCTGCACGACGGTCCCACACTAGCCCACACTCCCTCTACAATGCCTCGTGTGCCCACGAACCTTCTATTACATACTGTTATCATCTGTAGCCAGGTTATCATCCTGGCATTTGGGTATGGATTTCTTGGTGCAGTTCTCTATTATGGTTACCTCTCTCCACCCGATCAAGTCGGCAATTTATGGAAACATCACCCCCAAGAGTTGACAATGGTAGTCACATTAATAGCAACTGTACTTTCGGTGACGACCGCTATGTCTGTGTACCCTTTTACCCTCTCTGGCTTACCACTCACATAGAAATGAACATTCCCCTAGTCTTTTTACGATTTCAATCAAGAAGGCATTGAAACACCGGATGTCGGATCCCATCTCTCTCGTTCAGCTAAGCGCCGGTGTCGCTTTGTCGAAGGGATCGTACATATTGAGACCTGAGTACTTGCGACTGACCACCCTCACGCTGTTCGCCTTTGGTGTCCTGAGACTCTTGACAGCTGGGTAACTCGTTACTGAGAGCGTCATACTGTTGCAGTGTTATCTAATTTGAGTGCGGATATAGGTGGACTACTCTCCTGACACCAACCTACTTCCTATGGCCAATTCAGATACGGGGATCCGAACTTGACATTACTGGAACCGCGTTTTCCACCTTGCTCTACGGAGAATTTCAAAAGCAGGGTCTAACTGACAGTGCGTATCTCTACTTTCCCAGTGTTTTGCCCGTTTCCTCTACAATGAACGACCCAAGTCCAGGACAGTGCTTTCGAGGTTCTCGACATCGGCGCAATGCTAAGCGGAGTCTCTGCTGCAGGGTTTACCTTTGGTCTTCCTGGGACATTTAATTTCAATGGCGCAAAATATAATGTATCGACTCGTAGGTTCAGATTCTCAGGTCACTTGAAGCTGTTTTGCGATGATGTGTTGTGTACCCAGAGGGGATTGTGCCCACCATCGAGAATTACTCCGGCTCGGATGGAGTTCCGGGTGCCAACGGTACTCGTCTAGGGTTTTCTGGTGGAAACGTCACGGTCAACACAGGACAGATACCGGGAGAACATACCAGCGTGACTATTCCTCAAGGCTTCAGCAGGAACTATTCCATGTGGCAGCAAGGGTTAACAGCCAATATCAGCTGCCGGGCCATTGACTCGAGCCAAACGCAGTACTCTTGGAACACAAGCAACTCTTCCGTTATCTATACCAACGCAGCTGCTTCAAACAATTCCATCACTGGTCTTCGCCTGTGGAATGTAACTGCAAACTGCGGTGCCAGTGAGTTCCGATTGCATATATCTTGCCTCGAATTTACTGACATTTCCTAGATACACCTACAACGCAAGAATATGTGACCATGGTGGATGGAAGTGGAAATTCGAGCCCGTCAGGGAGTGGCTTTCTTCCTTCTGTTGTGTGCCCGGGGCCCATGAATATAAATCAAACTTATACAAGCTTCAGTGAGCCATTGAATTAGGCATTTGTAGTCATTGACCGATTTCGTTCCTATAGCGATTCTTTCGCAAGGATTTTACAAGTATAGGTTCCTCAATCCAAGCGTGTGCGAAGTAATCCCGCTGTTGACCACAGTCCGCGCCAATTATTCCAATGACTTAATTTCTTCCGAAGTCAAATCATCTACCCCTTTCCGGCCAGAGAATGCTCAGCTACTGTCATTCGTCGCTGGAGTTGCCAAGTTTCAGTCGGTCAACTCGCAGGGGCTTTTGAGCAGCACGATCGGAGATACTATATACTCCATCTATTCCTCAACAACTAACACATCTATCGATGACAATCTTGGAAATCAGACGCAGGTTTACAAAGAATTGGTGAGTTTCATGTCACATGGTCTTTGCCCACCTTAAGTTTATGTTTTTTAGGAGGAGTATTGGCGTGGCGTTATCGAGTTTTCTGCCACAGTGAGGGTTCTGATTCCCTGTGGTCCAATCCAAATTGACTTAGCATCGCTTGACAGTTCCTTCGCTCTGGGTTTATGGTTGTGGGTAGCTTCTCCAACAACACCATCCCGGACGACCTCGTCTCCCCAGTCAATGGGACAATGTACATATCAACAATAGGGTGGACTCGGCGGTCCGCGACATATCTTCTCGCTATCCTTCCCATTACCACCACCACCATCCTCACATTCGCTTGCGCTTTGTATAGTATCTTGCGGGCTCGGAAAGAGGACAGTAGCCATAGGACCATATTCGATCCGTCAAACCCCCTTCATCTCATCATGGCATCCGCTTCCGGGGGTCTGGCACTCGGAGATTTCAACATGCAAGGGATTATCGACAACGAGCGCGTGAAGGTGCGGCTGGACGACAATCGCGTGAAGACGATGCTTGTGATAGCTGAGCAACCGAATTTGGTGGCGTCGCAGGAGAACCTTGTATGATTTTTGGTACCATCGCGTCATGCAGTTATCTTTTCTTATTGGTATACCCATCCTTACTCTTGTCTGATTGTCATGGTGGCGCTGTCAAACCGCACCTATGTTCTGTCAAGCCTCCTAACTACACTCATTTGTTGTTATTCTACAGTTGCCATCGGTTAAGTACTTTGCTACTACTCATTCTTTATCTTTTTCCCCGTTCTCGCGTCTGCTTGATACTCGCTGTTTTATGGCCTTAAATACAGTCATTAGTCATAGAGTTACGCTAGTGTGTTTTGAACCCCCGAATTGGACACTTTAATCATGTCATTTTTCATTTGAACCACTCTTCTCTATTGTGCCGTTGACTCTTCGAGCCTTACATGCTACAAGGACGCCCCTTCGGTCGGCTGTTGGACGTTGTAGTGTGTGTACGAGGCTTGAACTCGTACCGCCATCATCGATAGGGCTGTTCACCGTACCGTATACGGCGTACGGCCGTACTGTATACGGTGTACAGCTGTACGAAGTTAAACAGTAACCGTCTATTACGGTTTACAAAAAACATGCTGACGGTACGGTACGGGGTACTTTACGGCCGTATACGGTACATACGGAGCCTTAAACAAGATCTTCAAGTGCAGTACGAGCTAAACGAAGCTTTGCCTTCACAAGCATTAGTGTCCTGATGGTCTCAGGCTTGAGGCTTGCGCGCCGCATGGAGACTGTGTCCCGACCCCCAGAAAAAAACCATTCAACAGCAACAGCAGACCCTGCAAACAGTGTGCAACCTGTGAGTGCATGAAGCCGAGTTCTGCAAATACCCCTGCCAATTCCTCTGACCACTCAAAACCGGCCTACTTAAGACCTGGTAAGCTCCTTTTTAGAAGTTGAACTAGAAACAAGTTCTCAGCATTATAGACAGAACAGCTAACATTAAATGTACCTAGAAACAAGTTCTAGAGACATGGTGTGAGGATACAAGTACGGCGTGCAAGAAACAAGATACATACCTCAGCGTTATAGACAGAACAGCTGAGGTATTTGCAATACAAAGTGCAAAGCTTATAAGGAATACATATAGAGTCTGAAGACAGAAATAAACGATGATGATGCTGTGCTCAATGATGATGTTGAATGCCAACACTCCTTTTCAACCTCAAGACTTTCTTCTCATCCCCCTCCTTCAGGTATCCAGGTGGTGCCCTCATGAAGATCTCTTCCTTCACACATCAGTAAATTCACACATTCCTTAACATCCTTAATCAGCTTGTCTCACTTATCTCAAAACTTGTTTTCTCTCTCTCACATCATTCACCTGGCATATCTGATATTTTCCCAATGTGATACATAATAAAATATGACCATTAATACATCTCAACATTTTTTTTCTTAATACATTCAAGTTGAAATTTCAGACAAGTAGATCCACTTTCAACAAGGTGGTTAAGTGTGAATAAGTCTGTTTAAGGGCAAAATAAGGAATGTGTGAATTTTCTGATGCATCTGCATACAGGTAGGCACTCTTGATGTTGACTTGGTGGATCTCCCAATCATGTTCAGCTGCGATTGTCAGGACCGTTCGGATAGTTGACATGTTGGAAGTGGGTGTGAAGGTGTCATAATAGTCAACTCCATACTGCTGACAGCGACCATTAGCCACTAACCCTGCTTGCAGCTTTAGCTTCTCTCCATTGGGGCCTCGTTTCATCGCCAAGACATAATGGCATAGGATGAGATTAGCATGTGGTGGTGCATCAACTATTTCCCATGTTCCCAGCTTCTCCAACTGACCCAACTTGTATGCTATTGCTTCCTTCCACTCCTCCACATCTGGACCATTCAGTGCCTGCTGTAAAGTTAGTTCTGGCTCAACAGCTACCATGGTGTAAAGTCAGGTGAGTAATATATCATCTGGTTAGTCTAATGGTTCGGAATCAGGAGTTACAGCCGCCAGAGTTACTCTCTCCCCCCAGTTAAGGGCAGAGTAGTAGCCAGGTTGGTAGTGAACTTGTCTCAGGTGTGGGGCTAGTGGATGCTCTAGTGAATCTAGGTCTCTGGGTGCGTTAGGGGGCATAGATGGGGTGGGAGGCATGGTGTTCAGGATGACACTAGCAGGTGTTGCTGCTGCTGATGGGTTAGACTCCCCCTCATCTGGTACGTCCGCTACCACTGTCACACCCTCTGGGATAAAGCTCACATTGTGTTTGATTGTGACCCTCCTCTTTCTAGGCCAATAGATATGATAGGCCTTGCACTGCTCATCGACTCCTATGAACAATGCCTCCTCAGCCCTCACATCAAGCTTACCCCCATCAGCTATATGCACATATTCCCGGCACCCGAATTCATGGGCCCAGGCTAAAGAGGGATGTCGACCGTGCACCAGCTCATAGGGAGTATGGTCGGGGATGGCACAAGAGAGGAGTCGATTCTTCAACCAGGCTGCATAACTGACAGCCTCACCCCAGAGGAACTTAGGCAGATTCCAGGCAAGGAACATGGTGTGGGCATGCACTACTAAGGTGTGATTGAGTCTCTTGGCCACACCATTCTGTTGGGGCAAATCATGCACAGTGAGCTGACATTCAATACCCTGTTCTCATAGGTGTTTGTCGGAATTGTTGCTCAGGTACTCCCCCCCTCTATCCAAGCAAAGAGTCTGGATCTGCACGCCCTCATGCTGCCACAGCAGCCAAGCTTCATACTGCTTGTACAAGGTAAGAGCTTGGTCTTTATGCTTCAGGAAATGGATAACCATTTGGCGACTGTAGTTGGAGCAGCCTCCCAGGCTTTGGATGCGTGCAGGACCCCATATATCAGTGTGGACCACTTGACCATATTTCTCAGCCCAATGCTCTGTTTCCTTTGGGAACGGCTGATGCATCGCCTTTGGCTTGACACAGGGGTCACAAAACTCTGGCTTTGAGGTGACATCTAGCTTGGTGCCCTCAACCAAACCCTTCTTCACTGGTTCAAATATGGCACTTTGTGACACATGCCCTAGGACCTTGTATAATGCACATACAGTAAGTTTGGCCTTAGCTAGGTTGGCCTGGTGCTTCTGCTGACCCATGACAGTATTGAGTCCCACGACCTGAGGTATCTCAGCTATCAATTGTTGCTTGGGCCCAGCCAATAGGATTTTGCACATGTTGCCCTCAAAATGGACCACTAATCCCGTAGAGGTTATGCAGTTTGTGGATATAAGGGTAAAGGCCATAGTCGGGGCATAGAGTGCATTCTTCAGCATGACACTGGCTCATTTGGTGCCTAACGGTAAGTCCACCTGCACATCACCATGTCCTACTGCACTGAGAGTAAAGCTGTCCACTGTATGGACCTCCTGGGGTGGGATATCAACAAAGTTCGAGAATTTGGAGCAATCAGGGCAAAAGTGGGATGTGGCACAAGAGTCCATGATGGCACCTCATCAATCAACAGGTACATTCAGGCTCTCAGCAATGTTTGTCAAGGCTGACATGATGAAGACATATTGATCTTGTTGTGAGTCAGGTTCAGTAGCTGCATTAGCAGCTTGCTTCTGTAAGCGACCTCCCTTCTTTTGCTTTTGATGGCGACCCTGACCTTCCTTTCCTCCCCCTGGCCTCCAGCAGTCCATTTTATAATGCCCTTTAAGAGAGGTGAGCATGCACAATGGGAGAGAGCTAAATAGAATGTATTATCTCAGTATCTGGTAAGAGACTTTGGAGGACTTGTATAGCACCTAAATAGAACTTGTATAGTACCTAAATAGAATGTATTCTATATGTTTGTTAGCTTGTTATTGAGACAGGAATTCTAATAAGACTTACATCTTAGTATCTGGTAAGAGACTGAGATGTTAAAATGACTGGGGTGTTATTTTATAGTACGGGTAAACTAGAAAGAAAAACATATGAGCTTGGAACATTCCAGAGACGAACCTCGGCCGACGCCAACACATCACTCTGTCAACTCCTGGCATGCGCTCATACCTATCCTGATCCCTCTGATTCCTCTGCATCCAACACAATTTCTATGTCAAACCATCAGACATGTGCATCAAACACAACCGGAACAACTTTAAAATGAGGGTTTTTCACCTTCCTCAGACCAAGACCTCATTGACAGAAGGTGAAGACATTTTGTTTACCAAACAGAATGGCCCTTCAGACCCAGAGAACGCATTCCTCCATCACCTCATGGTCAAAAACCCACCTCCTGGGATTGTCCTCTTCACATATTGTCACAAGAATGGTTACCGGCCCCTCACAAAACAGAGGTTCATCTCTCAAGTAGCTACAGCAGCCAGAGCTGCAGGTATGGAATCTGCATTGGATCGACCCTTGAATATCTCCTTCGTAATGTCCCTTTCAAAGTCGTCAAAACAAAAGGGCATTGGGCTAGTGATGCCTTCCAATCATACTTATGGAAGCACACCCAAATAATGGCACCATTCATGCAAGCCACTCCTGCTCTCCATGACAAATTTATCTGCTTCTCAATTCCAAGATCTCACTGAAAGCAAACACTTCTAGGGAACTGCATGGGTACGGGTACCACTCATCAGCAAAACCCTAGTGATGGAAAAGTCTGGTTCAGTCCAGTTCTCTAGGAAATTCAGAGAACCAAGAACCAAACCTACAGTCCAGTTCTCTCAGTAAGTAGAACTGTGGACCAGACCATCGGTTCGGTCTGATAATGGTCTGGTTCCAGTTCAGCACAGGTTTGAACTGAAAACTGGACCATCCAGAACTAATAAAGTTTTTGTCGAAAAATCATATAAATTTATATGAAACATGCCCAACAACAGATGTAATACTAAATGCTACTAGACCAGTTCACCATCCTCATCATCTGTGTTGTCATGGAGTGCCACAATCAACCAATCCAAATGTTGCTCAGTGTCACTAGTGGCAGAGATATGCCCATTGCAGTATGCACTCTTCAACAGCTGCAAGTTCTCAAATATGTCCTTGTTGAGACAGTTCCATCATTTGGTTCCTGTCAACCCACCACTTGAAAAGGCACTCACAAAGGTCCTTTCAGTGTGGAATATCTTTGTTGGACAAAGTTGGTTGGACATATGTCAGCAGGCGACAAAATGGTCCCTTGTCCACTAGTTAGAATGCCTGAATTTTGGTTAATGGTGGTTAATGGTGTATTATTTTAATGACAAACACTTACTTTGTCTTCACACATGACAAGCTTAACAATGTAGTCAAGAAGACCACTGGTAGTAAAAGTAGGAGCTCATGGTTGATGGACTACAACACCATCAAGACTACCTTGACTGAATTGTGTGACTAGTAATATACCAGCATTAATGCAAAAACATACCATTCAAGACTTCCGTCAGACTTCAGACACGCTCATGGATTCATAGGAAGCTGTAAAGTCTTGCACCATGTTTCATAAACACTGAAGTGGTCCGGATTTCTAATGTTTCCATTAGCAATAGTGGTCAGTAGTGATACTAGGGACTTGCCTTGCAATATGAGTGCAAAGTGTTGACATACCACCCTTGAAGAAACAATGCCGAGCTGCTAAGCCCTTCTTTCTACAGAACACAGGTTAAAATCAGCATTAAATAAGTAAAGGGATAACTCACTTGCAAATTGTGCAGATATGTCCAGATTTGAGTGAACCAGTATGTGTGTCCAAGTAATCATCCTTCTTGACAAAGATTGTGAAAACATCTGCAGTACGATCACTTTTCGAACAAGTCGTGCCAGCTTCACACTCAGCATCCCCTATGGCTTTAGTGATCGCATATAAAGCCTCCACATCATGGTTGATTTCAGTGTCCATGGCACCATCTGAAATGTGTCCCATGTCATCTGAGTCACCAGACATGCTAGACTCTGGGATAGTCTTGCATGCAACCTGTCATTTGGTGGCTGGATCATCTGTGGCCTTCTGCTTGCAAGTTGCCATGAGTTGAACTGGATGAAGCAACATTGTCAGGATCAGTGATTTTTGTTGAAGGTCAAGGTGCTCGACCACTGCACCAAGCACTAGTAAAGATACTATGTAGTGTAGACTTAGCAGGCTTAGGGACAGAAATGGGTTGCTCATTGTCCGGGTCATTGTGCCATGTAATTTTGGAAGCATCTTTTAGATGGCCATCTGGACCAATAGCACACTGGTCAGATGCCATAATTGTAGACGGGAGATAAGAGATCACCATACTGTAAAGATACACACTTAGCTTTGTCACAGTGTCACATGTCCAACAAATCAAGGCTATTTTGTGTGACTGTCACACAAAGTTGAAATCATCGAAGGTAAATTGTGACATATGGTAAAACATGAAAAAAAGCGTAGATTACAGTCAATTTTTCCAAAACATTTTGTATTAGGTATTTTCCATGTGTCTGCACTTTTCATGACCAGCATCACCTTCAGTGGTGGGAACTAAGGCAGTGGTGACAGTTTGAAGCTATTTCTGAGGTATCACAGGTCACAGTGGTCTTTGAATCTTCAAATTAAGGTTTGGTTGGTCACACCCTCTGAGATGACATCGAAGCTAAGTATGTATCTCTACAGTATACTTAGTACCTAGTCTTCACACCATACCCTCATCATATTCTCATCCAAATATATTGGCTTCCAAATCTTTATCTCCCTAATTGTGCAATGCAGCAACACCCCAAGACCATTATATTGGCATATCAAGTGCTGCGTGGAAGGAGAATATGGTCAAAAATATGGTCATGCAATGGGGTCGCTCTCTCAGAAATCGGAGGTCTCACAAAGGGGTCGACAGTGAGTACTTGAGTCTGCGAATATGTCTCCTCGTCACCTACCAGTATTGACTTGAATAAATGTCTCAGGAGCTTGTGTTATCGCGAGAAGATGCGCTTGGGTACAATAATAAGTGAGTTATGTTGCCATGATTCTGTACTAATTTAAGCCTCAGTGGAATATTGTAGGGTTTCTCAGTGAATTTCACTAACATCTCACTTCCTGGTCCTTTGCAAAATGCTTCATCATCCCCAAAGGAACGCCCATACGTCCATGCAATCCTAATTTCTATGTTTGAATGATTAGCATCTGGTATGTCCACGCAATCCTACTTTCTACATTCAAATAATTGGCACATCCCCTCCATGCAATCCTACTTTCTATGTTTAAATAATTGGCAGCATCCAGTATGTCTATGCAATCCTACCTTCTATGTTTTGAATGGCTGACATCAGGATCCACGCAATCCTACTTTCTACGTTCGAGTAATGGGAGGGAAGCTTGTGGTTATCGTCGGCGAATGTTACGATCGCCGTTTGTCCTTATGGTTTGTCCTTACACAACTCAGGTTGTCTGCTCCATCTCTCAAAAATTTCAGTTGCATAACCGCTGCTGTGACACTAAATGCATATGGTGAATCAGGTACATCAATTCACTTCTTCCTTTTTCTCAAACCAAACTCATTCCCCCGCATACAGGTCCACATCATCCAACTCTTCTTCAATCTCCTCTTTGGCACACTCCAAGGCAGCGGTGTGCATGGCCTTTATTACTTTCTCCATTCGTTTGAAGCTGCTGACATGTTTGTATACATTCTGAATCATTGTCATCTAAAAGCCCAAGCGTGTGGAAAGTTGCTTGACATGCTCGTCATATCTGAAATGCGCAAAGTGTGCGATATTTTGAGCATGGATTTGATGGTCCACATGGACATTGACAGTTTTGGTGTCTGACTCAGAGCTGCTGCGGGTGAATAGCCTCACTGCTCTCTCTGCATTTTCCTCTTCTTTGATAGCTTGTCCCCCAGGAGCTTTGGAGGAAGAAGAGACATTTTGGGGACATACAGGCGACATTGAGTATTAGCTATATGGTAGGACAATTAGTGTTGTTTTAACTAGTTTGAATTCGATTTGTTCATTCCCACCGATCAGGATTGATAATGAATTTCTTGCAATGGCGACTTGGCACAAACAATATAATTATGTGGGTACAAGACACTAGCGTGTGTTCGAAGTTCAAGTCAAAGAGCAAAGTTCACTGGTAGTGGACCCCTAATTGCCACTCTGCCTGCCCTTCACTCTATCCTTCCTAAGTCACTCTATCCTTCCTAAGTCGCCACCTTCCCAGTTGCCTCAGATGACTCAATAAGTGATGTCCGTGTATGAACTGGACATACTGCACAAGCTACTGTCAGCTTTGGAGCCAAAAGACTCACAGAAGAAATTCAAAGCAAACTGGAAAAGTGCAGTAAGCATGAGTTGGAAAACCGTCTGGTAAGAACAAGGGGGAACTGACCTGGCTATCAACATAGGTCAAAAAATGCATTGAGTCATGGACTGGTCATGCTGACTGCATGGCCAACCCACAACCACGCCACCAATATGAATGGAAGGCAGAAGTCATGGAGTATGTGAACTATATCTTAGATAAGACACGTGTACGGTCAAGTAAGGCACTCACCCAACCATGCCTGGACCACAAGGTGCCCATCCTCAGCCCTCATTTCATGCCGCCATCATACCTACATGCTCAAAATGAAATCAGTCTGAGCCTGCAGTCAACCCAGAGATTTTGTACTTGAAACCACTTCATGTCATTCATCCATTCTACTATCATGAACATGCAAGATGTCCTCGGTGTGGCTGTTCAGATGGCACCCAGTGGGATGGGTGGACTGGGACGTGCACGGTCTGATGCTTGATGAAGCAGCAATAGGTACACAGCTGTGATGCAAAAATTGCAGGAGTGGTCCAACAAGTAAGAAAGAACTACAAAGCAAGCCTGAATGTGAGCAGAGCGAGACGGACAAGAGATGCAATCTGAAGACGAACCTCAAAGGGCATTGCTTTGCAATAACAAACCCTGATTTCTGGCGCAGATGGTCCCACTAGTCTATTCCAGGTGAGCTCAACATGTTTTATTTTCATTCCTGTTGTTTAGTCGCTGAGTCACATTGTTTGGGAGGGGACATACTGATATTCTTCTACAGATGCATCGTAACACGTGAGTTGTTTGATATATTAGTTGAGTTATGCCTGTCATCTATGGCAGGAACTCTTGCAGAGAACATCCGGCATGAGTGGCGCCACCTAGAATCTTGCACACTGGTCTCTAACATAATGACTTAGAACTACATCTACTCGAGTACAACAAATGAAAGCTAGCTTACCTTCAAGCCTGGAAATCCCGTTGAATGACACAAAATAGGATGGAGTTTTTCAGTCCAAACCCACTTCAAGTCTTCTCGGATCCATACGATATACACAAGTACAATGACAAGCCTATCTCGCATGACATAGTCAGCGAGGTGTTCCAGGAGTTTGTGTCAGGAACACAGGAAAGAGAATTGGAGGAATACCTTCGCATGCTTGCAGGTGAGATGCTCTGACACTCTGCTACACACTTGGCATCTGCTGACCTTACTTTTAAAATGAACGGGCAGCCATCAGCATCTCGTTTGATAATACATTCCATGCCGCTACCAAAGCAACCGTGACAAGCCACGAGAGACAGAAGTCGAGGGTCCTGAAGGGAGGGATTATAAGTCTGATGAATGAGAGGAGTGAGATTGTGGGCTGGGTAAGTCATGGTTGTGCTGTGCTAAACTGAATGAGTCCAACTGATGTCAATTACATAGCGCTTCTGTCACAGCCAGTCTAACGCCGAGATAAGCGAGCTTCTTGAAGGCCTCAAGACGCGATGCAATGTGCTTGATGTCCCTCCGCCTGAAATATTTGTTGCCAACAACTGCTGTCACATCCACAATGCAGTTACTGCTGTTTTCCCCAATGCTACCATGAAACTTGATGTCTGGCATTTCATAATGAGGCGAGTGCTGTGCTTTTCTCCCTTGTTTAACTACAAGCTAATTCTAAAGAGCAAGATATGCGACTGCAATCCTTAATCCCTCCAAGAATCCCCACCAGAAGGAGGTAGTCACAGAGATCTCTTCCTGCATCCTGAAGACACATGCCAAGGGTGGGAATCCTGCAAAGTACTGGGACCAGAATGAGCAGAAGATGAAACTCGCCTCCACATTTGAGAAATGGGCATGCAAAGGTACAGTATGGTCAGCGGGGGCACATAAAGTGAGTGTTCATCCTCGTAAAGTCTTTTTCAGAACTACTTAACATCAATTTCAGGTTCATGAGGAACAGCTAAAGCATGTGTGCAAAGGCTGCCTTGAACATCAGCGGCAGGACATACAAACAGATGGAAGCCATGTGGAGGAGTCCCACAAGGGCTGGAACTCACTCCAGCATGTGCATACCAGTGGAATCGTAATGTTCATGGGACTTTGCCAAGACTTCGTTCTTCGACAAAATGTTCGTGTCGCCTTTGCAAAGGCACAAAAATCGGACTTCGTCTCATCAACTCACAGCTCTCACCACATTCACCTCGTCGATAGAATCACAAAGCTATTTAACCATTTTTGACTTGAAGAGAAGGCCACCAGTACATCCTACCTCCCACTCCCAGAACTCAAGGATATCCCATCTGGTGAGCATTTTGGACTCATCACATCAAGTTTTGCCTCCACATTTGGTGGACTACTGGACATGAAGACTGAAGACTCGGAGTCACCAGTTGAGCTTCATATGACCGGCCCTAGGTTGCTTGAGGCACTAAGTGGCGACAGTGATGTAGTTGACCTCGCCCTGCTGTCTGAAAGGTCTGAAATGCTCAGAGAACTCAATATTGACCCACAGCTTCTTTCTCAGCCTCAGGTGCCCTTCAATACATGTCCATCACTGCCCTGCCCTCCCACAATCACTACAATTCCCATAGCAGAGGTTGCTGATGCCAGCAAGGCCTTGGCCATCATTCCAACCAAGAAGCGCAAGGTGGACAACATCATTTTTGTCTCTGAAAGTGAGCCTGAAGATTTTGGCCAACCAAGGGATGTAGCGTGCAAGCGGCCCCACAAAATTGTGCATCATTTGACCACCACCAGTCCTGATGCTCCAGAAGGTTCTGCATCGCCATCTAATCAGGTAAGCCCACTTCTTCCTCTTTCGAAAAGCTTCATTTCCCTCCTATTTACGTGGCCTCCTACAAAAAACTTCATTTCCCTCCTTCCCTCCTACCCATACATGAAAAACTTCCTTTCCCTCTTATTTTCTTTGATTCACATCCTACTGAACTTGTTGGCAGAGGACTTCATCGGCCACACTGACCACTTTCTCAAACCAAGAAGCCGGCTGCCATACTGCAAGGCTCTCTCATGCCATCCACTTCCTGAGGTCACTCCCAATTCCACTCCCCCAGTCATGGCAGTTGACAGTCCTGTCACCACCACCATCAACAGTACCACCACTACTCTTGCGCCCATTCTGAAGCCTCCAGGGA
>MU177910.1:468871-479650 GCA_016695465.1 Suillus americanus
GTTCCGGCTCAGAAACATTCTGGAGAAGACACTGTCATGTCATTGAGCTCATCAAGACTGAGTCAGGGAAGAAGGTGCGCGAGTCTTTCAAAAACTTATTGCGTTTTTTCTGACCTGTTTCAGATTCGCAAGGCCCGCACATGCTCCCACTGCAAGACAATCATGTACCCCAGTTCAGAGAACTCAGGGTACAATCATTGATGGGGTTTTTGTGCAGACGGCACCAAGCGGCTGTCCCAAAATGGGCCGCCTCCGCCCTGGCCACGGCCACCAGGCATCTTCTCAGATGGCAAGCATTTCCACCTGCATGCCTTCCTCGAAAAGGTCAAGCAAATATATGAGCAGGTATTCCTTCAACCGTCCAGTGAAAGTCCTGTGCTTGAGCAGGAAGCATTTGCTGCGATGCTGCTCAACCGGTCAAGCTATTCCAAAAGCGGAGCAATTCGCCGCTACTGCGTCCTGAACGTCAAAATAGACGGACGCACTATGATTGGCAAATTCAATGTCACTAGACTCGGACGGCAGGACCAGATCCTTTTAGGAATCCCTTGGCTATGCGCCATGAACCCTCTCATCGATTGGGCCGCAGAGACCCTTATTCTCTCCCCAACGCTGAAGAGCGACCAAGTTGAAGAAGAAATTGATAAAGCACGAAAGAAGAACGACCTTCCTCTCTTATTCAAGAAGAAGGTATGGAAGAAGTCCAAGTTGAAGAAGGAACCTAGTGTAGCTGCAAAGGAACCCGCCCTGGTTCCATGCGCAACCATCAAAGAAATCCCTGATGAAGAAGCACCCGGTCCTATTCCTAACGATGTCCCCGATCTTCTCCCAATCCCCGATGACGACGACGAAACCTTCGATACTAAAGAAGATGTTTGGACTCAAGAAAACTTCGCTCCGCCAGTACGCGAACTCGCCGAATACAATCTTGATGACGATGAATTCCTAGTCGAATACCCCATTGATGCCTCAGAAATCCGGGTAATCACAAACGTTTCTATGGATGGTCCGCTTACGCATGATGGAACAAGTTATGCAGAACAGAAAGCACCGGTCAACAATCTGCCATGGCCTACGGAATATGCGAAAGTCAGTAACAAAGCCCAGCAGTTTGCGTCAGCTGCAGGGTTAGAACAGAAGAAGAAACCTTTCGAAGAACTTGTCCCATCCTACCTCCACGACTTCGCTGATATCTTTGCAAAAGACCGCCTGAATCGATTGCTGCCTGAACGACCTGGTATTGACCATCGCATTGAAACGAAGCCAGGATTCATCCCTAAAACGTCGAAAATCTATCCCCTCTCGGTTGCGGAACGAGATGCCGTCAAAGCATTTATTGATGAAAACGTACAAAAAGGATTCATCTCTGAGTCAAAATCCCCCCAAGCAAGTGGATTCTTCTTTGTAGGAAAGAAAAGCGGAGATTTGAGGCCTTGTCAAGACTACCGGTACATCAATGACTGGACGATCAAAAACGCATATCCACTCCCACTCCCATTGTCGCTAGTTGCAAAACTACATGGAGCAAAGTATTTCACCAAGATGGACGTATGGTCGGGCTACAATAACATCCGTATCCACCCTGAAGATAGATGGAAGGCTGCGTTCACCACCGAATTTGGGCTCTATGAACCAAATGTAATGTTTTTTGGTCTATGCAACTCGCCGGCTACATTCCAGGCATATATGAATCGGATGTTCCAACAGGAGATTAATGAAGGATGGCTAGTGATTTATATGGACGACATCCTCATCTTTTCGAATGAACTCGACGAACATCATGAACGTACCCGTCGCATCTTGGTTAAAATCCGCGCAGAGCAACTCTTCCTGAAACCGGAGAAATGCACCTTTGACGCACAAGAAGTGGAGTACCTTGGGATGATTATCCGCCCTGGATGTATTGCTATGGACGTTGCCAAGACAGATGGTATCCGTGATTGGCCGGTCCCAAAATCGATCAAAGACACAAGGTCATTCCTAGGATTTTGCAATTTCTATCGAAACTTCATTCCCCACTACTCCGACATCGCACAACCTTTGATTGATCTTACAAAGAAAAACACTATGTTCCTCTGGTCCGACCTATGTCAGAAAGCATTCAATGTGTTAAAGGAATGTTTCCTTAAACAACCCGTCCTCCGAAACCCCGACCCAACTCGGCAGTTTGCTGTCGCAACCAATGCCTCCCTAGTGGCCACGGGAGCAGTCCTGCTCCAGACTGATGAAAATGGTGTCTATCATCCCTGCGGATATCTTTCCCAGTCGCTGAATCCCGCTGAACGTAATTACCAGATATTTGACTGCGAACTGTTGGCGGTTATTCGTGCATTGACGGAATGGCGCCATTACCTAGAAGGAAGCCCCCATCCAGTCATCGTCTTCACTGATCATAAGAACCTCCTCTACTTCCGCACAGCGCAGAAACTGACCCGCCGCCAAGCACGCTGGCAACTCCTCCTCTCCTGTTATGATATTGAACTCCACCATGTGCCAGGAACAAAGCTTGCTGCACCAGATGCCTTATCTTGTCGGGCAGACCGTGTCCCCGATGGTGCCGATAACGAAGAGGTCACACTCCTCCCCGATTCCATGTTCGTCCGACTCTTAGATCAGGAACTCATGACAGTGCTTGTGAATCCTGACCCCAGTGATCCTGACCCCATATTCCAAGCCGCTTCCGATGCGCTTAACGGTCTTTGTCTTCCTCCCATGAAATCAGCTCTCTCCGATTGGACGATTACCAATGACATCCTTTATTACAAGGACCGCGCCTACATCCGCCCAGCCGAGCGGCACGCTATCCTTGAACGAACCCATGACCACGCCACTGCGGGACATCCCAGGCATTTCAAAACTGAAGAACTCGTCAAACGAGAGTTCTGGTGGCCCTCCATGGGAACTTATATCCGGAAATACGTTGAGGGTTGCGCCCTTTGTCAGCAAATGAAATCTGATACTCATCCGACAACTCCCCCGCTTGTCCCTATCCCGTCCGCAGTCTCTACTCCATTTGCCCAAGTGTCTGTTGATCTAATCACTGACCTCCCTCCCTGTGATGGCTATGATTCTATCATGGTCGTGGTCGACCATGGGCTTATGAAGGGGGCAATTCTCATCCCTTGTACAAAAACCATCACCTCAGAAGGCGTTGCAAAGAAGTTTTACAAATATGTCTATCGCCGATTCGGACTTCATGAGAAAGTCATCTCCGATCGAGGACCGCAGTTTGTTTCCAAGTTCTCCAGAGCCCTTGCCAAACTTTTGAAATACAAAATCGCTGCGTCTACCGCTTATCACCCCCAAACTGATGGACAAACAGAACGTCTCAACCAGGAATTGGAAACCTATCTACGGATCTATTGTCGTAACAACCCAAAGGATTGGGTAGAACATATTCCCATGTCCGAATTCATCCACAACCACCGAAAATATGATTCTCGCAACACCTCCCCTTTCTTCCTCATGTACGGATGTGAGCCCAGGGCCCTACCCCATGTCCTCCCAGAATCTACCGTTCCCGCTGCAGAAGAACGACTCCATCTTCTCCAAAAGATAAGAGAAGAAGCCATCTCCTGCCACAACCTGGCAATGCAACGAATGGCTGCACGATCATACAGAAAGAAATATCAGCCATGGAAAGTCGGTGATAAGGTTTGGTTATCGGGAAAGAACCTCATCACACAGCTACCTTCACGGAAACTCGCTCCGAAGAGATACGGTCCATTTACGGTGAAAGCCGTGATTTCCCCCATCACGTTCACACTTCAGTTGCCTGAACAATGGAAGGTTCACCCCACGTTCCATGCTTCCAAATTATTGTCCTATCATGAAACCGAAATCCACGGTCCTAACTTCCACGACCCTCCCCCAGACATCATAGATAACGAAGAAGAATACGAAATAGAAGCAATCTTATCGCATAAAGGAACGGGTAAACGAAGACGCTATCTAGTATCCTGGAAAGGATAGTCTTCTGCCAGCAACGAATGGATCCCAGAAGGGAATCTTGGTAACGCTCCCTCAATCTCTGACGCATGATCGGGAGCATTGTATGCATCCTGGAGGGGGAATGGAGGGTAAGGCGCCATGGGGCCATGGGGCCAACAACGGAGTGAACAAGGCAGTAAGAAAAAGGACCTAGCTGCAACCATGACTGAAACCAAGTCCACCACTGTTGCCAGCACACCTACCTCTTCCTCAACATCTAAGACGACTGCTCTTGTGCTGGTGCCCACCCACACTTGTGACTGGTCTTGCACCCTCATCCAGGAGCTAAACCCTAGCTGTGTGCCATCAAATAAGGATATGGCCGGCATAGCAAGCCAGACACTATCCACTATCCTTGATTCTGGCACGACTTCGACTCTCATCACACGCAGGAAATTCTTCTGGACTTTCAATGCCAGTGTGAGCATCACCATTAAAACCACGAATCATGGCACCTTGCCAACATCGGGACACGATGATTGTGTTGCAGATCTCCTTGTTGGGAACCGCATACAATGCATATGGCTAAGTGACTGCTTACATCCATCGGGTGCGTTGATCAATCTCATGTCTGTTGGTTGGATGCTAAACAAGGGATGGGAGTGCAACTTTAAGCCCTCTCCACCATGCTGCCAACTCGTATTTGCAACAATGCACTTGGAGATGTGCCCCTGCAAGGGAACCTTGTATTCCTTGATCTAAGGTTTATCCCACCCTCTGAGCCATCACCCCATCTCAAGCTATCAGCCTTCACCAAGGTATGTACCTCTGTCTTGGGATCTCTGGCACGCACACTTAGGTCATCCAGGTGGAGATGCTGTGAAACACCTTCCCAATTTTGCCACAGGCACCAAAGTTGACACAGCCCACCCACTTCACATGTGCGAACCTTGCATTATGGGCAAACACCCACGCAAACCTTACCCCACACCCTCCACACCCCGCGCAGCAAACCTCCTTGACCTTATCCACTCCGACCTTTGTGGTCCCTTCCCAGTCACTACACCACATGGTAAGCATCACTTCATCATTTTTCTAGACAACCATAGCAACTTCCTCAACCTCCAATTGCTTGCTACCAAGGACCAAGCATTGAAAGCATGGGAGATCATGCGCAAACACTGGGAGAATCATTCGGGTTGCACCATCAAAGTATTTTGCTCTGACAATGGAGGGGAGTTTATTAGTGCAGTGTTCACTCAGGCTCTCGAGTCAGCTGGGATTGAACATCAGCTTTCTGCACCATACGCTCACCAGCAGAATGGTAAGGCAGAGCGGGCCATTCACACCATTGACGGGCGGCTCTTCGCATTGCTGGAGACTGCTAATCTCCACCTGACTCTCTGGGGTGAGGCTGCCCTCACTGTCTCATATATGTCAATCCTACTCTACATATTACCCACATGGGCCCACCCATCTTTATCGGGAATAATATCCCTCCCGGCCCACCTGTCACCATTGGGAATATACATATCATCGGCCCATAATCCGCTGGCCCATATTACACGGGATATTATGTAGGTCGGGTGACCCATCTAATACGGGATTTGTCACTGAAGGGGCTCAAACTAGAACTACTCTGGTCCACTTGGCTGCAATTTGGTTAGGACGGTGGTGTGCATCTGAATCTCTCCCATCCTCTCATGGATGCCAGCTTGTTGATCCTCAATCACTGTCAGGAGGTGTTCCCTCATCCACCTCAGTGCCTTCAGCGCTGCAACCGAGCTTTCATCCACCTGAAAGTCTTAGGCCAAGTTGCACCTCATCACCTCTCTGAACCATGCCTCAACCACAGCAAAACCAAGCTGAAGACGATTCAGACTTTGAAAGCAATCCACACGCCAATGAGAACTCGATGGATTCTGACTCTACTGACTCAGATGAAGATCTCATGCAGGTACACGCTGCTATTGTGCCTGCTAGAGATGGTGCGACTATCCAGGAAATCCGTCAGGTGTGTCTTGTGATTGTGACCGGTGTCATTTCCTGCTACTTACATACATTCAGGTGCTTGAAATGGCACAGAACCTGCTGCTGAATATGCATGGCAAATGTCAAGAACTATTGAAATGAAATGCCCTTCTTGAAGCGTCTACAGTCAAAGGACGACGGCAGAAAAACCTGACTGCCAAGGATCTTGCACTCTCTGCCAAAGAAGTTACTATATGGGCTCATGGGCGTAAATATTCTATGACACACTGTCTATGGATTAATGCCAAGATCTTTCCTTTGCGTGTGCCTCCCAACATCAAAATTTTCCATCAGACGTTTATATAAATTTTGATGCTTACCTTATTACATCGCAAACATTAATTGCGCTCTCACACAGTATACAAACATGTACTAAGGCTACATGGTCCATTGATAATAGTCAGAGGTAACTCAAATCTAATGTAAACACACCCTACTTACCTCCATCAGTCTAGACCAGACACGTCATATCACTGGCAGGAGGAGGCACAACATAATTGATGCTTAGGTGAGGGTGCTGTTTGAACCGATATCAAGATTTGATGGGCGCCTGGCAGAGATTATTACTACATAACCACTACAGTTGTAGATAAGGGATCACATACCTTGACATTGTTCTGATTGACTTGCGGCAGGTTGGTGGCTGGACAAGGACAAAGAGTTGGAGGAAGCGGAATGATAACTTTAAATTAATGAGGTGTAGTATCATCGTCGGGTGCCTATAATACCAGCACATTAGTGCATCTGAAAATAGGTATCTATTAATACTATTACCTTAGGACCTCACACTTTTTGCATGGAGGAACATGTCCATGTTGATGAGATCAACAAGGAAGATGATCATCTGGCACAAGTAGGGCGCCGCAAATGATAGACTACAGGGAAATGAATTCCGAGGAGGCTAGAGGTCATGCCTGAAGGTGAGTCAGCCCCAGATCACGATCCACACTGCGTCTTGAACCAGTAGGAGCATCCATGGGTAGGACCAGTGCAAGTTTGAAAGTGTGATTGCTGACCATGAACTTGAACATGAACAATATCCGAACAAAGATATTCTTGTCAATCCCATCCTTGTCTAGAGTGCAGATCAAGGCACAATCACATCATTTGCACCCATGGAAGTTTGGGTTACATCGGAGATAGTCAGTAGTCAGTTTCCAGTCGACAGTAAGCATGTCATCTCTGTCCCTTACAAGAAAGAGGAAATCCCATTTGATGTACATACATGGCCGCTGTGGGATTGGGCTATGGACTTATTGCAAGATCTGTTGTTGGCACCGCACTTCGTTTGGGATGCGCAGTGTTTGTACAAGCATGATGGTGCTGATTTCACATGGTTTATTCATGAGCCTTGGACCGCAGATCGCTGGTGGTGAATTCAAGTATGCATTGTTATTATGTATTCGTTTTCTGTACTATGCTAATCAATATGTCATATCTGTACTTGATCTATTACATTATCATAGTCATCATTGCTGAACAATGGTGTCCCATTTGCCTTCATCCTCTATGCTGACAAAATGCATCTTACTTTGTCTGGGCATGTGAAGGCATACCCGGTGATAGCTCATTGTGCAAATCTTCCTGTGCACATAAGAAACAATGACGGAATCGGAGGAGGTCGTGTGGTCGGCTGGCTACCGATTGTAGGTGCCATTCGAGCATCAATCATAGTATTATTAGGTACACATAATAAGTTTCAATCCAACAGGTTCCTACAGACTCCAACAAAGATGGAAAGCTCAGCTACACAAATCTCAAATGTGTTGTCTGGCACAAGGTGTTCAAGAAGTTGTTAGAATCCATCATCCTGTACTCCAAAACAGGTTTTGCGCACAGATGCTCTGATGCCATCATGTGATGGTTATTCCCACTAACTCTACTTCTGTCTGCAGATTATGAAGAACAGTATGTATTCTCGAGGCTTGTATTACATCGTGATATCTCACATTTTAACAGATGTGGGATGGCATTAATACATGGGCTACATTCAAATTGTCCCTGCCCTGTCTGTTGTGTTCCCTCGACAAAACTTTCTGACCTCAGCATGGCATATCCTACTTGAACTGTCAAGGACACAAAAAGTTTCTTAGAGCTGTATTTGAGGGACCGTGTTGCTGGAGAAGAAGTGCTGAAGGCGCATGGTTTACGTCCTATTGCAGTTCATGTTTAATTGTGTTCATGACCTAACTTAATTGACTACCATCAGAATGCGCTCTGGGAAGTTGACAACTCCGATCCTCACAAGACGCTCTCATGTGATCCCTTACATGTCAATGACATTGGTAACTGGGGCAACCACCTTTTCGGGGAGCTCAAAGCCCATGTAAAGGCACTTGGTCATGAGGCTGAGGCAAAAATCAATAAACAGTAATACATTTCATCATTACCTCGTGCATTATATCTCTTACAGGACTCTGCAGGTTTGATGCATTTCCACGATGGCGTGACTTGAACCATTTCAAGTCCATCATGCAAATATCATTTAGCGATGGCAACAAACTCAGGGATATTGCTAAGGTACTCTATTCGCTGTTGTATATCAATAAACCTACTAACATTCTTTGGACTCTAGCAAATGCTGTATGCAGCACAAAATGTATTGAGGCGCAGTGAAGATCCTGTCGGCTATGCACTGTTGCAGTGTATAGGTACATAGCTACCTGCAACTGACTATGTACATAGCGCTCAATGTCCATACTGAAGCAACACTTGCTGCTGGAGAAGCAGAGCTCCGAGTATTTGAAACACGCTTACATATATCTATATACCATTTTCCTTTGACTTTTAGTTGCATCTAACATATTTTCAGGCATATATCGATACCCATGGTGAAGATTTGACCAAGAACTGGAATTTCCTAAGGTGCATGCTCTGACACATGCTTTCCCTGACATTCACGCGAAAGGAGCGGCATGTAACTTCAGTACTCAACCAAACGAGAAACAACATGGACCATTGAAGTGAGTGAACTTACGTCAAACAAACTGTAAGGATGTTGCCAATCAGGTGCGCTGTCCCTTAATTCAAACTGCTTGTGATGCTAACATTGATATATATACAGGTCCTCAAGCTTGATCATATCAGTCTGGTCTCCGAATTAATCCGCAGTCATATTTCCCACCTCAATGAAGATCAGCACAAATACACAATGTCACAGAGACAACTTGAAGATGAGAATACACTTGACAATCAACCATTTTCAGGCCATCTTCACATTGGTGCTCCTCAAGTTCCTGTCAGTCAGTCTCACTGCAGTGGAGGAAGGCAACACATCGAACCGTGCATTTCAGGATTGCCGAAAGAAGTTCGCGAAGTTCCTCAACCATTTTGTTGTTTCACCTACATGGGTTTTGCGATGCTGATTGGGCGAGCTCGTCGGAAGATCGTCGTTCGATTTTGGGGTATGCATGGTACTATGCAGGGGGCCTAATCGCCCATGTCTCCAAGAAGCAAGCGACTGTCACACTATTGTCCACAGAAGCAGAATACATGGCTGTAACACATGTCATCCAAGAGGGCCTCTGGCTCAAGTCATTGCTCACCACGTTGCACATTCCTCTCTCCCTTCCTCTCCTCATTCATATGGATAACATGGGCGCGATTTCACTCTCCAATGAGGCGAAGAATCACATCCACTCCAAACATATCGACGTCTGCTATCATTTCATCCGCATTCACATCGAAAAGAAGACGTTCCTGCTTAAATGGCTTCCTTCTCGCAAAAATACTGCAGATATCTTGACGAAGGCATTGCCCTGACCTCTTTTCTTGATGCATGTCATTGGCCTTAGGCTTATATCTCGGTGAGGGGGTGTGTTGGCTGACACATAAGGTACTATACAGTTACACCTTTGACACAAGCCACAGATCCTCCACCTTTTATACTTAAACATATGCAAGCCTCTGTCGTTACACCTCAGCGTTGTTACCACACTCGCTGAGGTATGTCTTACTATATTTTGCACTTAGTCTTGTACTCACTGTAGCCTAGGGATATCTTTCCTAGGTATGATAATATTATAGCGTTGTTACCACACTCGCTGAGGGATATCTTTCCTAGCCTAGACTGAGGACCTCAAGCGGATCATACACAGAAGCAAGAACAGTTCGAACGCATTCGGACTGGTCCGGACGGGTTCGCAAATCTGAGGCATCAGCCGAACGCTGAACCTAATAATAGGTTCGGTCTACCGTAAGTCGAACCTCGGACCGAACCGACGGTCCGGTCCGGAAAAGTCCATGTTCGAACCAAAGTTCTGAACCGGCTGGCAACACTAGAAGCCACCAAGGTCACTATACTTATCACAGATTCACCACCTCATGGTATAGGTTAGGACGAAGATAAAATCCCCGGTGGATGTCCACTTCGTACGCTACTTATCATTACTTTACTGATTCCAACATCTGACGATAAAACAGAGAACGACCCTGTGCGCCTTGCTAATAGGATGGCTGAGCTCGGCATTACATTGGTAGGTTATTTCACGGTTTCCAGTCATGGAGATTTACATCGATAATAGCATGTGCTGGCGTGTGAACCCACGTTGAGCACGGACTTTTCAGTGAGCATATTATGATTGCCTTCAACATTCTAAGTGTAATGTTGACGAACGACTCAGACGCCCCTCGACTTCTACAAAGGCATTGTTCAGAAGACAGGGTGAGATTTAAATTATACATTTGAGGCTTTGACTAACTGTGTTGAATAGGGGGAGGTTCTTCCCCCTTTCTGATGTCAATTCATTGCTCGATCTTTTCACCGGCAGTATTTTAGAAACTGCTGACATCAACACCCTAGTTGTCAAACATACGAAT
>MU177911.1:2404-22506 GCA_016695465.1 Suillus americanus
CAACATTCGCAGGTGATCGTAATCACACACGGTCATCCTCCAGACAGAGTGGGCGTTCGTTGGCTTCTGCCAGGCTTGAAGGTATACTACATACCATTTCCTACCATCGCCTCCTCCGCCACTCTTCCCAATTATTTCACATTTTTGCCATATTTCCGCGTCATCATTGCACGCGAACATATTCACCTGATTCATGCGCACGCAAGTTTATCATCCCTGGGCCAAGAAGCTATTCTACACGCGCACCATCTTGGCGTCCGCACGGTGTTCACCGATCACAGTCTTTTTGGGTTTGAAGATGCAGCGAGCATATTAACAAACAAACTCCTTGCGGCTGCTCTCAAAAATGTTGACGCTGTGATTTGTGTCTCACATACTGGGTAAGTAGTCAACTTCTACAATCGATACTGTCCTTATTTTCTCGTGACCGTGAATCAGAAGGGAAAATACCGTCCTTCGTGGACAATTATTTGAGAAGTCTGAAGATTCCTCTGCGCTTGTCGTCCGGCCAAATGTTTATGTGATTCCAAATGCTTTGGTTGCGGAGCAGTTTACTCCAGCTACCGAGCCGGTCTCGTCAGAAACTAGTAAGTACTTCCATGTCGTTGTGGTCGAAGGAGACAACTGATTTTTCTCCAGTCTATATCGTGGTGTTGTCTCGTCTGGCGTATCGTAAAGGCATTGACTTACTGGTCGCCACTGCCCCCCGAATATGCTCCGCCTTTCCTAACGTCAATTTCATCGTAGGTAAGTCCCTCCACCCCCAGTATCATCTAACCCTAATTCGCTGTCCTAGGGGGAGATGGACCCAAGCTGAACGACCTGTTACAAGTAAGAGAACGACATCTCCTCCAAGACCGCATAGAGCTCCTCGGTCCAGTTCGACATCGCGACGTGCGAGACGTAAGTAGACATGAGCGAATTCGACTCCTGATCATGACTCACACACTTCTCTGCAGGTTCTTGTGCGAGGATCTATATTTCTGAATACATCACTGACTGAATCGTTTGGGATCGCCATTTTGGAAGCTGCGTGCGCGGGTCTTTATGTGGTCTCGACACGAGTGGGCGGAGTCCCGGAGATTCTCCCTCATGACATGATCTCGTTTGCGAAGCCAGAGGAGGATGGTACGTGTGGGGCGCTACATAAGTTGCATATATCATCTGGTCCGCTTTTTCACCGTTTTTTCCAGATTTGATCCGTGCGCTGTCCGAGGCGGTCGCGATTGTTTCGAAAGGCCAGCATGACCCCATAGAAGCTCATCAAAGGGTAAAAAACTTCTACAACTGGGGAGAAGTCACAGAACGAACCGAGATTGTGTATGATGCTGTCGTCAAGTCTGAGCAGAAGGATCTCTGGGCTCGGATGCAAAGGTAACTTTGTACACATTCGTGCTGATCACCCCTGGCTAAGATGTCATAGAACTATGGAACTGGGGCCATTTGCAGGACCGATCTACACAATCATTCTTGTGGTGGATTGCCTGTTCTTCCTATTTCTAGAATGGTTGATGCCGCAACACGATCTGGACTTTGTTCACATGCACTGGGAACACAATAATTTTAGACAGGTACAGTAGCTTCATATCGACCAATTAACATATCTCATCTCTCGGGAATAGCTTGCAAAGGATGCCGAACCAAGAGACAATTAACCATAATCACTAGACATGACAAAATGAGATTGTAATGCTAATACTTTGTCCAACGGAAATGCATCATCGAAAGCAGACCAAAAAGTTGAACAAAAAGAACAAGATCGGATACTAGGATATCATGCCACACGCCTCGGCTTCTTGAGCTTTCCCCCTCGCCTCCTGCTCCGCTTGGAGCCATCTTGCCCATCGTCTACATCCATCAACGCGTCATTCACGGTAAGGTCATCCGAAGGCCGCTTCATAGGGACCTTCACGCGATCTCTCAATGAAAAGGACGATGGTCCACCATCAACACCCAACCGATCGATTAAAGAGCTTCCGTGATTGTTAGAGGGCCGATCGAAGCGATCTCCAGGGAAGGAAGTCTCCTCGAAGTGCTGATTGAAACGTGAACCGGAGGATGCCCAAGGCGTAGAGTCATGACGATGACGAGTTGAACGAGGTCGTCTTGGTTCTGTGTCGGGGCGAGGAGGTAGAGAGTGAGGAAGGTTATTCTGTAGAAGTCGTGCACGCTCTGGATGCATAGCAAGCGGAAGGGATTGGTGCGACCCTTCGCCGTTTGCGACATCCTGGCCGGAGGGCAACGACTCTACATCGGCGTGACGCGAGGATTCGTGCAGAGGTAAATCTCGTGACCTAGACCACTTCGGATTTTTTGAGTCATCTACACGCCATTCCTTAGTATGATCCGGTGAGTCATGACGATCATTGCGACCGCTGCTACGTGGGTATTCAGGAAGATCTTTTGCCTCCTTTCTCTCAGGGACATGAGCCCGCGATTCAGGCAGTTGGTGACCGCGAAGAGAAACGTCCCCGTCATGCCTGGATTGTTGTGACGGATGAGCGGCATCGCGTGCCGACGTCATGGAAGAGTCTCTGGAAAGCGGAGGAGGGGTAGCGTGATCATCATGTTGATGGGAATGAGGACTCTCAGGCGTATGATCACGTCTGCTGGTGAGATGTGGTTTCCCCTCAGGTTCCGGAACTGGAGGTCCAAAGCGAGTCTACAGTGCTAGAGTCAGTAAAGCTCCAACAGCTATGCTCAAAAGACCCACTCTGACTGCACGTGCACCTAGTCGTGATGGTGACTCTGTATTGATAGGCGCATTCGCAGGTGGATCAGGAACAGAGAGAGGCTTGCGCGGAAGGAGCTGTGACATAAACTTGTAAGGCCTCAATTTATTCCCACACAAAAGAGAACGTACAGGTGAAACTACGCGCTCTGGTTGCCGACGTTGATCAACAGAAATCTTGGTTGAACGCTCTCTGTCGTAGACAATATCCAGACGGGGCTATGGGTGTAAGTGAGGAACAGGGGTCACAACGATATGCATGTAAAACATACTGATCGATCGTAGTTGTCAGTCGCACCAGTAGGTGGACGAACAGGGCGAGAAACCACAAGCTGCGCATTACTTCCAGACAGATGGGCACCTCGCCGTGAAGCAGAACTCGCTGGAGGCAGGAAAGGCGCAGACGATAGTGGTGGATGCGGTGAAATTGACGCAGAACCACCAAAGCGGTTGCCTCTACCACCAATTGGCATGCTGTTTGTTCCAGAAAGCTTTGGCGTTGGAGCACTAGGAGGCGGCCTTGACATATCAACATGACGACGAGAGGTATCGCGCTGTAAATTCAAATTTAAAAACTCAACAGAAGATATCAAAAAGATACTAACCGAAGGTCGAGTCGATGATTCGGTAGGCGCACGCCTTTCATCCCGCGAGGGCGCAGCTCGAGAGGCCTCTTCATGTACTGTACGACGAGGTTCTTTCCATTCAGAACGCGACAGTTTGGGAGAACGATCTAAGTCCAGTTTATTTCACGCAAATGAATGAAGTGGTACAAGCGCCTACCTGGAGATCTC
Organism: Suillus americanus; assembly: GCA_016695465.1. Taxonomy (NCBI): domain Eukaryota; kingdom Fungi; phylum Basidiomycota; class Agaricomycetes; order Boletales; family Suillaceae; genus Suillus; species Suillus americanus. The sequence goes on from MU177911.1 coordinate 5,930, forward strand.
CGTCGTGCAGGCAGCTCAACATCGTCCATCATTGCCCGAGGACGTTTAGGAGCGGAGCCGTCGCGGTCCTCTCGATAGCGCTGACTGTTCACAAGCTGTCGAGAAGGTTCAGCGGACTTGACGATACTGGAGGGAGGAGGGTCATCAACATCCATGTGATCTTTGCCTCGTTTGTCCCTAGACTCATTATGAGCATAGGCATCTGTCTGAGAGTTCGAATGAGGCGCAGATCTAGAATGTGCTTGCCGAGAGCCTCTGGCGTCGGAGGATCTAATGTCTCTTGAGGTCTCCAAAGGAGACAGGCGTGGGCCCGAAGGAATGCGTACATCGTTGGTGATCAACCGAGAAGCTGAGGCACTATCACGAATGGCAGACGGTGGCGAGCGGTACCCGACATCTGCTCTGCCACGTGAGCCTTCCTGGAAACTGTCACGTTGCGGTGGCAAAGGCACCCGTTTTCGAGAGCCTGAACAAGCGAGAGATGCACGCGAATGGCAGACGACGTTGGCATGAGGAAGGAAGAGTGGATGGGTGAAGAATACGTACGTTCGATTGGGGGGGATGGGGTGGGGGGTACCAACTGCTCCTGCAGAGCTTGGGGCAACGTCTGAGGCACCATGTCCGGGCTTTCTTGAGCTCTTGCATCAGCTTTATGGCGATCACTTGTTCGATGACGAGACCGAGTCTCATCTGCGCTAGGTGACCTGGCTTGACGGCGCGGTTCTCGCGAAGGCTTGTCGGGTAGATCTGGAATTCGCTGGTCCATCTGGGCAGAAGGCGCTTGAATGAAGCGACTGTTCTGCCTCGCTGCGGACGACAACTCATTGCGCGAGAGGTCGGGATCGTTCGAAGACGGCAATGTGGGCGGATATCGAATATCACGACTGTGACTGACAGGCGATCTGGGTCCTAGAGAATAACAAAGGAGAAAAGAAAAAAGAGGAGGATAGATATAAGGATAGATATAAGGATAGGGGGAAAAGGAGGAAGAAGATAGGGATCCATGATGAGCGTCCGTGTGTCCATGCGAGGAAGAAGTCGAATACAAAAGAACGAAATATGGTACTGCGCAGCTCAACTCTCGAGGTTGTGCGGGACGCAGCAAAGGCATTGCGCCCTGTACCCCAGGAGGAGCAGATACACCGACGAGGGATGAGGATAGGGGATGATGTAGATAACGTACTTGTTGTCGACATTCTGTCGGCATCGCGAGGGGTCTCGCGACGCTCACGTTCTTTATGAGAAGGTTGCTCGGCTTCACGATGTTTCCCTTCGCGTGACACTGACCGATCGACAGGCGACGGAACTCGAGGTGCTACCCAAACGCGGTCTACATCTGCTATTGGTGAGCTGGGACGCACGGCGTCCTTTGTGGATGCTTTGCCCCTACTCTGATCCCCATTGGCTGAAGGCGACCGCTGGTGACGAGAAGACAGAACGCGGTCATCTGCGCGGTGGCGTGGAGGCGGCGAAGGAGACCGTTCTCCATTGGCTCTGTTGGATGCCAAGAAAGAATCATTTTGACTACCATAGGATTGCATTGGCAGTCGCTCATCCCGCCGAGTACTTTCTCCAGGCCGGTAATGGCGATCATCATAGGATAAAATGGTACCAGCATTTGACCGGCCTATACGGGAGGTCAAAGAATCATCAGTCTTGCTGATAACAACGATATCCCTGGTTTCGTCAGCAACGCGCCGATCACGAGCAGGCGGCGAGCTGCCAGGACGCGTCCAGGTCGATTCCTTGGTGCGAGAATTATAATAATAAACACCACGGCCATTCCTCGGATGTCTAACCTCCCAATCTGGGGGAAGGATATCCCCTGATTCAAATGTCGTGGGCTTGGAGACGACAACAATGCCATTTTTCTTGTCCCGGTCGACGCGAGCCGCCATGGCTGTGGCTTCAATGATGGACGGATCAGAAGGATGCATAAATGGAACTGAAGACACTATTGGTTTGGGAGGAAGAGCATGAGTAAGTTTCCCAAACGACAGCTGGCGGTTGAGGGCTGGAGATGGTTCAGGAACCGTCTGTATTTCCTGAGGAGGCCTTGCTGGCGTCTGAGGCCTATCATGCTCAGGAGCCTTGCCCCGAGCGTTGGCGCCAAAAACTGATATCTCCTGATTTTTTTCAGAGTGATTAACACCCTTTGAAGGAGACTGTGTGCGCTGAGAAGCGCCCTGTGAAACGCGAGGCTGGTAGGTCAGAAATTCGTCGTCCTCGTCACCTCCAAGCGACACAGCATCTTCTGCGTCCTCTGCGGCGAGACTTGGATCTTGCTCCGAAGTTTCCCGGTCTTCCTCCTCATTTCCCCAGTCTAGAACTTCTGTTTCATCTTCCACCATGGTGCGGACGAGAAGAGTAGTGATGAACTGACGACAGAAATGCGTTCCCAAGTTGGCCGAGGAGAACCTCCTAGCTCCGACCCAAATTTCGATTCCCGCCCGCTCCCCGCCGAGATCTGAGACCCTGTCTTGCACAAAGTTGTCCATGTACATCACTGATTCCGTGGTAAACAAGTTAATCATTCCATCATGGCCTCAGGTGTCGTGGCACAAAAGTGTTATTGTCCGAGCACCCGGAGAAGTCGCAGAGACTTGCCACAAAAGTTGTTGTTGGCCTTTCATTGACAATATTGTTGATGTCAAGACTCGGCGATAACAATTTTGACATGACAAGCGGTGTATAACCTCATTTGGATCTGAATCACTGATGGCTCTTATATATAGAGTCGTTCGCCTTGTCCAGGCAGGTCTGGGGTGTGCACAATTTACCACGTCCTTAGACATTCTTCATGGAATTGACAAACTGCAGCGTCTCATGACATGGCGGTTATTCGCACACTGGAAGTTAGATAACTATGACTGCTTTTGACTCTGCTCCTGCAGCAGAATCACTAGCACTGTAATGCACCTCATCAGAGCTGTGCCGCACCCCCGATCAATATATGGCTCTGGAGGTCTCGCAATGTCCTGCAACAATAAATGGAATCATCTTGTCCATACAAGACGCAAGGGGTAAAGGTGCCGGATACGAGGGCCTTGTTGATGTCGAATCACTTTTGGATGCTCGTTACCATCAAAGAACTTGGTTGCAATCTTGGGGTCCGCGCTTGGCGAGGCTTCTTGGCACCGCCGAATACTGAGGAAGACTGAGGACCGGAGAGGGCCGGTAGCTAGCCATTCCTGCATGGCGTGGTTCTGTTCCAGGAGCCTGCCTCCGTTCAACTTCAAGGTGCTCTGACCCTTCCATTCAGCGTTTCGCTGTCGAATCAGCTTCTGCTCTATCAGACTAGAAGTGACTAAAATTGCTCGGAGTAACATCCTCTTAAAGGGACCCCTTCCCATGCGACACATTCGTTCCTGCAACGCCATCGCATTCTGTCACACCGATCCCAACTGCCTAGCTGTCGGCCTCGATGGAGACATCGAACATTGATATCTATGTCGAAGCTGCTCCGTCTCAGCAGTAGGTAGCAGCACAGTTCAATTCACTGTCTTGAAATAGATGCAAGACAGCAGTTTTATTTTGTTGCTAGATACTATATCGAAAAGTATTGTAAACATTACATGACCCTTGCCTGAGCCAAATTTTGCAGTGTGCACTTGAAACGCGCTTACAAATCATCAACAAATATTCCGAACCCGATTCCGATCAGCCCTCTACTTTGTCATCGCCTCTCAGTCGCCAATTATCAAATTTCTATCCAAAGTGTCTTCATCTCGCACTCTTTTTCGACGCCCCAGGGTTGGTACAGACATGCCAATACTTCCTTTAACATCTCCATCATATCCTAATCACAATTTATCTGGCACTCCCATGTCTGTCTCCAATCGTGTGCCATTGATGTTTCGACGGTTGCATAGGTTCCAGCAAATGGTGTGAAGTGCATGCTGTTAGGCTCTGGGTAGACGTGCTGAGATAGTTTGGATCTGCAGGACTTTGAGCTGGCCTTCTGGCAGCTGTCTTATCTCTGTCTGGCACCCAAGAGAGTGTGAGCCAACTCCTGAAATATCAACACAATTGTGATCCGTTAACATCTGACTATTAGTTATCGAAACGTGTACTACCACAAGCGTACGTCAATGGATCTTGGTCTCAATCCAATGTTTATGTGTTTACTGTAGAGACCAAGAACACCTGGGCAAGAGATGACCCAGCAATCTTAATTCTGCTATTTGCAAGCCTCTTTGGTGAGATTTGTCCATGCAAGCTATATTCAGTTATTTACAATGTATTCGATGTCGTTCAGTTGCTGCAGTAGCATGGTCTATTGTGTATTCGTATTCCCCACTGCAGGCGGTGCGATTAGCCTTTGTGATGATACTGCGAGATTACCTTCTTGTCGGTGTACTGAGTGCGACTTTTCTTTGGTTCGTCACTCTCCTCTTCCAAGGTGTGATGCCAACTCATTATTTTCCTTCATAGGTTCTTCTCCAACCGGGTGTTGGTATCACCTTCCTCTCATTCATCACCTACAGACTCTTCAGTCGAATGGGCATATGCTTTCGACGTTCATACGAACGCATTTTTCCCCTTGTATCTGACACTTTATTTAGCTCAACTGTTCCTCCTTCCCGTAGTGTTAAAGGATAACTGGGTTTGCCTCCTTATTGGCAATACCCTATATCTTGCAGGGCAAGTTTTGGAGTTCACGCCACCTAAATTGCCCTTTCAACATTGATTTCACCAACAGGTTTGCCCAGTATATCTACGGAGTGTATCTCGGACTAAGTGGTATGCAAGCCTTCTCTTCCATTTCGCCGCTAAATTCTTTGCTCACATTCAGCTCTACCATTCTTGATACGCTCCGAAATATTGCTTGCCCCATTATTACCGCTATTTGCGAGCTATGTTGTCTCGTTATTAGGTTTCCACGTTGCAAAACATGTTCTGAGCGTGTACTTCGGTTTATGATACACTGCATTGTACAGGAGATGGACGATAGGCGTGGCCCCCGTTAGCTATTTCCGCAGTAGTGTGCTGTAGCTTGACCACAATAATAATATGCACTTCGTGTTGAAACTTTGAAGCTGTGGGCCCAGGGGTATTTTCCCCAGTCACCGCCACTGAGCGCCTCACTGGCACTTCCTTCTACCCGTGTGCGACCGATATCTTCTTCAATTCCTGTCATCATGCACATCGCACAAGCTCATGTCGACCGTGCAATTGAGCAGATCCAGCACAAGAAGCCGCCGCCAGATATCGACTTCACTCAGCACGTACTGGAAGATGGCAACACAATCAGCACACAAGAGCGGGTCGTCAAAGATGTGCGCTCGCGTCATCAGTTCCTCATTTTAACCGCCCGCTGAGGCTCTCATTGCAGGTGCAAGCACCAGCTATGGGCACCCCGACAGATGCCCAGTTTTTCTCCAGACAAGATCCCACCAAACCTGATGTAGCGTTCCTCAAGAACCACTTTTACCGCGAAGGCCGTGTCACCGAGGATCAAGCGATATGGATTTTGGAAAAGGCAACTGCACTCCTTCGTGCGGAGCCTAACGTCTTGCAAGTCGACGCGCCAATCACAGGTGAGTGTGCTTGTCGTCTGCCGTGGTCACCCCATGCCAACCGACCTTCTCACCTAGTTTGTGGCGATATCCATGGCCAATATGTATGCGCTCTCAATTACTCATCAGGCTAATCCATTACTGATCATCTCTCCAGTACGACCTCATGAAACTGTTCGAAGTTGGCGGCAGTCCAGCGGACACACGGTATCTTTTCCTCGGGGATTACGTTGATCGGGGATACTTCAGTATAGAGGTGTGTCCCGCATTTATACTCGACCTTCTCCAACTCATCCCATCATGCAGTGCGTCCTATATCTATGGTCCCTCAAGATTTGGTATCCCGATACCCTCTTCCTTCTCCGTGGCAATCATGAATGCCGGCATCTCACAGATTATTTCACTTTTAAGCTTGAATGTATGTTTCAATCACTCCATCTCTAAATGAATCCGCCACTCACGTCATTTAGGCAAACACAAGTACTCAGAGCGCATCTATGACGCTTGCATGGATTCCTTTTGTGCACTTCCTCTTGCTGCTGTCATGAACAAGCAATTCCTATGCATTCACGGCGGTCTTTCACCAGAGCTGAACACTTTAGATGATATCAGAGCGGTACATCCATTCACGGATCTTCCATGACGCCATGTTCATTTATATCGCGTTTAGATTGACCGGTTCCGCGAGCCTCCGACACACGGGCTGATGTGCGATATTCTATGGTCGGATCCTGTCGAAGACTTTGGGCAAGAGAAGATGAATGAAAGCTTCGTTCATAATCACGTTCGGGGTTGTTCCTACTTCTTCACGTGAGTCGTCTCAGGTGCCCGATGTACAGTAATTAATCTTCGACATGCAGTTACCAAGCTGCTTGCCAGTTCTTAGAGCGAAATAATCTTCTTTCGATCATTCGTGCACACGAAGCGCAAGATGCCGGGTATGTTCTGATTGTACAGCCGTTCATTTTACTCATTAGTCGATCAAAAGATATCGCATGTACCGGAAGACGAAAACCACAGGTTTTCCTTCTGTCATGACGATCTTTTCAGCTCCCAACTACCTCGACGTGTACAACAACAAAGCCGCCGTCTTGAAGTACGAGAGCAACGTGATGAATATTCGGCAGTTTAACTGCACGCCTCATCCGTACTGGCTACCTAACTTCATGGACGTGTTTACATGGAGTTTGCCCTTTGTGGGAGAGAAAAGTACGTTCACTGAGCTTATTAGAGCATCCATCCAGAACTAAGCGGCGCATATAGTCACGGATATGCTTGTCGCCGTGCTAAACACTTGCAGCAAAGAAGAACTCGAGGAGTCTGACGAGGAAAATGTTGTTTCCCAAGTAACCCACCACGAAGAAGCGAGAAGAAAGATCATCAAAAATAAGATCCTTGCAGTTGGACGGATGGCGCGTGTGTTTGCTCTGCTCCGGTATGCGATCCTTGTCTACACGTTGCGCTGGTTTGACGAATCTGGCGCAGAGAGGAATCGGAGAAGGTTTCGGAGCTCAAGAGTATATCTGGTTCTAGCAAGTTGCCATACGGCACGCTAGCGTTGGGTACAGAGGGCATCAAAGATGCCATTTCCGGCTTCGAGGACGCGTACGTACAACTTCTTTTTCTGCATACGCTCGGTGTTCATGACATCTTCTTACAGACGGAAGTCAGACATCGAAAATGAACGGCTCCCTCCAGAACTTTTCGATGCTGAAGAGGCAAAGGCTTTCCTGGCTCAAGCCCAATCTGGGTCGCTACCGACGACCCCAGCAGACACGGACTCCCCTGTGTCTCCGGGTGGAGCCAGCATTGGATTGGATACTTCCATGTCATCTGGATCGCTGACGTCCTTACCCAGTCCCCTGAGCAGTGGACAGATAGGTTCTCCGCGCACCCCATTCAACACCCCATTCAAGGGCAGACATGGTCGGCAGGCTTCGCTTGGGACGACGATGACGAGTCCCTCGACGAGGCGCCGGAGTTTGGAGAGCACGATTTCGATGATCCAGGAAGCGCTCGATGGGAAAGACCTGGAGACTCGTGGGCTTCCTGGAAATGGTTCGCCTTATGAGGGTGGGAGTGGTAGTTCTTCCCATAGTTGATTGAGATCGAAGCTCGATACTGTATGTCCATGATTTTTTCTAGTCACTTTGATGGATCGCAACCTTGTGATGAAAGAACAAGTATGAGTATGATTATTAATGAAGAACTTTATTGATAACTAGCAGCCTGAAAGCCCCTCTCGCCCGCCGACCTGCTGCAGAGCCTTCTCAAGTCTCACGATTGATTAGGCTCGGAGGGAATCATAGGAGCGGAAAATAGGTACGAAGCCCGCCATTAGCGTCAGGCTTGGTTATATTCGATCTTCAGGACCAGCGTTCAGCCAACCTCTGTAGTCGTGCAATCTCATGATAGAGGACCACCGGTGATCTTATATTCTCAAGACGCCTGTGAGACATTTGCAAGGTAGGCGTGAGTGCAAATGCATGATAATAAGGAGCTTTCACATCCATTTTATTACTGACGTGCGGCATTCAAGGCAAGACCTTTATATCTGCTATGGTTCGAATCTTTAAGAACATAGCGGCTGGCTTGGATAAGCAAAGCTCAAGCCAGAGCGTCCAGCAGACCGTCGGGAGGCAGGCGTTTTAGCACCCGCTTCATGCACCCGTCTCCTTGGCTAAGGGTCTGTTAGCTAGGGCAAGAGAGACGCTAGGATGGCGGGGATGGCAGCGGTTTCGAACCTGCGAATGTTCCCGTCAGGGGGCTACCGCTACCCCAACCACGCCGACCTTCTCGTTCTGTTTAGGATTATACTGCTGAGTCTATACCGAGTGGGAGTAAGGTTCCATTGCACGACTGCAACTGCGTCTGATGACTAGTCAGCTACTAACGGTAACCGTGACCCACCTGCAGGGCAGTTTACGGTTGGGGGAGGGCTAGTGGGGGGTTGTTAGCCTGAAACTTCGTGGCTTTTAGCACATCGAGACTCTAAACCTACTCACCGAGGGACTCTTTCGTTCCGAACCGACTAATATGGCGTCTCCGTGCAGAGACGATGCTGGACGTTAATAAAGCTGAACAGTCCGAAAGTCCCGGACTATATGACGGACAGGTAAGTGCCACAGGTCGGGACTTACGGTTTCGCATGGATTAATATTGGCGCGGGCGTCCAATCCAATGCGCTATTAATATCCACATCGTGATCGAACAACGTATCACACAGCAAGTATGAATTTTCCTCCGAAAATGAGTACAACTGATAATCGATAATCAATGGCGCGGGATTACGATGTGATTCTGTGACTCATACTACTACTACGGCAGCACCATGCTCCCCAAAGCAAGGACCAACCTATCAGCCGCATCTGGTAACGCCGTGAATAAAAGAGTCCACACACGAGACGGCCGATCAGTGGCTGTGAGGCGACAAAATCATCATCAGAGTCGAGCTCGTCGTCTGCTTCAGTCCAAGAGTTATCTAGATGCAGATTCCGAATCGGATTTGTAGGAATTCGTGTCCATGTTGCCACTGGAATGGAGCCCGGACACGCTAGAGTCTCATGCTGAATGGATCCGAGTAAGACTGCGGCATTTTCGACGGTACAACTAGTACTGTCAATGGACAGGAGGATTAAACAGATATATTTCTGTACAGTGTTAAGTTAGTGATGTTGTAACTATTTAGTCACAACACGGGGATCTAATTTCATTTCAAAGCTCGGCGGATGTACATGTACATTAACGTTCAGAGTTGGCAGAAAGTTTCACGCGGTTTCGAAAGTTTGAATTTTCTTTCTAGAAAACATAGTGAGCGCACAAAATAATTCGGATGAAGCTCGCTGATGCGATAACGGACATTATTTTGTGGGCGCGACATGATTGGTCATATAAAAAAACGGTCTGCCAGTAATTGCGATTGCGATTGCTAAGAAATGCAGGCACGGGGGAAGTGTTGTGGCGGCGGCCGCCGCCGCTTTGGAGTAGGTGCATCGTGCACATGAAGGTCACGTGTCACGTGACTTTAAGAGTCGAGACGCGACGGGTGCGTTGAACGTCGAGATACATTTTATAGGTTCAATGATCATGAAGAAGGCGAGACATTTGTACCGCAGGACGAGGAGCAACCAAAAACCCTCGAATTTGGAAACGTTTTCGGGGATACGGCGCAACCGAAAACATCAAGACACTACAAAAGGGCAGTGGTGAGCGGGCGGCGAGAATCGAAGACAAGACGCGTAGATAACGCGCGTCACGTTTAACGTTTAGTGTTCTCGTTCGATTAGAACTAGTAAGCACTTGTTTGAGTTCTGTGCTCGCAGGCTCGTGCAGAACTCAAACAGTACTACACGTCGTAATCGCCGCAACACTGATATAGTAATTGTTCCTTCCTAGGCTCGTAAGTACCTTAACCAGCATGCATATGACTCATGCACCGAGCCAGGGCGTAGTCCAGACTATCGGCGTCGGAAAACGCAATCAACGTAAAGTACTCCGCGCGCGGAGACTCCCGAGTTCTGATGAGTGTGTGTCGTCATCCCGAGCCACGAACCACGGCGATCATCCTGGTACGAAGGTGTAAAATTGCCAGCCCAACAATATTAGGTTTATGTGAAGAACTTTGTCAAGGCCTATTAGATGACCGTACAACTTGTACGAAGCTAGAATAGTCTCAGCGAGTGATTGGAAAACGCCATTACTGAATATTAAATACTAGTGAGGATCTAGACTAGAGCTTAGGATTGGAAAATGCCGAGGTAAGGTTGCAACAAAATCCGTGCAAAGAGTGTCGTAGTTACATCATGCCGATCAGTGGCTTGTGATGCATATAACGGTGCGTATTCGTAACGATAAGCCTAGGATGACGTTGAAATCCGACACCGCTCACTCCAGCTAGATCATACAGCCACCCTGAGATCCTCCCCCATTGGTTGACTGATGCTGAGAACCAGGGAAAGTGCTACTTGAAGCTTCCTACAAATCACGGCCTGCTTTTCCCTTTATAATAAGTTCAACATTTCCATGTTTTCAGTATGAGCATCACTGGTTAATCTTCGCACTTTCGTTTGACTCCATGACCTCATTCAATTCCACTGAGGTGCGCCTTCAAAACTTGCAATCCTTGTTATATGACTGATCTACGCTTGCCTTTCAAGTTACATGTGACTGCCGACCCAAGAGCACTTGCCGAAGAACAACCCCTCCCCGAAGCTTTTCGTCGCACGTCCCTCTTAACAAGGGCACTCTGCTTTTTGGCACTGGGGCGCCCAGATCTTGATGATCATTGGAAGTCGCTCCAATCAGAGCAAGCATTTGAAACCGTAAGGAGCAGGTCATGCACTATCCTGGCTAGCACCATCACCACAGTAGGTCATCTGACTCCGCGTCAGCTGAAGCCGGCGCTGACATACTCCACAAAAGGCAAGTGTCCTCCTCGCTACAAGTTGTGTTTTCATCAGTACGGGCTCTCCTGTGTCATACTTTGACTATACGTCACCCGCTCCTCATTGTTTGCTCTTTGTATCCCTCATGCTCGCCATGATCGCGATGTTGACATCTGGCTCGAGCATCATACGCTGGTTACACACCGATCGACATTGGACTCAAGAGGTAAGGGTCATTCTCGCCGTACCGCTTGCACTGACTGACCCAAATGTCATGGTGATCAGCAACTTAAGCCTGGTGGCTACTTCGTGTTGTCCTACCTGTTGTCAATAGTCACCCCCATATTCTTCGTCGCTTGCTCCCTACATTGTTTTATTTTTTGTGAGTGGTTCCGTTATTTGAGGCTCTCTCTGGTCCCTCATGTATCTCGCCCCCCAGCGATGTTGATAGCAGGGTTTTCCTCTAAAAGCATGATCTGCCGCGCCATCACTGCGCTCTGGCTGGCCATATACGTCGTCAACATCGGGATAATATTGATGGAAACTGTGTGGAAGTATGCGACAAGCCTCAATCATGCTAGATATCGCCAGTAGTTTCCATTTTCCATTTTCCATTTTCCACTTTCTATTTCGCTCTTGATTTTACCCGCGGTATGTCTATGTTATATATATCCTCCCTGCTGCGACGCACACGAGTGTGCTCAAAATGTAGATAAACACATGTATGCAATCTGTGATAATTTTTCAAGAGCATATCGAATCGTCGTCGATGTGAAAACTCTCAAGCGGTGATGTACGGCAAAAGCAAGCGGCAATATTAATCAGAAAGCATGACACAAAATATTTCAATTGGCTCAATGAAGCAAGCCTGATCATATTGATATTTGTGGAAGTAACAATACACTTTAACAGCCAAATGACGAGTTCACAAAGTGACTGCACCTTCCAGGAAACAAAACCTCCCTACTTCTTCACGTGAGGCGTCTCGCCCGATGTCAGGCCAAGCCAGACCGTCCAGCAGAGCGTCACGAGGTAGACCACGTTTTCAGCACGGCACCTGTCTCCTAGGGTAAGGATGTGTTAGCTAAGGCAAGAGGCAGTAGTTTCGAACCTGCGAAAGTTCTACCGCGCTGATCTTCTCGTTCTGTTAAGGATTATATTGAACCTATACACCTAATTGGAGTAAAGGACGACTGCAGCCATGTCCGATGACCGGCCAGCTACATACGGTAACCGTGACCCACCAGCAAACGGTTGGGGAGCACTAGTGGGGGTAAAAAGCTTCGTGGACTTTACACTGAATCACTGATCCGGATTCCGAACGGATTAGGAATTGGGAATACATGTGAGCCTATTTCCCAGAACGATGAACGATTTTCATTGGCTGACTACGCTAGTGATGTAACTCAGGCACGGAGACATCTTTTTACCACTGTCTTGAAGCTTGAAGTACGAGGGCAATACGATGAATTGCACGCCTCATCCGTACTGGCTACCTAACTTCATGGACGTGTTTACATGGAGTTTGCCATTTGTGGGAGATAAAAGTACGTTCACGGACCTTATTCTTATTCAGAGCATCTATTCAGAACTGAGCAGCACATATAGTGACGGATATGCTTGTGGCCGTGCTAAGCACTTGCAGCAAAGAAGAACTCGAGGAATTCACAAGTAACCCGCCACGAAGAGGCGAGGCGAAGATCATCAAAAATGAGATTATCGAAGTTGGACGGATAACGCTTTGTTCTAGTATGGGATTCTTGTCTATGTGTTGCGCTGGTCTGACGAATCTGTCGCAGAGAGGAGTCGGAGAAGGTCCCGGAGCTCAAGAGCATATCTGACTCTAGCAATCTGCCATACTGCACGCTAGCCTTGAGTACAGAGTATTAAAGACATTTTCGGCTTCGATGACGCTTGCGCACAACTTCTATCCCTGCATACGCCCTTGGTGTTCATGACATCCCACAGACGAAAGTCAGACACCGAAAACGAACTCCTCCATCCAGAACTTCTCGATGCCGAAGAGGTGAAGGCTTTCCTCACTCAAGCACAATCTGGGTCGCTACCACAACCCCAGCAGACATCATCGAGTACCCTGTGTCTCCGGGTGGAGCCAGCGTCAGAGTGGTCACTTACATATCGTCTGGATCGCTGGCGTCCTTGCCCAGTCCATTCGACGTGCCATTCAAAGACAGGCATGGTCGGTAGACATCGCTTGGGACGACGATGACGAGTCCCTCGACGAGGCGCCGGAGTTTGGAGAGCACGATTTCGATGATACAGGAATCACTCAATGGCGAAGACTTGGAAACTCTAGTCGCTTTGATGGGTCGCGGCCTTGTGGGGAAAAGAACAAGTATGAGTACGATTGTTAATGGACAGCATTATTGATAATCAGCAGCCTGAAAGCCTCTCTTGTCCGTCGACCTGCGGCAGAGCTCTCTCAAGTCTCACGAATGATTAGGCTCACAGACAATCATAGCAGCGGATAACAGGTTCGAACTCCGTTATCGTCGGGCCTGGTCATAGTATTTGACCTTCATTCCAGACCAGCGCCTACAAACCTTTGTAATAGTCATGACAGCTATCGGTGATCTAATATTCTCAAAACCCTTGTAAGACATTTGGAAGGCGCAAACGGTGTCCAGTACCCTATTATCATTCGGATCTTTCTCGGTTCCCTTCGAACGACTTCAAACCCTGAACAAACAAAGTCTGGACACCCTCACGTTACACGTACGGTGGACTATGTGCCTCAGGATTGATTCTACTAATGCAAATTTTTCTTGTTGTACTGCATTGTTAATTTCCCCACACCGCTACAACTCTGCCATAATAATCAGCGCTCATCAGCGTGCTCGTCATCGTCATCATCATCAAGCTTGTGCTCTTCCTGTGTATCCCATTTTGCCGCATTTGAATTGCGGACCCAAAGCCAGTAATTCTCACCCAGTGATTCCAGGATCTTGTGTCGATCAGATCACTGAGAGGCACTCATGTGCACACTGCATACATGGCGAGGCAGCATGTTGGCGGCGTCTCACATGCGTACATGATATATAATGCCCCATGTATTTAGAGCGTCTACTTAGAACTGAGCGGCACATAGTCACAGATATGCTTGTCGCCGCACTAAACACTTGCAGCAAAGAAGAGCTGGAGGGATTTGATGAGGAAATTTCACGAGTACTAGTAGCCCACCACGAAGAGGCGAGACGAAAGATAATCAAAATTAAGGTTCTTGCAGTTGGACGAATGGCACGTGTGTTTACTCTTCTCCGGTATGGGATCCTTGTCTACGTGTTGTGCTAGTCTGACTAGTGTTGCCGCCGAAGTGAAGTGAGTTCGAGGTAACTTCGCTTCGCTTCGAAAACGTGAGACTTTGGTTGACTTCGTTGTTCCGAAGTCAGTCGAAGTGGGACTTCGTCCACTTCGAGAGGTGAATCGAAGTTCCCACATCACATCTAGGATTCTAAATGCTGCAGGAAATCACTCAGTCTCATCAGATAGCGCGAGAAGGCTACTAGAACCACGGAGATGAAAGTGTAGGCGCTACATAGATGGTCCTCTGAGCAAGGAGCCTCACAGGCTCCACACATGTGCCTGACATTACAATTCATCCCCGCGCAACGCTAATCGCATACCGGAACGTCTGGCTCTAGGGAAGAAGTTCGACTTACTCTTAGTGTTGTTGGCAGAATGTAATATTTCTGCCAGTGGCAATTGCCGGCAGTAGGTGGAGGGTGGTTGGCAGAACTCGGCAGAACTCGGCAGAACTATGTGTGTACCTACGAACAAACAAGAAGAATTTGACATACATTTGAATGTATCTCGGTGTGCAAGTTGGTGATTACAATGTCCCAAAAGCCTAAGGGCCATCCTTTCCGAAAAATGGTGTCCGACCACTTTGTTCCCATGGAAAAAGTCAAAAACAACTCAAACCACTACTTTTTCAAATGTAACTACTGCTCAGCATCCATCGAGGGCCGTGATGATAACCACCTCAAACACTTAATTGACCAAAAAAAATGCTCCAACGCCCCTGATCGCACCCGCGCAGATGTTCGTGGCTATCTCGCTACAAAGAAAGGCAATCAAGACCTATCCCCATCTATTGCGGAAACAAAAGCTTCTTCCAGTCTTTCCGAGTCTCAGGGTCAGACGCACATATGCATACCCGCCCTGAATGTGGACTTGATGTTGCTCTTGCGGACGAGTTGCAAAGATCATTTGCATGGATTCTTCCCCTCGCAGCAGACTCGGATGACCAGGACTATCTCACGGGTCCAGAATTGATTACCAATGAGGAGTTGAGAGAGGAGTTTGAAAGGTTTGAGTGTGAGGCACGGGAAGCTGGCCAACTGCGAGAAAATGATGAGGCAGGTGGTATTTTGATTGAAGGACATGTGCTGAACATTCTGGACAGTGGCATCGTCGACTGGAGTGAGCTAGAGAGGGTTGAACAAGGTATCACACCAACCGGCTTCATTGAAGAGATTGATGTACTCAATCGAGGCTCAGAGAGTGCATCCGAGTGGAATATTGATGCTCTTTTGACATCAGAAGGTGCAGCCTCACTGTCACTGGTAGTCAAAATTATTTTGCCGTAGTAGAAATGCAGTTAAAAATAGTCAAAAACGCTCATAATACTTTTGCCGACTTCTGCCATTCTGCCAATTGCCACAAGGGTAATTCCATTCTGCCCCCTACACTACTTACTCTTCACATTACATCAAATATTTCATATATGCGTGGTTCTGGCCGCTGGCTCATTGCAGGTGTGTGTTGACTGCCTTTAATCATCAGATGCATTCCATTTGGCTTGGACGGATGAAAAATGTGATATGCGTCGCTACTGGGTAAGGTAGGGCCACTACAAAACCAACCAATCGTGACATGGTGTGACAGCTGACGAGATGCAAGGCACGACGGTTGCAACGTTAATGCATGCGTGGCGCCACCGGCCATGCAAGGAGATTAGATGTATTAGATGCAAGTAGCAAAGTGTCGAGTGTATGTACTATTTAGCTATTAACTATATTATTCCGAAGTCTATATGATCTGGTTGTCACCAAGTTCTTGTAAAATACTGTCCGGAAGAGTGCGGTGACCTCGATATTTCCTGTTTGCCCATGCCGCTTGCTTTCCGTTTAACATGAAACTCACGCTCAAGTTTTGGTTCTCTTTGTTCGTCTCGCGTAGACCCGGCTCTTGACGTCTGCATCGAAGATTAGCAATGCTCGCATGGTTCCTCTTGCTGCGTGGAGCCATCTTGGTGAGGGTAATCGCCGGCCAACGGTGGTGCAAATTTCTTGGCAAACCTACTTCGATAAATGCCACAATCCCATCTAATGTCCATAAGTCACGCTACATGCACTTTTTAATGAATCGGGTCCCTGTGAACTGTACTACATAGTGTGCTCCATCATTCACAGGTTTCCGATTTTCTCTCCTCCATGTTATCCTAGAGCCTTCATCACTTTGCAGTTTTGTCACGCTTTCAATACATTTGTCACGTGATGTTGGTCGATTTTGTAGTAGCCCTACTATCTCTGGCCCGGTGTTGCAAAACTTTTGACCCGTTTTTTATGACACAACAACTACACAACATTGAAATGAGCCAAAAACACGAGCAGGTAGGATTCAGTACTTACTGTAAGGCTGTGAAAAAAAA
>MU177911.1:27603-106215 GCA_016695465.1 Suillus americanus
CGATCGGCGTGCACCCAACGTATCATGCTGGAGCCTGATGTCAACATCGCAATCATGGCAAGCATGAGCGATACAAAGAGCAGACAATGAGGAGCGGGTGATGTATAGTCAAAGTATGACACAGGAGAGCCGGTAGTGACGAAAACACCACTTATAGCGAGGAGGACGCCTGCCTTTTGAAATATGTCAGCGTCGGATTCAGCTCGCGCAGTGTGGGACAGAGTTACCGTGGTGATAGTGCTGGCCAGGATAGACCATAACCTAGTTCTAACGATTTCGAATGCTTGCTCTGATTGGAGGGACTTCCAATGATCTTCAAGATTTGGGCGTCCAAGCGCCAAAAAACAGAGTACCCTCGTCAAGAGAGACGCGTGACGAAGGGCATCGGGGAGTTGTTCTTCAGCAAGAGCTCTTGGGTCAGCAGTCGCATCATATGACTTGAAAGGCAAGCGTAGTTCAGTGATGCAGCGGCAAGGATTCTTAAATCGAGAGCGCACCTGAGTGAAACGGAGTGAAGCCATGGATTGACGCAAAAGGGTACGGACTTGGGGTAAAGTTCATACTGAGAACAGAGGTACGACTTATTATAAGCGGATGCAAGCTGTGATAATCATAAAAGGCGTTACTTCTAGACCAATTTATCACCCAACTTGGGGTGCGTGCTTCTGTTAGACCACATGATCTCAGACCAACGCAACGGGAAGGAAGCAGCACCGCATACAACAGAACCAACAGACCCAACCGGCAGGAAGAACACGCAACGCGCCCAACAAAACCAACCGCACGTTGCGTAGGACAGACCACACGACCCGCCCTACCCGTTGCGTTGGTCTGAGATCACGTGGTCTAACAGAAGCACGCACCCCAAGTTGGGTGATAAATTGGTCTAGAAGTAACGCCTTTTATGATTATCACAGCTTGCATCCGCTTATAATAAGTCGTACCTCTGTTCTCAGTATGAACTTTACCCCAAGTCCGTACCCTTTTGCGTCAATCCATGGCTTCACTCCGTTTCACTCAGGTGCGCTCTCGATTTAAGAATCCTTGCCGCTGCATCACTGAACTACGCTTGCCTTTCAAGTCATATGATGCGACTGCTGACCCAAGAGCTCTTGCTGAAGAACAACTCCCCGATGCCCTTCGTCACACGTCTCTCTTGACGAGGGTACTCTGTTTTTTGGCGCTTGGACGCCCAAATCTTGAAGATCATTGGAAGTCCCTCCAATCAGAGCAAGCATTCGAAATCGTTAGAACTAGGTTATGGTCTATCCTGGCCAGCACTATCACCACGGTAACTCTGTCCCACACTGCGCGAGCTGAATCCGATGCTGACATATTTCAAAAGGCAGGCGTCCTCCTCGCTATAAGTGGTGTTTTCGTCACTACCGGCTCTCCTGTGTCATACTTTGACTATACATCACCCGCTCCTCATTGTCTGCTCTTTGTATCGCTCATGCTTGCCATGATCGCGATGTTGACATCAGGCTCCAGCATGATACGTTGGGTGCACGCCGATCGGCACTGGACTCGAGAGGTGAGGATCATTCTCGCCATACCGCCTGCACCGACTGACCTAGATATGATCAGCAACTTGAGCTAGGCGGCTACTTCGTGTTGTCCTACCTGTTGTCGATAGTCACCCCCATGTTCTTCGTCGCTTGGTCCCTGCATTGTTTCGTATTTGGTGAGTTGTTGTATCATTCGAAGCTCTCTCTGGTTCCTCATGCGTTTCACCCCAGCGATGTTGGTCGCAGGATTTTCCTCTCAGAGCATGATATGCCGCGTCGTCACTGCGGTCTGGACGGTCACATACGTCATCAACATTGGGACGATCTTGATGGAGACTATGTGGAAGTATGCGACAGGCCTCAATCACGCTAGATTATAGATATCGCCAGTAGTTTCCACTTTCTACTTTGCTCTTGTTTTACCCGCGCTTTGTTCATGTTATGTATAACCTCCCTGATGTAGCTCACACTGAAGTGGGCTCAATGTAGACGAATTTATGTATGCAATCTGTGGCTTTCAGCTACGCCAATTTTTCAAGAGCACTTCAAGCTTCATACCTCCAGTGGAGATGTATGTACGCCTTTCGCAAAAACAAGCAGCAATATTAATCAGAAAGTACGACACAAAATATTTGATTGGCTCAATAGGACCATATTGACATCGTACAATTTGTGTAGTAATAATACACTTCAATAGCCCAATGACGAAGTCACAATGTGACTGCACCTAGAAAACGAAACGTTAGACAAGAGTTAACAACGATGAGATATGGTCCCTCAGGAAGAACAGTTTGTCCATCATAAAAATCGGACATATGCTTGTATGTTGTAGAGCATCTCGGGGAAAAGGAGGGATGATGGCAGAATACTCACCAGCACTACATTATTATACATCCATTACAAGACGATCTGTAAAAGAGAAAAGAAAGAGTAAGTAAGTAAGTGATGCAGATGAACATGGGAAATGAAGATGAGAATCAGTTGGTGATGCATGTTACGAGTGATGGCTCATTGGAGACCGTCGCCGACTCGAGGATGGAAAGTATCGTCATTTGGAAAGATAGATCGTGAGGCTTACCTTGGCCGGGATACATCATACGCCGTGTGCGTGATGTTGAAGGTTCATAAAAAAATAATGCTCGCTTGACCTTGAAGCGGAGTCTGGCGGAGACTCAAAAACGCCTATACAGTTTTTGCTCGCGATTTTCTGATACCTTGTTCATGGTTCTCTCTCGCTCTCGCTTTCGCTCTCCCGTCCCCCAGTCATGTGGATCAAATGGATCAAGGTGAGCAGAAAATTCTCTTGATGCTCGTGCTTTAGCGCACTTTTTTGTGATGATACAATCAGTTCTGCTTCCGAAAGAGACACAATCTCTTGTGGACAACTTTTTACCAATAACTCTCAATCCTGATCAGCTTTCCTCTCATTTTGCGGAGAGGACAACATGCTAACTACTGTTTTTACAGATAAACGTACCGGCCCTTCATTCATAACGCGTTGGTTGTGAAGGGGTGAGTATTTGCTATAATCACGTACATACCATTTTTTGTTATAAGACGAAACCAAGTTCATCCATTCTTTGAGTCTCCCGTAGTTGCGCGTTCGTTCGGACCGCTCTTGCTCGCAAGAGATGCGTCTATGCCTCGTTTTGATTCATTTGCGTAGGTCCAGCGGGCGTTGCCTTGCGGGGGACAAGAAAACATCGGCTTTTCTGATTCATGTTGTGATATGAGGTCCTGTTGAACACTTTTCTTACTGTTATGTTTCAGATTGACTGTAACTTCGCATCTTGGTGGGGACTATGTAATCAAGCATGAGCTATGTCTGTTGTATCAATGAATTATGTTATGTTTTGCATATGGCTGGCTACAGCAGAGCGCGTTGGTATGTACAAGGTATACTAAAGTTACAAGGTCCAAGTTCTATTTGACACGGTCGAGTCCTCCATGTCTGCGAAGAGCCAATTGAGAACAGCTGCGAGCCTAATGCCACCCTGAGACATCAACTTCTCAACAATCCATGCGTCCTGGATTGCCCCGGAATACTCGGGCGTGTCGAGCTCGAGGTACGGGTTCTTCCTCGGCCTAGATGTCCAGTGGACTTCAAGACCTGTATTGGATGAGTTGCAGGCGTGATCGTCGGTCCCAGAGAAGGAAACACGATTGTATGGTGGTTTATCTAAGGCCTTCGGGAACACAATCTGGCAGTTCAGAGCGTGAATGGGACTTGCCCAATGGTATGGACACAACGTTTCATCATCGGTATTCAAGCCTCCAGGTGTGAGACGCGACCCCACAAGCCAAGACCCTATGCGACGCCCAAAAGTCCAAGATAGCCATTGCTCCCAGTGAGTTTGGAGGGATTGGGTAGAGGGTTCGGCGGGACACGTTAGCCACGACTCGAGCTCATCCTCGTACTTGCCCATGATGCCTTCCCAGACAATACGACGGATGTAAGGGTCGTAAATGGTGCCCCGAAGGTGAGTCTCAACTTCGGAAAGCGGCAGAGGGCGAGTATAATTGGAGGGTATTGTACGGATTCTTTTGGCAATGAGGAGGCCATCCCACAGAGAGTGAAGGTCTATCGCAGACGATAAGAACAAGGAAAGAGAAGAGCGGAAACTACTGACTTGTTACACGACTGTCGAATGAGACTTTGATTCCGTTCCCTCCTTTGTCACGTCCCGTGAGGTGCAATGGCATGTGCATATCCCCAACGAAGTGAATGAGGAACTTGAGTGCGACCTGCGCTGCATCATCATCGCTCTCAGTCGTCAAGCCGGCTTTACGCAGGTCCATGTAATCCTCCAGAACACTTGTGGTGTTCCTTATGCCGCTAAGCACGTTGATGTTCTTTCTACCCTCCCAACCATTTTCTCCCGGGAAAGCGCAAGTCTGGCTAGGATAGTCATCCGTTGCGCCGATATAGTGCAGGGGGCCTGTCCACCTGTACTGTGGCAGACCGCGGATCCTGTCTGCCCAGGTAGCGACTGGAGCGAGATGACAGTCGCCTTTGTAATGCAAGATGTCACACAGGATGGGCATGACTGAAGGATGCAGATGCATCTGAGCAACTGTGGCGACGACTTCATGACCTACAGGATAATTAGACTCTTCAACAAACGCAACATTCTACCATACTCACCTACTGCTCCCCATGCACTGACGCATGGTATGATAGTAGACCCTGCAGCAAGAATGAGCGATACCTGCGAAAAGCGCATTGTGGTGGTTTGAAGCAAATTTATACTGGATGCGACAAGTGCTTCTTATACCGCTGAAGACGGAACGTTTAGTCAGAGGGAAAACAAACGGGGCCTCTACAGATAAGGTGACGTCTAGTGAGAAACAAGAGGTTCGAGGATAAGGAAATACAATAATAAGTACAGCCACAAACTACAGCAACTTGAACCTTATTTGCAATATTATTAAGCAGATCTCATTCATGATCTCATCGCAAAATGTTCAAGTTCAACTTCGACGTGGAGGACGATACTGAACAAAGTACGAATGTAAATCACACAACACAAAACCAGGGACCCACTTCTGTTCAGGCAGTCGTCCCAGACGCATTCACAGAGCTTTTGCTCGCAGACGCTGTACGTCTAATCACTGCTCATCTTCATTCTGTAAACACTGATGTGGGCGCAAGGATTAGTTAAACAGCCTACCATCCAAAATATCTTACTCTCCAATCACGATCTCACTTGCCAGCGGAGGTGAACTTTCACTTCCGCGTCGTGATTTGTTCGATGCAAGGTTTCAACTGATCTCACAAAATGCCGATGACCCGGATGCATTGGAGCAACAATCCATCAACCCACGGTCCGCGTTGCACTTCTTAGATGCACCCTCTGACCTTGTGCCTCTCGTCTATGAGGGCGGCTTGAAAACTTGGGAATGCAGTCTTGATCTTGCTAGCTATCTGGATGGCATAAGCTCACAGTTTGATGTGAGCGGTAAGCGTGTACTAGAGGTGAGCATCTATTTCCCTGCTCTGATGGTAGTCTGCAGCTCATTAATCGCTTCACAGATAGGATGTGGCACATCGATACCGTCGTTGTACATTCTTCATCGAATATTTTCCTCCCCGCCTTCTCAGAATCAGACGCATATCCACCTCCAGGACTATAACGCTTCCGTGTTGGAATTGGTGACCATTCCCAATATTATTCTGACCTGGTGTTCGTAAACTTCCGTTCTTTTCTTTCTTCGCGTCTCACCCGAGATACAGATCTGTCAAAGGCAGCAGAAGCATACCGCAAGTCGGAGGAATGGGCAGACCCTCCTTTGGAGTTGAACATCTCGGAAAGTCTCAAAGACACATTCCATCAGTCTTTGACGACTTACGGGGTCCATTTGCGTTTCTTCTCTGGCTCATGGGATACATTCGACCTCCAAACCTCGGGTGGCAGCTACAACCTGGTGCTAACGTCCGAGACCATATACCGGATGGAGTCTCTTCCGAACCTTGCTGCTATTATGCGCGGTGCTTGCAACGCTGAAGGCTCCAAAGACGTGCACGATTACCTCTGTCTTGTAGCTGCAAAAGTGCTCTACTTTGGTGTGGGTGGCGGAGTAGCAGAGTTTGTGCGATGTATACGGGATTTGTATAAAGGAGGGACGGTTGAGACTGTATGGGAGAAAGTACAGGGCGTCGAAAGGAGAGTAATGAGTGTCAAATGGAATTAACGATGTTTTTTTATCCTTACCGCGAGATGAAACGAAACATGATCATGTTAATGAGGATATTGATATTATTGGGAGGACCGACGACGACAAAATATCGATATCCAAATACTATCCGTTACTCTCTTAGTCTCTATTCGTGAGAGTAACGGATATGAAGAGCAAAAAATGTGGACAAATCCGGACTCGAACCGGAGACCCCCCGCAGTCAGCGCCATGCTAAGCGGATGTGATAACCAGCTACACCATATGCCCGACGATCATTTTGCCTATTACAGTGACCTAGATCAAACCTTATGTAAAACCAATTATCACGAATTACAGCGAATTATTTCTTTCTAAATTCCGACCGTTCAAGGAACGATTGTCTTCATTCTATTAAGCCCTGACTTAGTACGAGAGACCTATAGTACATTTTTCATTGTTACGTGCAAAGGCTTACATCGTCCCCCCCTTCCAGAATGGTTTTCAAAATAGCCGGCTGGGTGTTCAGCTTCGAGCAAGTGCGCACATGGTTAGAGAAGCAAGGACAGCAACACCAGCACTTGCCGGACGAGTTTCTTGCCACCGATCTCAACTACTGGTTCAAAGAGAGAAATATCGATTATCTGTGGGCCGTCGGCACCGACTATCCTCGAGGGAGCTTGCAGCCAGTCATCGCATTAGTTCGAAGGCGCAGAGAAGATCCCAAGTCGACAGTGTTCCGTTTCTATCATGTCAGGGAGTTGGATGCGGACCGTGAAGTGAAGAAGCAGGTGTTGGAAGAGAGTGGGCTCAATAATGAAGATTTGCCTTGGGTCACTGTTGCAGACCCATTTTTCCGATGCTGATTCAAATGTCGTCATGTCGTGGCTTGAATGGATACAATTCTGTTCCTACTAAATTTAGACTGCTTCCGCTTACTCTGGGTGCTAGCAATGGTAATTTATTGAGTTGTCCAATAGCTAAAAAGACACCAATGCCGCTACGGTCTTACTGATGCATGCATCAACGTCGCGCTCAGCGACGGCGTTTTCCTTTCCCTCCTAACACACCTTTGGCTACTTTTTCAAAAACTCCTTCTAAATTGTCTGCCGTCTCCCAGCCGTCTCCACCTAGAGTCGGTGCTCGCCTCCCATGAACACTGTAACAATAGAATTTCCCGCCAAACACAAGGATACCCACGAATTCATCATGGGGATCCTTCGAAGCCAACACCTCGACGTATTCATGCAACTGGACGCCCGCAGATTTATATGACCATCCTTCCTTCTTTACTTCGATACACACCAATGGAATGTCTCGGTCATCACCCACATGAACGATAATGAAGTCCGGTTCGAATCAGGGACTACTGGGGTGCCCATGGAGTTTATAGACAATCCTTCACCTTCAAACGGCTAACGATCATCTGCGTCATCGAGAGGAGCACTGCGCCTGATTTTCGGCTGTGGTTTGACCATAAAGCAATCTGCGGCGAAAACGTGATTGGCCAGTTTATCGAGTGGCCCGTACCATGATGCTTCATAATGAGGAGGGTTGAGATGCAACTCGTGCAAACGTTGCTTCCAAGCAGGAATTTGGGGCATGGCGGCTGAGAATATTGTGCGTTCGTGGTCAGGACTCGGAATGAAGGATACACTGACTCACTATCAATACTTGGGGGAGAAAGTTACGGTACGTTGGATGGCCGTTCAATAGGTAAGAAAACATGTCTTTTTAAATACTCAACTAGGAGCTTCCATTCGGCAGTTGTGATCACGCAATCAGCAGCTACGATTACAAGAAGTATTAGTGATGGTATGTGTATGTGGACCGCAAAAACACAGTGAACAATTGGAAAAATATACCGCGAATGTTGGCCGCCCACTGATCGATGATCGGCAAACAGGCAGGCCACTAAATTTGAGTTCCAAATGGGGCCTCGACTCGAGGAACAATGCCAAAGGATTTCAAAACATACGATAATTATCCACCTATTGATGCGACAACCGGATCAGAGCCTGATGGTGCTCAAAAGACAATGCCCACCGGCTGATAGGAGTTGACCACCTCCAGCTGAATCCTGATGTGGCGGAACAGGTAGTGCGACAATCGGATCATAGATCTCAAAGGGCCGACCCTGGAATAAATGAAATTGAAGGAATCCTGAAGATTCAAGAACAATACCCTTGTAATGCCCTCGGCGGTAGAAATTTTGAAGAACTTGATGTTCGTCCGAAAGATCAATGATCGATGATCTGATCATTAATGCATGGTGGCAAGCACGTGACCCTTTATGGTTTACTTTAATAGGTCGCGTTATGAGTCGCCACCCACTAACGTTACAGTCCAAACCAAAGTCCCCCAACTTGATCTTATTTGTCCTTTCTCACAAGCCGTACGTTCATGCAATCCTTTATTATGCACGCATGGGCTTACGTTACTTCCCCCTTCAGGATGGTGCTCAAAATAGCCGGCTGGGTGTTCAGCTTCGAGCAAGTGCGCGCATGGTTAAAGAAGCAAGACCACCCATACCAGCACTCGCCAGACGAGTTCCTTGCTACCGAACTCAATTTCTGGTTCAGAGAGAGAAACATCGATTATCTGTGGGCTGTCGGCACCGACTATCCTCGAGGGAGCATGCAGCCAGTCATCGTATTGGCTCGAAGGCGCAGAGAAGATCCCAAGTCGACGGTGTCGCATTTCTATCGTGTCAGGGAGTTGGATGCAGACCGTGAAGTGAAGAAGCAGGTGTTAGAAGAGAGTGGACTGAATGATGAGGATTTGCCTTGGGTCACTGTTGTGGATCCATTTTTCGAATACTGATTGTAGTCGTGGCTTGAATGCAATCGACGAAATCATTGGCGGGGTTCATTTATCGTGTAAATAACAGTCAATTTAACGCCTTGGACTGTTACAATAACTTGACACGCGCCGATTGTGAAGTTTCCTTTATGCCATGGTCTGACCGGGGGAGACTATAACAGTAGGCTTACTTGCGATGGCGCTGCATAGCGATGACTCGAGTACTTGATCATCCCGTAAATATGTAAGGAAGATGACATTTTGTTACTTGAAAGCAACTTGAAAAACGCATGACTGTTGGACGTGATCACCGACTTCGTTCAGCCTGCGACTGAAATTTGACCAAATTCCCAGTGATGTCAGTCGATGACCGTGGACGCCATGGGTCCTAGTAATAGCAGTTCACAGCCTCCTTCCTAGTCGAGTCCAGGTGCAACACCCACTCACACTGCAAATATTTCTTTAGAAAATCGACTTAAACATCCATCCATTTCGAACTCGAGCAGATCTTACTACAAATTGTGACTCTATAATTTTGGTAGTCTCATTTGCTATTACTATTTTCGTACGCCCGAGTCGTCCCTCGAGATGGCCCTCGCTCATTTAATTTCTGATCATACTATCGAACCCAACTAGTACTTCCTCGACTTCTTTCATTCCCTTCCACAACTTCTGGTCATCCACTGTCAATGAATGACTGGGATCAATGTCAGTATCTCTATCTCTTATCCTCCGTCTCGTTATCTGACCTCAAACAGTTCCTTCATCTGAAGGAACTTGGGAGAAGCTCTCCCGGGTCGCTGTCAAGGGCGCTGAATATGATTCTCCTGAGCGCCAACCTCATCCGAAATGTTTAGAAGGGACCCGGGTGGACCTGCTCAAGTACATCGACGGATTATTAGACAACAAAAAGGAGAGCCGAATCATTTGGTTGCATGGTACAGCAGGCGTTGGAAAGTCTGCTGTTGCGTTCAGTATGGCTCAAAGAATGAGAGTTCTGAAAGTGACGGAATTGACTAACATCGAAACGCGCCTCGCTGGCACATTCTTTTTCTCTCGCAAGCACACAAAACGCAGCACAACTGGTTATTTCTTCGCGACGCTTGCCTACCAGCTTGCCAACAATTTCCCCAGCATCCAGAAGGACGTGAACAAAGCTATCCGCGAGAATCCTGCCGTCCTAGACCCCGATAAGTCGCTTCGCGACCAGATGAAGGCGTTGTTTCACCGACCTCTCTCGCACCTTCGATTCCGACTAGGCGGGTGCCTGCCTCCAGTGTTTGTCGTCGACGCCCTTGATGAATGTGAACCCAAGGTCGTTGCTGATCTGATATCACTACTTGGGGAAGCTCTTCGTGATCCTGAGCTGCCTGTGGTCCACATCCTGCTCACGAGTCGCTTGGAAGAGCATATCCGGAAAGCTATTCAGACAGAAGAGATGCGCCCACTGGTGTGTGAGATACCAGTGAGCACTTCTGGGGAGGGTGTCGCTGCCACCATCTCATTAGACGGCGCAGATGTCGACAATGACATCTATACTTTTCTGCAGCATTCCTTTCAAGAGCTGCAAAATCGCCATCCAGATTTCCCACAACCATCGATGGACCAGCTTGCGAGGCTGGCGAGCCGAGCGGGCAGACGTTTCATTGTGGCAACCACAATGATCAACTTCATTGACAATCGAGACGATGATCCCCGCGACCGACTTCAGCTGATGCTCGAGCTGACGAATGATCTGCTGCCAGGAACGGAGGTATACGAATTATACGACCGTATTCTCTCTACGTGTGCTGACCCTCACCGGGCACACCTATACCTATCTGTTGTGTCTGCACTTGCGAACCCTTTACCAATCTCACAAATTTCGAAGCTTCTCGGCCCAGGCAAGGGCAGCGATGTTGAGAAAGTACTGTTGCAGCTACGGTCCGTGATAGATATTCCCGCTGATGGGAGTCTCCCCGTCAATATCCATCACTCGTCAGTTCGTGACTATGTCTCAGACCCCACAAACTGCCAGGTAACTCAAGCACAATGCATCACATCAACACACTCCCTACTTGCTCATTCCTCTCTCCGCCTCATGATCTACGACATGACAGCAAGCACGGCCTTCTTGGATGCACTTTTAGAATTACAGGGGCACAGCCAAGCTACGCAAGCTGATGATCCCCAGAGCCTACAACAATCATTGGCCTTCATCGTCGAGCCACTGGAGCCGCTGCATGTTCTTGAAGGTCTACTATGGCTTCGGGGATGTCGTGGTTCGGGCATGCGGTCTTGGCTTGGGTCTCTGGATGGGCGTGCATGGCTACAAACGCCAGGAGGAACAGAGTGGCTACAGACCCAGGAAGGCGAGGGCTGGTTGACCACCCGCAGGGGGGAGGACTGGCTGCAGGCACAAGGGGGACAGGCATGGTTCCAGACTGAGAGCGGGCGAAATTGGCTGCACAGTGAGCAAGGGCGGTTGTGGACTCACAGACTGCTTGACAATCACAAGTGGGAATTGCCGAAGACCAAGAATGGGCAAGACTGGCTGAAGACTGAGAGCGGGAAACAGTGGTTGCAGTCCCAGAGCGGGCGAGAGTGGCTGACTACTGAGCATGGGGGGGACTGGCTGAATACCAGGAGCGGGCGAGAGTGGGACGAGACAGCGAATGCACAAATGTGGCTGCGTACCGAAGGTGGACGACAGGTGCTGCCCCCCTCAAATAGACAGTGGCGGCAGATATGGACATGGGTCACACCTATGTGGCAGTCGCCCCAGGCTGAACGTGAGTGGCTGCAGGCCAACGTAGGGCAAGAGTGGCTTCAGACCGGCGAAGGGCGTAAATGGCTTCAGACCAACGGTGTACACGAGTGGCTAGAGAGCGGCGGAGGGCGAGAGTGGCTTCAGACCAGCGGAGGGCAAGAGTGGCTTCAGACAAACGGCGTATACAAGTGGGTAGAGACCAGCGGAGGGCGAGAATGGCTTCAGAACAACGGCGTATACAAGTGGCTAGTGACCAACAGCGGGCAAGAGCGGCTTGAGATCATCGTTGCACCCGGGCCGCTAGAGATCGGCGGAGGGCAAGAGTGGCTTCAGACCAGCGGTGGACACAAGTGGCTAGAGGCCAGTGGAGGGCGAGAGTGGCTCCAGACCGGCGGAGGGCGTAAATGGCTTCAGACCAACGGTGTACATGAGTGGCTAGAGATCAGCGGAGGGCGAGAGTGGCTTCAGACGAGCGGAGGGCAGGAGTGGCTTCAGACCAACGCCGTATACAAGTGGCTGGAGACCAACGGCGGGCAAGAGTGGCTTCAGACTGGCGGAGGGCGAGAGTGGCTTCAGACCAACGGCGTATACAAGTGGCTAGAGACCAACGGCAGCCGAGAGTGGCTTCAGACCAACGGAGGGCGAGAGTGGCTTCAGACCGGCAGAGGGCGAGAGTGGCTTCAAACCAACGGAGGGCGAGAATGGTTTCAGACCAGCGGCAGGCGAGAGTGGCTTCGGACCAGCAGCGGGCGAGGGTGGCTGCAAACCCAGGGTGGCAGAGAATGGCTGCGAACTCCCCATGGTCAAGCATGGCAGTTGACTCCTGCGGCGTCTGTCTGGGTCATGATGGAAGATTTTTCGAGCACCTTGAAAGCAATCAGTGACTGTGCAATCATCTCAGACCTGGTTTTAATTCCAGCTTTTAAAGCAATCCAGGAGTACAGGAGCTTGCCAGATTTCTTGATGTTTCCGGTGTTCCTTGCATTAAGACCCCAGGCGTACCCCACCCCCACACTCCTGGGCCTGGAGGGCCATCTTCTACCTGAAATGGAGATCATACATGCTATGACTGCGTTTGTGATTTTCGCACACGAAGCACGGGAACGAAGGCGACCAGCTTCCGACGCTTTCAAGTACGCATGCCAAAACTGGGCCTTCCATCTCGCGCGAGCTCCAAATCAATGGGACAAGTCGCTTCACCACATATTCAAGGTGTTCTGGAATCGTCATCTCCTTCCTTGGCTCGAAGCGCAATGGTGTTTGAAGGGTTTGCAATCTTGTCTCGGAGTTTTATCTGAAGGTCAGCAACTAGCAAAGGTGTGTCGCATTTTCCGATTGTACTTTCCGCGACTCCACACCTGACTTGCGTGTATAGGAACATCTCTTCCAAACTCCAGAATCGTCTCTGGGAAGAGTCTGAGGTTGTGTATTCGATGGCTGGAAGTTCCTGTTATTACACAACGATCTCCATTTTGTGTATTTATCGTGCTTGCGACGTTCATGCGACATAGTTATATATTTGTCTGGTGGCGGACGCAACTGCGTCTTTCCGAGTCAAATTCTTGTTCAAGCTGCTTCAACACGCATTCTCTCGTCGATTTTAGGTTAACCCGTCTGACTGCGTGGGTCAGGCCGCTAAAGCGCTCGAGCCTCGAGCTTTCTGAAAGGCCCGTCCGACGACACCCATGACCTCCGACGAGCGTCTATCCCGCACCTCACCCCACCTTGAAGTGCATAGGTCAGTCGGTGCCATCATTGGTATGGCGAGAATGACGCTCAGCTCTTGAGTCTAATGCCGATCGGTGTGTAGTGAACGTATCGCGCTCGAGCCGGATGACAACATAGCGATCATCGCGAGCACGAGGGACATAAAGAGCAGGCATAAGGAGCGGGCGATGTATAGTCAAAGTAAGACACAGGAGACCTCGTAGTGAAGAAAACACCACCTAGAGCGAGGATGACGCTTGCCTTTGTGGGAGTATGTCAGCGTCGGCTAAAGCTCACGACACGCGAGGAGTTGGATAACTTACTATGTGATAGTGCTAGCCAGGATAGAGCACAACCTGCTCCTAACGGGTTCGAACATTTCCTCGGATTGCAGCGACCCCCAATGATCATCAAGATCTGGGTGTCCCAGTGCCGAAAAGTAGAGTACCCATAAGAGGGACGTGCGACGAAGGGCTTCAGGAGGGCTTCATCTACAAGTGCTCTTGGGTCAGCAGCCACTTACCTTGAAAGGCAAGCGTAGTTCAGTGACACAGCAAGTTTCCAAAGCGCACCTCAGTGGAATAGAGTGGGGCCATGGAGTGAAACAGAAGAGTACAAATGGAATAATGCACTTCCCATACTGACATTTGAACAGGGAGATGCAATCCATCATAAAGGAACTGTGACACTATTCAACACTGAATTCCCCTGACACTTTGATTCCTGTGTATGTTGTAGTAGAGTTGGAAGACCATCAGCAAGCACTGAACGCATTAGGTTAAGGAATATGATGAATGTGTGTCGACACACATTTCATTATGTTTCTTAAACCAATACAGATGTCTGTGTCGCGGCATCGGTGTCCAAATATTGAGGAGTTCCGGGGACGAGGCACGAGCAAACCGAGTCGGCGTTGAGTCGACGTGCAACCCTTTTGCCCTGTCGTCCTTCTTCTTCCTCTCCTTCACACATTCCTTCAGGAGTCAGGCCTCAGGCGCCCTCAGGCCTGGGGAGTGAGCGTGCAGAACGTTTACGTTCATCCGCGTGCTTTCTCCTTCGGACCTCCTGTATTGGGGAAATAAGGGTTAAGGCAAGGTTGTGGATGTGCGTCGACAATATTTATTAATGTTAATTTGCCTCGCCGTCTGGTATTATCCCAGACTCATTCCATTCATTTTCCATTTTTGCTTTCACACTATCTCTTATATACCCAACCATCCTTCCTGAGCCAAGCTCGTCGGACGTCCCCTACCTTGAGTCAGTGGCGCACCGCTGTGGCACTGCAGTGCAAACGTGGCTAGATAGTATACAGTGCCACTCCAGGGTTTTCCCTCATCTTAGGTTTCCCCAAGTAGTACACTCACGCTACCCCTTTTCATATGCGTATCACAGATTTACATCCCTCCCACTAGTCGCGAATCACGATGGTGTTCAAAGTAGCCGGCTGGATAATCAGTTTCGAGTGAGCACGCACTTGGTTCGACAGGCAGGGATAAAAACACGACCATTTTGGCAACGATCTCGTCGGTATCACGCTCAATCGGTGGTTCAAAGAGAGGAATATCGATTATCTGTGGGCTATTGTTACCGACTACTCACGAGGGAGCCTGCAGCCGGTCGTCGTCTTGGTTCGAAGGCGCAGGGAAGATCCCAAGTCGCCGGTGTCCTACTACTATCGTGCCAGAGGTTGGGTGCAGACCGTAAAGTGAAGAAGCAGGTGGTGGAGGGGACTGGATTGAATGATGAGTATTTGCTTTGGGTCACTAGTATTGCGGACCCGTTCTTCATGAATTAATGTTGATTTACCGATGTTGTCTAGACGTGAATGGGAGAGGAAAGTTTGCATATTGTTTTATGTATGTGAAGTTGTATTACGGTCGAAGTTGGCGGGACACTGCAATCAGGATTTGGGACGCAGGAAGTGTCTTAACGCTTGGAGAATACCTGTCCGCTATTTTATGTAGCTGCCTAGCACCAACTATCCCGGGCCAGCCTTTCCGAAATCAATTGGCAAACCAATTTCACGGCTCAATCGCCTGACTGTGTATCTAGTTCATTACCATCGAATCTATGGGCCGTCAATTTGCAGGTGATCAGTCCTTCCTGAACAGTCTGTCATTTCTCCACTCAAGCCCTCCACAACTTACCTAAGCTCACAAGATTCAGCTTAGACTTATCAACGTCTGTGTGACGTTGCCTCAAAGTTCGCCCATATAAGTTCCCACTACACTCAGCTGTTGAACGTTTGAACCCAACAACAACTACATAGTACTCACTCTATTACGCATTCTGTGTCAAAACTTATCATCAACCTTTGTCAAGGAGATCGGACTGGGATCAATCTCAGCATTTTGTTCTCCTAATCCGCGTCTCGCCGCCCGACCTCATAAACAGTGTCTCGATCGTCTGAAGTCAGAACTTCGGAGAAGTTATCCCAGGTCGCTGTCGAGGGTGCTAAACATGAATCCCTTGAACAACTGTCACATCCGAAATGTTTGGACGGTACCCAAGAGATCCTTCTCAATGCATTCGTGAATTACTGCACGGCGAGGAGCAAGGTCGAATGATTTGGCTGCATGATATGGCGGGCGTCGGAAAGTCTGCTGTCGCATTCATTGTAGTGATCTATCTGAAAGTGACGGGAACAGACCACCCGATATCGAGAAACGGTTGGCAGGAACCTGTTCGTTCTCACATAAACACATAACCGGACACTTCTTTGTGACCCTTGGCTATCAGCTTGCGAGCAATGTTCAGTGTTCGGGAGGAACTATCAATGTTCTCATCGAGAATCCTTCCATTCTAGACCCCTACAAGTCTCTTCACGACTACATGGAGGCCCTGTATCTCCGACCTCTCCGGAGACTTCAGTTCAAAACTTCAGACTGCATGGCGTTTGTTGTCGGTGTCCTTGATCTCGAAACAATGACTTACCGTTCTCGTTTCCATGCCTGGCCGAGCTCTCCGTGGACCTGATCTTCCCGTGGTCTACACTTCGCTCACGAGTCGCTCAGAAGAGCATATTCGTAAAGCCATGCAGGCAGCAGCGCCTGCACATTTGGGGGAGAGTTATACGATGCCGAGCAGTATGTAGTGCCCAGTGGGTGATGTATCAACGCGCAACGGTGCCAATTAAGCGGAAACGGTGTAGGCAATAAATAATATTGGGAGCGATTGTGAAGTACCTCTGGTTTCTGCTTCTTACAGTATTCTCGAAGAATTTGCTTTGAGTGATGGCGAAATGACTGCTTCCTCCTAGTCCCTCGGAGTCAGACCTTGATCATGATAAGCCTTGATAGAAGGAAGTCAGTCGTTCTCCCGAGGATTGTGATTTGAGGTATACTGGAGATGACGATTTTATTTTTTTGCAAGGGAATGGGTGCGTGCATCCGCCCATCAACGATATCATTTGATAAGACTTGTCGAAGTAAGATGAAAGTTTCAATGTAGAGCAGGTCGCACAGCCACAGGCGTTGTTTGGCAACAGCCTTGGGAACAAACATGGCGCGTCTTCAACATCGTCCTTGATATTGCGCAGGTGGCAGGCACGCCAATTGACAGCATAGCTTACTTTGAATAGACGTCGATCACCATGGCGGACGCAACGGCGTCCTTTAAAGATGTCCCAGAGCTATTCGAGGTTGGTATAATTCTCATGGCTGCGGACCAATATCAGGCTCACTCTGTTTCAGGTTGAACTTGGAGAAGCTTTAACAGCAAGGACTGAAAGCCTTGGTCAGTGAAGCATGTTTTGGCCTTACTCGTTTAAACATTGACGATACATAATAGCAACATTCCGCGAACTTGGCCCCCCAGACCTCTGTCATATTGTGAAGAGTACAGGACGTACTGGACAACGCGATGTGAGTTCTAACATCTGGAATCTGCGGCACACATGTTAACCATTGGTCAGATTGGCTCATATCATTTCGTGTCCGGAGTGGATGCGTCCTCTTCAGCATCACTCGCCGCGTACATTAATTCTCTCACATACTCCATCGAGGACAACTCTGCTTGGTTTTCGAAGAGTACAGCATGGAAAGTCAGGAATGGCTGTTATTGGTTTGTTCTCGCTGCCTTTATACCTCCATATATGCTGAATACTTTGTTAAAGCTGCTTCAACGCGTTCTCTCGCGTCGATATCCGTGTAGATGTCAAGATCCCAGGAGGTGTCGTCGCCTATGTTGTAGATCTTCGTGGCGAACGGTGCGTATTCCCTTATAGTACGTATCGACTTATTGATTGTGTTTGTGGGCTCTAGACACGAAGCGACTCCAGAAATATGGCAGGAAACATACCTTTCTGCACTGCTTCGGGCTATCCTCTACTCCGACGACCCGACTTACTGGTTGGAAGCTTACCGCAAGCTCGATCCTATCACTACAATTGAAGGCGAACTCCGATTTTTGCAGGCGGCTGAGGCCTTATTTATGAAGGGTGAGCGCTTTACCTTTTGGCCTTGCTTGTTCAAGAAGCTGATCCCAATATAGGATGGCAGGTCGGATCAGATCCCGAGATACAGGTTGCTACTGTGGTTTCTAACCACTTGACTGCGGGTGTCATGAAGTACTTCGGCGACAGTGGTCGCTGTCAGCCAGCAGCTAACTTATTTGAGAAACTGGCTGCACGAGAGCCGGAGATTGCCTCGCTCCTGGCAAGAAGTTACATTGGAATGAGTGCGCTGGTCTCTTCCTCTTCCAAGACGCCGTCCCGTCTGACATTTTTTATGACAAGATGAAGAAGTAAAGGCAGTTCAGATCATGTCTGCTGCCATGAAGCATACTCCACACTCTTACACCCTTCTTCACGTACAAAGTGATTTCCTTCGGTCTAAGGGTAGGCCGGACTGGGCATTAAAACTCGCGAGAGAGGCTGTCAATTGTGCACCGAGTGAATTTGTTACTTGGGAGAAGCTCACCGAGCTATACATTGATATAAAAGACTACGAATCGGTATGCAGCTTTCTTGAGTGCATTCAATTTCACTGACCGCCACCACAGGCACTTTTAACGCTGAACTCATGTCCAATGTTCACTTTCAATGGACGTGATGCTCACCGTGCTCTTGTACCTGCAAAGGTCCACTTGCCCTTCCAGCGCCAGATCGGCGACATCCTCCCCGAAAAAACGAAAAGTGATGATGATGTGGTTCGTGGGATTATTATATTGCTGTTCCCATCTCATATGTCTTCAGGCCGATCCTGCCCTCCTTCGCCTTCCTGCGCCTGGCCTTCGTGGAACGTGGTCGAGGGCCTATTCCTTGCTTACACGTCTTGTTTCTGATATAGGCTGGGATGAGTTGCTGAAGACGCGGAGTGTAGTGTTTGTTATGGAAGAAGAGTACCGGATGCAGAAGGCCCAGGCAGACATCCAAAAAGTGGTGACCAGCAACGGTGCACGAGATGTGAACAAAAATGTCACAGTGGTCCACGAGGATGGTTCTGTGAGCGCGGGGAGTGCAACGCTCGCAGACGATGACGCGTCAACACGAGGGATGTCTAGCCCCTTCTCGGAATCGGAGAGCAAGCCCGAAATTGAGAATGGACTGAATGTTTCCGCCATCCCAATCATCCGTGTGTCCTCAGAATCTGACACGGAACGCGAAATTGCAGAGTCCACTCGTAATGGCATTGCGGAACAGGAGGAGGCAACAGAGTCAGCGAGCGTGCAAGGCATGACACTCGAGAAGCCAGTGCAGGCTGCTGCCGGGGAGGAGCCTGAGCCATCGCAGCTGCCAACCTCCAGTCAGGAGACATTCTCATTCACAAACAAGCGCCTGTGTGAGCGGTGGCTAGATAATCTGTTTATGGTGCTTTACGAGGTAAGAATCACTCCACAACTGGCAGGTCGTTCTTTGAATACAACGCATCTTCCCAGGACTTGCGGGTGTG
Organism: Suillus americanus; assembly: GCA_016695465.1. Classification (NCBI taxonomy): domain Eukaryota; kingdom Fungi; phylum Basidiomycota; class Agaricomycetes; order Boletales; family Suillaceae; genus Suillus; species Suillus americanus. Next base: position 46,914 of record MU177911.1, read on the forward strand.
GACTATCTTCCGAGCAGAAGTCGCACATTTCAAAACACAGCACGTTGCATACCGGAAAACTGGCCTAGAATGGGAGATCCTCGGAGACCTAGGCATACGCTTGCACCACAAAGAGGAGGCTAAAGAGGCTTATCAGCGATGCCTAGACACTTCGCGTTACTCCCAAAAGCCATGGGCGAAGCTTTTAGAAATGTATGCCGAAGAAGGAGACATCACGCGCACAATTCAGGCTGCGATACGAGTAGCAGCATACCAATATGCTGATTATACGGAGATGACCGTACGTGATATCCTATTTGTCTAGGAAAATAGCTCACCTTGCCTACAGTATCCAACGCTGATTGCGCGGTGCTTCTTCAAGCTGGGCCAGATTCATGGTCATGCCAAGATCTCGTTTACTCTTCTGAGCATGGGTTTACCCGACCCGATCCTGAAAATCATGGATAGCTACCTTCAATATGGAAAGACGTTCAAGGTGGAGGGATATGACTTTTAATCGCTAGTCTTCTTGTTCTTTGTCCGTACTGTTTTGATACCTCCATTGTGATTGTGAATACTTCGCTTTGCTTAAGATTAATTTTAATGATGTGAAAGAGAAAAATGGCGTTCCACAGTGCACCAGGTTCATGATTGCCTTTCTAAGCCATCCGGAGGATGAGTTTCCGCCTTAGTTGTCAATCCACAACGGTTCTTTCCATTTCCTGAGTCAACACCCACCATCTCATCGTATTTGAAAAGGCGTAGCATCAGAGCCTTCAGTAGTTAGGTATCAGATGTACAGCGAGCTCGACATCATGGGGGACTCTCCTATCCGACGACTGTCCGCCACCAGCTCAAACAGCAGCCTGAAGCGAGAAGAGAATCTCATCAATGCCTATGAAGCAGAGGAAGAACGGATAATCAACGTATTGTCTCGGAAACTCGAGCAGGTATGCAAGGTCACTTCTCTCTTTGAAAGTGATTTATTCCCCGTCGTGCACAGCTTCGGGAGGAGAAAATTCAGCTCGAAAACGCGCTCGAGGCAGAGTCGGAATCTCATGTGAATAGGCTTAGTCGGGAATTATCTGCACTTCGGCTTCAACAGCAGCGGCAGCAACAGCAACAGCAACAACAGCAACAGCAATCTGGGACAAATGGGATCACCGCTCCCCCAGACCACAGTGTGGGAGTTCCGATGTTTATGGCTGGTCGGGACCCTATGGTGCCAAGTGCAGAAGTCATGCTGGAAGCCATGAGACGGGAAAACGAGCAATTGCGCAACCGCCTAGTTGATACAGAAAGAGATTATGTGCGAGTATCGCGGTTGAATGAGGTGTATCGTGAAGAGCTTCTTGAACATAGGAGACGGGTGAGCGTTGACTTTTGATCTGTCTTGTGTGTATTTAACCATGCCTTCTCATATTCAAGCTCGGTCTGTCAGTCGACAACCTTGTCGGCCTATCCTCGGCTGATCCATATTCTCAGCCTACACATCGACGATCTGTGTCCAATCTATCATCGCCCAGTACATCTGTGACGCAGCCTTCACAAGCAATCCATGGTGTCCCTATCCCCCGACCTTCCTCCTCGATACGGCGCCCAATCAACAATATGTCAGAAAGCAATACACCATTATCGCACTCTCCTTCCTCGACAGAGTCACCCTTCCCATTCTCGCCTATTGTCGGAACAAATCCTGCAAGTTATGTCAGTAATGGGACGCATATGACGACGCCACCATCGTCTACTTCGTTGACGTCAAATCCTCCATCGACATTCACCATTCCTCATATGTTATCGTATCCCTCGGTGCCACCACCATCATTGTCTTCTTCGTATGGGTCACCTGTGGTGTCGTACATACCGCATCGCGACCACTCACTGTCTCCTGTGGTCCCTCTAAGTAGGCGCAGTTCGAACGCACGAGGAAACATTGAGCGTCGCTTCGCGGAACCAGTGAGTATCAGGAATAATAGGAGTCGGAGCAGACATGAGAGTGTCGAGAGGGGTGCACGCGTCGCGGAGACAGGGCAATTGATTCCTCGGTCTCGCCGTGACAGTCAAGGCGTTTCAGCCACGTCATCGGAGGTACCTGCGGCAGTGGAGGGCTGACAGTCCAGATGAAAGTTCGCAGTTTCGCTTTCTGACTTTTCTAACGCTACCATACATTGTTTTATGCTATCTTTGCTACTGGAAAACTCATGTATGTAATAATGCTCATCGGCCATTGTGGTCCCGTTCCAAGAGTTCGAACAATGTGCTAGGTACCGAATTGAAATATGGAACTACACCGCCTATCGGCGCACCGCGTGGTAGGACCCCGCACACCGACGGAGATGAGCAGCATTTACGAACACTGTATTCGGCAGACCTCAACAACTTACTTTCTCCCAAAGACCATGTCTCTACTATGGATCGGTTACGGTCTATTCGTGATTCGGATGGCCATTTCGTGAGTCCAGGATTTTTGTGACATACCAATAACCACTTTTTCATGCCAAAAAAGATAGGAGCCTATCTTTATTAAAATTGACAAGCTTTGTATTATGTAACATTGTCTGTAGATCTCCGGGGTCCTCCCGCCGTGACACTATTATTCGGATCCGCGGAAGCTTTTGAGTCACGCGTTGGGTCGGTATAAAAACGCGTCGGGGGAGCATCGCCCCTTTTTTTCAATGTCTTACCAGTACCCATACAACCAAGGAAATATGTCAATGCCTCCAACGCCCACAACGCCATATTCATGGGAGACGACAGAGCTCAACAACAACATTCCAGAGCAGCTTGATCATCATCAGCCTGCTCAACACGCTTTGAATCCCCAGCAACAGCCTCAAAATGTATACGCCATATCGCCGCCCATGATTGAGCTTCAAGAGCACGTACCCATTGTTCCAAGTCAACGCCGCAGTGAGGTCCCACAGCACTTGCATCATGTGTCATCAGCGTCAGGGACTTCTTCAAGAAGACGAAATGTCATGTCCCAAGATATGAGACCTCATATACACGTTGATACGACGCGTCATACGGCAGCTAGTACTAGTCCGCCTTCTGGTACACCGTCTACCAGCGGTGTGCATTCAGTCGGACCAGTACGAGCGAAATTACCACCCGCACACAATATGGTGCATCCATATCGTCGCCCCCAGAGTGCGAACCCAAGACGAGAGAATGAATCAAATCCACACGTGAGACATTCAAGTAGCAGTTACACACCAGATCCGTCGGGGCTAGCAGCCCAAACACATGCTTCTACCTCATTACACAGGTGAGCGGTCATGCATTGATATCCACTCAAGTTATACATTCCTAAGATTCTTATTGTAGGACCGCCATCATCAGCCCATCCCACGCCATCCCCCCTATACCATCCAACGCGACTTTTATACCCAGAGCCGATTACTTCTTTTGCAGCGAGAGTAGAGTGACAACAGCAATGTTTGAACTTCCAGGAGTGAAGAAGAGCGACCTGAAGATCGAGTTATCAAGATGCCAGAACGGTGTGAAACAAATTTCAATCACAGGAGAATCCCGACAACCACTTCCAGATGGTCTGATAGCACTCAAAGAACGCAAATATGGCAAGTTCCGCAGGCTAATTCCCGTTGGTTATGATACCAAGGCGAGTAGGCTGAATTGCCCTACGATTCTGCAGCTCAAGTGCGCATTTTCTTCAGAAGGAAGACGTATCCGTCGCTTTAGAGGACGGTGTTCTCATTCTTCGCATACATCTTGGGCCACCGCTCGAGCCTGAAGAGTCAGAAATAATTCCTATACCATGAGTGAGCCTGACTTCAAGTTCTCTCCAAAGTCGACCATTGTACGCCATCTGTTCCGGTGGGAGTGGTGTGACGTCTGATACCTTGTTCTCTCTGCCTCGCTAACACGTCTAGCTTTAAAAAATTGCACAAACCTGCACTGTCGACTTGCTTTGATCGTTTCGCTGTCATTGTTCGGCCTCGATGTCGCGTCTTGGCTTCCATAGTCTAGTATAATATATTCATACATATATATATATATATTCCACACCCTGTAGCAATGTAGTATTATATACGTTCTTTGTGATATCACACAATCATATCTTGATATCAGTATCGCTTGATGGTCAGCCTACAGCAAAAAAGTTGTACCCGCGGATAACCTGGGCTCTCGGGAGATATTTATGGCTCCTGATTCGTGCTCATGTGCTTTATATCGGTCTTGTCGATTATCTTCAATAGGCGCCAATGCAGAGTTACAAATACTAATAGGCCAATGGGCGCTTGTCACATCAATTTTACGCGACGTTGCCAGGGTTGCTTTTTCACTGTCCAGATGAATCGCGCCTCACCACCACTGGCGCTGTGGCCGTTCTACTCATTTGCAAGTGTGCTCGAGGGAGCGTTGTGGTATTCTTTGGCGGCGTACTATTCTAACTCATCAGAACAGTCGTTTGCAAAATAGGGTCTGCTCTCGCTCTTCTCGACCAACCCACATGCCCTCCCCGCGCTCTTTAAGTATTCAGACGCGTCAGCTGAAAGTTGTCCCAGGATGATCGATTAAGGTGGTGCATGCGAGGGCATGAGGTGAATGGGAAGTGGGAGAGGTCAAATCTTAGAAGAGGGTGTGGGGCATAGCTGGAGAAGGCTCAGACTTTATGCATTCTTCTGGACGTCAGGAATTGAAGGACCCTTTTGGGGGTGTCCAACTCAAAAAGGCTCAGGGTACTCCCAACCTCGTAAATAAAGGGTGCGTCATGATGTGCTTCCTCAGAGCTTCATGTTGATGATCATCGAGGCTCTCAGGCTACTACATAGATCTTGGGCGAAAGTTTCTATTCCTGCAGCTCAATCACATTGCCCTATGATACTCAAGAAGATCTATGTAGTTCCTCATGTGCTTCGTATCAGTCCTTATCGATCATCGATGGGTCCCTGCAAGACCTCAGCTTTGCAAATGGACTACCGGGCGCGTTTCCTTAATTTAAAGTCGCTGTGGTGCTTGTTTTCGTTTTCCTCTGTTTAGATGGATCTCATCACCAGCGGTCTCACTGTTCTTCAGGTTATTCAAACAGTAGCGCAAGCTTCAGCTCTTTTGTATAGATATGTTGCTTCCGTCTGCAACGCCGACTCGTCCTGTCAGAGTCTGCTGAATGAACTCAGCGCAGTCGGTGGCGTCCTCACCACAGTTATGGTGATCGAGAAGGACGGCTCTCTTCCACCCAGTCTCCGTCACGCATTTTCAAAATTGATGGCTACAGACGGACCAGTTGCAGATTGGCTGGTGGAACTGAAGAGCATTCTACCAAATGAACAGGCCCGGGAAAGCGGGAACATGAAGGCGATTTCCAGATTGACGTAGCCATTCAAGGAAAAGGAAGCAGGCGCAATCATCGATAGATTGAAAACCTATTATGGCGAGATCTCACAAATTTTAGCAATCGACACATGGTGATCTTGCTTGCTTGTGATGATCGCTAATACTAATACCATCGCAAGGAATACGCTCAAGGAAGTCAAGCTTGAACTCCAGCAGGTTAGTCGGACACTCCAGGAAGGTAATCGAGGAGTCGAGGAATTGAAGAAGGATTCTGCTGCACAAAAGGTGCGCGAACAAGGTGAGGCCCTTGAGATATGTGATAATTCTTCTCAAACATCCGGTGTCCTCATCTTTATGGGCAGGATACTATACCAGCGGTCATCAATCATCTGGGGTCATGATGAGGTGCATGCTAGTGTAGTTATTCATCTATCATGTTGGCGCATCCCTTTGACCTTCTTTGCGGTGATAGAAATAGGTATCGCGCTACATAGCTTTGCAATCACCACCCACGATTACCCTTCAGTATATGATAGTAACTACATGCAACCCCTACCCTCCACCTTCAATAATACGACCGCCAGGGAGACTATTAGTCACCCACTGTATCCCTCGGATTATCAAATCACTTGCATCAACACTACCGATGGATGAAAAGGTGACGACAAACAGAAGCGAGTCTACGTAGATGTCACGGTGCTCACAGACCTGTACATCACATTGCGATAACGAGAGGATGACCCTGACAAGGAGCGACACGAAGGCACGTCAAACACGACGAACATGTTTTTCACATAGGCAGAAACTGAACCGAGGAAAAAACAAGATTAAGGTTGGAAAGAAAAGGAGATTTGATGTCACGTTTGAGGATATGATTCCCAGTCCACGTCTGCTCCATATCTCCCTGTTGTTCCCCAGTATATCCCTGAGGTGCTGAACGATAGATTAAACACCGCATCCCATGCTGCTTCCAGTAATCGTTGATACTTCTGTCGTTGAGAGGCCTGCTTCTCCTACTATGTCCCACGATACCTTCAAATGAAGGTGGTCTCCTGGCACTGCGGCCTGAAGCTGAAACGACACTGGTGGCTGCCGCTGTTGAGACGGAACAGGGTACTTGTTGTATGACACTTAAGACGAGGCATATCGAGGAACTTGTACTTGTGAAGGGAAAGAGTAATGGAGTACTTAAGACGGGGAAGCAAACGATGTTGGCATATGCAAGGGTATACCAAACTGCAGGTATTGGATAGTGTCAGCATCGGAAAAAGTGAGCGGAAGGAGCTGACGCAGGCACTAGAATGCAAAACTTCAGGCAAGCTGTGAGTGATGAAAAGTCGACCACGAAAGGTGGCTGGGATGTCACCGACTGCTGTGACGCAGGCACCAGCCAGGTAGGCATTGATATTGATTGACGAGATGTTGGCCCAGACAGAACATTTGGTATGACAAGATAAGAAGGAGCGCAGAAGACGAGATGTTTTATTTTTCGGGGACGGACCTTTCTTTGGTTGTAGTGCCTCATGATTGTGTGGAGTTCCTCTCAGCTTCCAAAATGCACCAGCGAAAAACGCAAACAAGAGGAGGGATCATGCATCATGCAATGGTGTAAATCGTTTGTTGAACATAGTCACAATGGCTGAAAGATAACATTTGTAAACAAAGGTCAGCCACCAGCGGACTTCGAACTAACGCGCACAGCGCCAAAAACACTCCTAAACCTCGACATTCTCTAAATCTCATCTATCTCTCACATCTACCATAAACCTATCCTAAATGTTGGTTTTTCATTCCAATTCTAACCCTCAACCTCACCCTGACCTAATCCTTTCCCTTCCTAAAACTTCGAGAGTATCATGTGAACACCGAACATGATTGCATACAATTATTAGTATCGGCTATTCGATCAATATTTACCAACCAACCAACCACTGCGATTTTCTGCTAACATTCATGTAGATATTCGTCAAACGCCCTCACCAACTGCTCGATCGATCGTCTTAAAGGCATCGCATTATCCAAAATGCTCGAACCCCCAAACAGCCCAGCTCTCGTGCACCCATCCACCATCACGTTCCCCCACAACGCCATCCAGCACATCGTCCAGATCCATCCCATCCAGCCACCTGTCTTATTCCCCGCAACAGCACGCTCGATAATCATGCCAACGCCCATCATTCCAAATGGCAGCACCATGCGCCACATCTCCGAAGACGGGTCAATGGCGGATAGTGCGATGTGGTGCCAAAAGCCAGAGACGAGGAACGCGCCTATGACACCCCCGACGCGCCCAAAGAGCAAATAAAGTGGGCGTCCACCGAAAATGAATAGCCGACGTAACCACTGGTGCCAGCGTTGGCTCCAGAATTCTCTGAGAGAAGTGGAGCGCCAGGGAGAGTCGAATGAGGGGGGGCATTGGTCTGGATGTTGCCTCAATAACAGTACGCAAAGAACTACGGTGAGCTCGTAACCGGTTTGGACGGTTGAATAGATGCAGAATCCGCCTAGCGTTGCTACGATACTCGACCGTAGATAACGGAGGTGCGGGGGAAGTGATTGGTCAAAGATGGTACCACCATCAACAGAACCAAACGTCTTTGGCGAAAAAGACTGCACGGCAGAGTGAACCACGCCGCAAAGGAACAAGTGCTTTAGACCAGAGACGAGGTTGGACGTAGCAAAGGCTAATCGTGAGGATGTAGGATGTGTCTCAGGCGGAACGTATAGTCCCTGCGACCAGTCCCAGCCACAACCTCGAAGGTTAAATACTAAATCAAGTACGTCGAGCACGGAATTTTGCTTTGACGATCGCCGAGCCATGCGAATCAAAGATTTTGTCTGCACCGTCCATTCAAGGGTGCGTACAGCAATATAAAACATGGATAGCTGAAGGATAAGTTCAACCCTGTAGCACTTAATGCGAGTACGACGGGAACTCACTTGAAGCACCACATTCAAGAGGTCAGGTTTCGGTTGCCCCACATCTAGCGACGTCGCAGCGCGAAAAGCGAGGATCGCTGTGATGGGCCATAAGACAATGCGGACTGGCTGGGTTCGGGGAAGCAAGACGAGAAAAGCTGTGGCGAAGTAACATACGACTGGTGGAAGGACACAAGAAGCGAAGGTCTCGGTTGTGAGTGGTACCCTAGCTGTGGTGAGACGCAGGCCGTCTGGGAAGGACAACATTGTAGCCCTTGATCAATGGCGTATGAGGCTAAGGCTACTGGAAACGTGTCTGGAGCCAGGGTTCATACGCTCACAAGCTGTAAGGTTATATATCAGTAACAGAGCCGCCCAAAGCCTCGTCTCAATTTCAACTTGTGATTCAGATTATCATATGCGGAACTCTGTACATGTGCTGCTGCATTGACCATAGACCATATCAGTTAGAACGTGCCACGACGGTACAGCAAACAGGTAACTCACTCTGAAATTAACGGCGCCAGCGCCGGCCGGGGCTTCAGTGTCTCACTGATTCGTGGCATGTTAGCCTTAACGTCCTGAATCAGCTTATCTCACTCATCTCGAAACTTGTTTGCTCTCTCTCGCCATTCACTTGGCATGTCTTATATTTTTTGAATGTGAAACATAATAAATTGGGTTTATACTAAGCTAATGGGTCGCGTGATAACTAACTTAGCGCGACGTGTCTTCATTTGAGTCTGACTCAAATACAGTGGGCGTGTTCGGCGTTTGATCATTTTTGCCATGGTCAATGCGCCTTTCACGTTGTCCTTAAGGATTAGGCCAGTCCTCTTTTCAGGCTCCGTCCTCCTATGGTGGAGCTAGGCTTACTTAGCGGGTGACTCCGTGTTAGATTGAGTTTGCCCAGGGTCTTTCTAACCTTTTCCCGTCGCCTCGCTTGGTGAGCTCATCTAATATATTTCCCTGAAAGCTCTTTCTAACCTTTCCCGTCGCCTTGATAGCTAGTTTTTGATCAAATATTATTGTTATCATCAGAATCATTTCTTCATGTCTGAAAATGGAGAAACTTCTGAAACTGTTGCTTCGTCTGGACACTCCCCAGACAAACTCTGAGCGAACAACTGACCTCTCTTGCATTGAACGATGCAGTGAACTTATTAACCAATATCGACTTGGACAAAGCGGGAAAGCAAACACTGTGCTTACCATTCGGGAAGTCCTCGTTGACTCACCGGCTGTCCGGAGTGGCCGAAACCTCAATGAAACTCTTGATGTCTTCATCGGAATGCTCGACGAGATTGATTCGTCAAAGTGAGTTGCAGCCGACCAAGGACAGCAATTTGAGGAAAGAATGCAATTTGAGGAAGGTGAGCGAGAGAAATAGGGGGCACACCGATGTTGAAGAGACAGAAGTCTTGCAGAGAAAGATTACAAAATGGTTCAACGAGCGCTTTTACGACAGGTAGCAATTGGCGGAATCACAGATCGCCGAGGGTCAAACGAGGGGAGATAATGGAGAGGGGTGAAACCAGCGGCAGTGAAATTCACATCTGCACCACGTTGACGAAATTTGCGGATTGATTCGTATGACAGCATCCTTGCCCTAACAGCCATGCACAGAATGTTGCTTGGTATGTCGACCTCCGTTTGTGACAGCAGGAAATCCACGGCGACTTCGCTTCCAGTCACAGCTGCCCACGAAACTGGAGCACGGGAGCCGCAACCAGACACCTCTACTAACCAATTGCTACCTGTCGTAAAAGCGCTCGTTGAACCATCTTGTAATCTTTCTTTGCAGGACCGGACTGCCAGGACAGTACTACACATTGCTCTTGATGGGCGTCTGGAACATATTGTTACATACCTTCTCGAGCGAAACGCAGGGCTGTCAGCAATGGCAGCTCTCCTTCCAGACCAATGGAGCCGGGGCTACAAACAAGACGTGGTCTTCCCAAGGTTCAAGCAGCGGTTCTTGCTGCTAATCAACTGTGCACCAAAATTAAGGGGAAGGTCATTTTCTGCTACAGCAGTTAACTGAAGATAAAGACTCGACTGGCACCTCCCTTTTTCTTCAGGTGTCCGAGGACGGCCTCCAGAGCTTCCGGTCTTTGAAAATATCCTCGTCATCTAAGGGGGTCATGTACCGTAGCCTTGAGGTATGTGATAATTCTTTTTAAACATCCGGTGTTCGGGCAGGACACTATACCAGTGGTGACTCATCAATCATCTGGGTCATGATGAGGTGCATGCTAGTGTAGTTATTCATCTATCATGTTGGCGCATCGTTGAACCCTATTAGTCACCCACTGTATCCCTCGGATTATCAAATCACTTGCATTGACGCTACCGATAGATGAAAAGGTGACGAGACAAACAAAAGCGAGTCTACGTAGATATCACGGTGCTTCCGAAGGCATGGCGGACATGACGAACATATTTTTCACATAGGCAAAAACTGAAAACCAAGGAAAGAACAAGAAAGGTAAGGTAAAGGTTGGAAAGAAAAGGAGAGACCTGATGATACGTTTGAGGACATGAATCCCAGTCTACGTCTGCTCCATGTCTCCTTGTTGTTCCCCAGTATATCCCTGAGATGCCGATTGATAGATTAAACACCACACATCCCATGCTGTTACAAATAATGGCTGATACATCTGTCGTTGAGAGGCCTGCTTCTCCTATGTCCAATGATACCTTCAAATGAAGGTGGTCTCTTGGTACTGTGGCCTGAAGTTGAAACGACTCTGGTGGCCGCTGCTGCTGAGACAGAAAAGGGTACGCATTGTAGGACACTTGAGACGAGGGATATCGAGGAACGTGTATTTGTGCAGGGAAAGACTGTTGTGCTTACAGAGCGGGTCCCGAGTAATGGAGTACTTGAGACGGAGGAGCAAATGATATTGGTGTATACGAGGACACTCCAAACTGCAGGTATTGGGGTGTGTCGGGATCGGAAAAAGTACTGACACAGGCACTAGGAGGCGAAGCTTTAGGCAGCTGTGAGTGGTAAAAAGTCGACAACTGTCGAAACGAGCGACTGGAGGTGAACGTTAACCACGGAAAGTGGCTGAAACGTCACCGACTGCTGTGACCCAGACACCAGCTAGGTAGACATTGATATTGACTGACAAGATGTTGGCCTAGACAGAACGCTCGGTATGACAAAATATGAAGGAGCGCAGAAGATGAGAGGTTTCGTCTTTTCGGGGACGGACCATTCGCTGCTTGTAGCACCCTCTGATTGTGTGCAGTTCTTTCGGAGTTCCTCTCAGCTTCCAAAACGCACCAGCGAAAGAGGCAAACAAGAAGAGGGACCATGCATCATGGTGCAAATCGTTTGTTGAACATAGTCACCATACTCTCATTTTCTATCCACACGATCTCAAGGCAGGTCAGCTGAAACAGGGACCATCACGAGGACTTTTTCTGCGTATTAATTCATATAGCTGGGTACGAAAGTGTGGGGCCAAATGGGAGGTGAATAAAAGTTGTGAACCGGTGTGTGGTTTGAAATAGAAAGACTTACGAATCGGGACTCGGGACACCTCCAATACTTGTCTACCCAATTTTCTCGTTCTTCGTAATTTTGAGACATGCAAGAGGTGTACATCTCTCGTGGAATGACTCAGGTATGTAATTGCGTTGTTGTGGTGTTGATGCATTCATTGAACCGTCCTGATTCTATGATATAGACCCAATATCCACTGTGACTGTAGCTTCCTTCGTGAATCGTGACTGCAAGTTTTATTATGGGTTTCGTCGGTTGCTAACAACCTCGCACTGCATACTAGAAAACCATCGTTTTCTTAATTCTGATTTTGATCCCTCGATGAGTAATTCAATTTGAATACTATGTGCATCACCAGCGAGCTGCCAGTGGAGGTGATTCTTTCTGATGTCGTTTACAGAGAATGCGTGGGGGTGATCATAATCTCATTGGTACATTTGGTGCCGGTGAAGGGACCTGCCAGGGAACATTCTCAGGCAACTTGATGTACTTAGTACCACTTACCCCATTATCTTATTTTCAACCCGGAGTCATGGATCATGAATGCCAGCACAACAACTAGAAGAGTGTCCGATGCACACTGGTGTGAGTACTGAGTACCATCATCTTCCCTTCCATTCCATCTAGGTTTAATATCTTCAGGCTATACATTCAACGCTATATAATGTCACAATCCAACCGCGCACCATATTTCAACAATGTTTCGTCCTGACACAAATCTCCTGCACTCTTTGTCTGCTGAACTCTCCCAGCGGCTCAAAGATCTCCTGGATCAAGCCCTACTCAGGTTTATACGGTCAAATTCTGTGTCGAAGTTTGCTCAACATGCCTCCGAGTTGGAAAAATTCCGCGAGGCTATGGCACAGAGAAATTCGAATGATGATACAGAATTTCTGCGCAGCTTCCGAGAATTCATTCCCACCACAAACTATGATCCTTACAGGCCATTCATCGCCAAATTTTTTGCGACCCCTTGCAAGGAGTCTGACGTAGAGAACATGTTCGCCCCAGGACTGCCCTACTGCTTAGCTGTTTCCAGCACAACATCTGGAAAAGCACCAAAGACATTCCCGATATATCGACCTGCACCGCACCTTTTGCATCATCCTTTATATTTGTCGCTTTGCCACTCAGAGGGTAGTATCTTATCACCATCTTCTTTGAGTTTTGGGCAAGCCCTGAAGATTGATTTCGAGGACGGCCATAGCTCCAAATTGTTGCCAGTGTGCTCGGTAACCGTCGGTTTTCTGCGAATGCAAATGAACTGGCACGTCGAGAACGACAAGGACAGAATTGATTTATGGGGTAAGCCAATCGCTCCGTTTTCGCATGTGCATGCTGATTTCTAGGCAACTTTCAGTTCCGGGAAAAACGGATCCATACGCGATTTCCTTGGTGAAGAGCTATCGCGCTTTCTTCATTCTGAATGCGCTATTTGCACTCGCAGACCGTCGGGTGACAACCGTTCGCTTCCTCTTCGCCAGTGTATTCGTCAATTTTTTGCAGTACGTAGAGGATGAGTGGCCTCTGCTCGTCAACTGCATCGAGAAAGGGATTATCCCAGACATGGAAAACCTAGACCATTTGCGAGAGCCATTAGAGGTCATATTTGCGCTTGATTGTTAAATTTCATTCAGCTTATAATTTCTCGTAGAGACATTTTACTCCAAACCCTCTTCGCGCTGCCGAACTTCGCGAAATTGGGCCTCCTGGAATCCAGGGTTGGGCAGTCCGTGTGTGGCCTGACTTGAAAAGGTTCATTGGGATCACTGGAGGTCCCGCTGCTGCATCCGTTCCAAAGGCACGTCAATTGTGAAAGGTCTACTACTTAACTAACAGTCAGCGACACAAGATTACTCACGTCCTCGGGCCTTCTGTTACCATGCAGTCTCCTTGTTATGGTAGCTCAGAGTGTTATATCGCCATACCATATTTCAACGGCGACCCCAATACCGACTTCAAGGTGGTACCCGTAGATGGAGTCACCGAGTATCTGGACGTGCATTCAAACGAGGAGCGTGTATTGTCCGCCGTAAGACCCATTCACTGCATCCCAGCTTTGTTTGCTCATCTCTGCTGCAGTGGGAGCTTGTGACTGGAGGGCATTACGAGCCCGTCTTGACGACACGCAATGGCTTGTGGAGATACCGCATTGGCGATGTCGTCACCGTTAAAGGCTTTGCGCCAGATGACGGATTGCCCGTCATTAATTACCTTCATAGGCGAGAGTGAGTTGCGATTTCATCGATTCCAGGCTTAGCAGCTGAAATTCCCGACGAGGCAGTGGTTCACTTGGGCTGGCGTATGGATCAGCGTGTACAGAGTCGCATTTGACGAACGCGATCGTATCTGCCTCTACACGATGGATTGGCCAAATCATAGATTTCACTGTTGTGGCCGACGATCGAGACACGCCAGTTACTTATGGGTACTTGGTAGAAATTGGAGGTGAAATAGGTTCGTGCTTGCTTCAGAGTTCTTCCGCGATTGCGCTAAATTTTTATACTTCACAGGAAAGGACGCGAAAATGGCCACACAGCAAACTTTTGAAGACCTCATGACAAACGATGAATATCATATGGCATTTTGGCAAGGGAGAGCAAGAAAGCCAACTATCCGTCTCGTGGAGAGAGGCACGTTCACAGAATACCGCAGGCAGAAATGCGACAAGACGAACGTCTCGATGGGCCAGGTGAAGGTTCCCATCGTCTTATCTGACCCATCGTTCAAGGAATGGCTCCTGCAGAAAGTTGTTATGGAGCTGTAAAATATTGTATTAGCCGGCTCGAATCGTCGAAGATGGGCCAGGGTAAAATGACTGCTTCGTGGAATTGCCTTCCTGGCTCGTAGCAACACTTGCACGGATGGGGATCCAGTGTGTACATCCCACTCTCTTCCACCTGATCTCTAGAAAATCTTAGCCCCATGTATGAAGGAGATTCATCGACCGTCATATGAGAAACATGGTCACCATATCTCGTGTGATTCAGCAAGTGTTCGAAACCCTTGCTGTCGCCGGAAGCCCAGAAGGGGCAGTGAACCTCGGATCTCCAGATGAAGGAGCTGAGGTAGTAAGGTCCACCATAAGTGCGGGCATCTGCATTAGTGCAGGCTTCGTATCCACGAAAGTGCGGGAATCCATGTGAGCACGACAGCAGGCGTTGGCAAGGACGGTGCTCTCACAATATATTGTCGTGGATCCAACCGAAGGGGAAAGGTACAGCTAGTCGCCACATAGTCACCTTGCTTGCAAGGTCATACACCAAACCGATAATTCTGCAAATGAAAAGCAAAAAGGAGAAGGATCAGATCGATCATAAAAGTGGTCGAAAGTACAAGAGCACAGTCCCACATAGCAAAAAAAATTGCATATCTACCACTCGCCCGCTCGACTCCTCCAATATTGCGCCAAATCATGGATCCGATCCAGCACAACTGTGAAATACGATGTCTCATTCATTGACAGCGCCTCAAAATGCTTGATCGCCTCCTCTGTCAAGTCCAACCGAAATTTCTCCTGGATCTGTTCATGCACGTCGTGGTGCTTGACGTCTGGAATGTTCGCGTCCACCATGAGCGCTACCAGGGTAAGAATGAGGTTGACGCTTTTGCGGAGGATCGTAAATGCGGTGAAGCAGTAGTTTTTGAATCGCGCGTAGTGGGTTGATTGGGCGCCGTCCATGCTGTCAACCATCTCTGTGGAGACTTTGACGGGAGGAGGAAACGGCTTTGGGTCCCGACCGAGGATATACCCAAAATCGACTGCATCAAATATCAGTAGCACGAAACGTACAGGCAAAGTTACACTGACCATGGAAAAAGTGACCTGTGTAGCCAATATCAAGAACTGGATTCTTTGACAAACAATGAGTTTCGTGTTGCGTTTTGGCAAGGGAGAGCAAGAAAGCCAACTATCTGTCTTGTGGAGAGAGGCACGTCCACAGAATATCGCAGGCAGAAATGCGACAAGACGAATATCTCGATGGGCCATGTGAAGGTTCCCATCGTTCTATCCGGCGCGCCGTTTGTGGATTGGCTCCTGCAGAGAGTCATCGTGGAGCTGTAAGTACAAGAGTCCGGTCGAATTCTTGAAGAGGGCAAGACGAATGATTTCATTGAGATTACCATCGAAAATGCTGCAGTCTTGAGCATTGTTGTCAAGTTATGGGGGGTTTCTTGTACTGACAGGCGTGCGCGTTTTGATCGAAATCATGTAAGTGAGGTCTGTGTTATTCTTTGCGGGGCCTCGCGAGTACTGAAGAAAAGAGTCACCCGCCGGGATAAGCCCAAGATCAACTGTTTTGCCATCCGACACAAGCCGTTGAACGTTCAGTCCCGGTGATGTCTCGAGAAACAGAGAATAGAAAGTGACGGTGCTGGCTAGTAGTACACCATTGGCAAGTGATGCGATTGTTAAATATAAGTGGTACAAATGATTGATCAAGGATATCCGGATTCCGGGTCCGAGTCAGACTGAGAAAGACTTGTGCTAGGTTTGTACATGATTCGGAAGCAATATGATGAGATGTCAGATAGTATGTAGGAGTGCGACGCTCAAGAGGATCGCTCTGGCTCAGACATCATATCCCAGTCGCTGCCATCCGAGCCGTCGACGCCGTCACCGGCAGACGCGTCAGACCAGGACTCAGAATCAGAACTTCCACTACTAGCCGCACTCCCGGGCCGACTGATAACGGTAGGGATCAGAGGGCGCTGGGTCCACGATAGCTGACTGCCTGAGGCAGAGATTCTGCGTAGCGCTCGCCACGAAGGCGCTACGTCACTCTCATCCTCAGATTCAAATTCAGAGACGCTCGAAGGAACTGAAGGTGAACGAGGTGGATCAAGGATTGGTGTCGACTCGGAAGGGATGTAAAAATCATAGGGGGAAGGCGAAGACTGTCGCGAGACATCATCTAGCTCTTGCGATGGGCTCCATCTCGGGTGGCTCTCCCTGAAATCAAGATATTCTCGCATAGCTTTGGAGATATCTGCAGCGCCGGGATTTGGCGATGGTGGCACCGAACCATAGGAGGATGATTGGCACGAGGAAGACGACATATCTGAAGGCCATGCGTCAATGATTGTACGATCAGCCTGTTGGCGTGGATTTTCCTTATCGCGCAGGGTTTCCGTGCTCGACACCTTTCTGATCCTATTGTGCTTTTCATCCCATTTCACCATCTCATCTCTCTCCCTCGCGTGTCGCGCGAACATTTCGTCCCACAAGGTTGGTACTGTGGCCTTGTGCTTCAATACATTCCTAAGCGTCCACTCCGTATCAAGCATTGCCAGGTACGTGACATCTTTCCAGACGCCAACCACACCCCCCCTCTCCGGCTGAAATACTGAACGCCGCCGAGTGCCTTCATGTGCGAAACCCTGTCCCACGAAAAGCCGCATTGCGCGATCTTTCTGGGCGTTATTCATAAACGCCGCTTGAATGCGATGGAACTTGAGATCTTCAAATGCCCATTTCAACGCAAGCTCTACGGCTTCGCGAGCGAAGCCCTTGCGTTGATAGCATTCAGAGATGATGATACCAACATTTGCTTCCTGCGCTGCATTCTGTGCAGGTGCAGCAGTGACATACACGAGGCCAATTGGTTCTTCTTCATAGGAAACTTCCTCATCTGAAGGAAAGTAATCGCTGGATGCTTGGTCCACGCAATGCCTCCTCAACACCACAATGGCGCAAAGCAAGCAGTCTTCCGCGAAATTGATCAAGTATGGTACGGGCGCTTGCATTGGCTCTATTGCGCTCTCCGTAAGTTCGCTCCATAGAACGTCGAGAAGAGCATTCTGGTAGTTGCTAAAGTCGAGCGGTGTGAGAGCCACATTTTGTGAGTGAGTTAACATGACAGACGAGCGGTAGGACAAGGAGCGGAATTGCTGCGGCTATGCCGTGTGTTCAAGAGATATATATTACCTTCGGAGGCGCCCACAGCAATCAGCAAGGACTTTTCACAGCTAGCACAGATCACTGCTAAATTTGGTTTGTGACGATGCCAACTAACTTCGTATTTGGACTTGGGCGCAGCAAAGTATCCTCGGAGGTCTATCGAGTCTGTACGTGTTGAAAACAGGGGTTGGTTCTCACGAGCGAAACATGAGGAGATGGTTGAATCAATTGAAATGACGTTCTAGACGAACATTCGTTGTAACGTGTCACGGCGATGCAGTAAGAAGGTTTGCAATGGCCCAATTAGGGCTCTAGTGTCAGGTGCACATAAGTGCGATAAGTAAGGCCCATTATCTAATAATACAAGGCGCATTAGGCCTTGTCTGTGAGATGGACGTTTGGATCATATCCCTCCGAAGGGCACGAGAGGCGCTGCCTCCGTGATATCGAGCGTGAGCGGGATGTCCATGATCCACCTCGTCATCATGTCCTATGTATGGTATGAACAAACGAACCTCAACACTTGGATTCTGTCACTTACCAGGGCGGCTTCAGGTTGGTCGTAAGGAACCATGTGCCTGAAAAGATAAATAGTTAATTATCGAGACACAATATGGTATGGATTTCCTGACCCAGATTCGTAAACAGTAACGAAGGTTACGTTTCCAGCGCCAGAACCACCGCCACCGGCAGACCGGACAGTACCGGCGACCTTTCCAGAACGTATCGTTACCCACTGCTCAGTCGCAGCCGTGGAGAACTCGTCCATGAAGATAGTGTCAAGTTGTTCCACCCAACGTTCGTTGCCCTGAAATATACGTGAGCTTACGGAAAACAAACCTGAATGATGAGATATGTACCATGTAATTGCACATCATATCTGAGAATGGCATCAGAAATGCGCAGCCACAAGACAAAGTTTAACCTCACCCGCGTTACCAGCATAGATCAACAGCCTGACGCCATCATTGATCATATCTGTCAGTAATAGCGGTGTATTACGCATCGAATCACCCTGAAGCATAAATGCCTGATTGACAGCCATGTTACAGGACTCGAACTTGCGCTGCGAATTCACACCAAGAGCAGCTTTGACCTCAGGATCGTTCATATATGTCTCAATCCAACCCATCTGACGGTAGCATAGAGGGCCGTCTTTCTCAGGATCACATTTGATACGCGCATCGTAAGGGTTGAGGCCGGATTCTGAAGGGCGAATTCAGGTGTGATTAGGTCTCGTAACAATGGCACATACGTTGGATAGGAGCGTAAAGCTGAGAGTTGCAATACAATGCAGCAGGTACGCAGGTTAAGCGCGAGTTAAAAGCGCGACAAGATTTAATCAGCCGCTGGCAGGTCGGGACTTTGCTCCTCAAGGCAGCGCATTGTGCACCATCGGGGTCATCATAGATCGGGTACGGTCCTTCGCAGAGATAGTCGGGTATCGATGCCATTTGGACATAGTTGTCGGTCATTCCATTGCCTATCATAACGGAGGCAAGGTTGATCTTGACAAGTCCAGCCTCGGACGAAAGAGGAAACTGTTGATTCTCGGTGTAGATGACGTTTGCAATGTTCGGAACATAGGTGCCGCCATAACTCTCGGCAGCGAGATGGAAAGGTTGAGTGGAGTATTCGGGAAAGCGGTTGAGGAAGAGTTCCATGAAGGCATAAACATCCTTTCCAGCAACAGGGCTTGTGTCGACGGTACTGCCATCTTCAGAGTACGAATATCCAACGTTAATAGGTTGGTCAAGGAAGATAATGTTCGCGTGGGTATTCCAGCTGTGGGGGTTAAACGTCGTGTTGGCGCCTTCGTCGGCAATGTTACAGGGACCAAGCTCGAACAGAAGGCCGGTAGACGAGCTACATCCTGGGCCGCCGTTAAGCCACATCACAAGGGGCGCATCTTCGGGAGAGGTCCGTGACTCAAAGAACCTAAAAACGATCAAGATTGAAAAATGAATATGACAGGAGAAAAAGATGGTATCACCGACCAGAAGAACAGATGCTTATCATCGGTGATATCAAGGTAACCGGAGTACTGTTTCACCGAAGGGTCGCAAAGCTTTGGCTCCGTGACCCTGAGCTTATAGTCACCAAAATGAGGGTGTTGAACCAGCTCGTCTGCGACGTTTATTTCAGTAAGAGGATAAACCGGATCAGGTATACGAACTTACAGGTTAAGCCGTGTTGCTTGATGAACTGCTTCCCATCTTCAAACCATTGATGCACTCTCTCGGCATCTGGCAGATGGAAGAGACCATTCTGAACATGGCTAGTCCCACCAAGGACGACTTGTGTGTCTTCGGCTGGCGCTGCGAGGATTGCTGGTATGATGAGGGCTAGAAGGAGACTGAGGACCTTCTTCATGTTGAATTGGATACGAAGAGCCTCGAGTTAGAATGACTGTCTTCCCTCTTTCAGGATACGACTAGGGTTGAACTTGTGGGATTGCGGTTACGAGGCTGCACGCTACCGTACCAGTGTAATACCGTGTATGCCATAAGGCTTGTTTGGCAACTGGAACAAACAACCGTGTAACACACTATGCCAATGCGTGTGACGCTAGCCACGGCCGCTCCGGATAAGACCTGCCACAAGTTTGCATCGTGATAACTGGAGCTGATGATAATCAACCTGTACTTGCGCAACATAAGGCATCAGAAAGTCCACGCCGTTCCGATCGATGATCATTCTGAATCATATGATCGTGGTGTGTTACAGTGCAGTCCCAGGAAGTTTGATACTGAACAAGCTGTCCGTGATCAGCAGAAAACCTGAGACAACTAGTTTCGGAATGTTTGATTCGGCGCTGCAGAGGAACCTTTAGTACTGCCATGATCATGAGCTATTCTCGTGGAGCCTATTTCGATAAATCCATGTACCAATTATATTCAGATTATTCGTAGTATCAGTTCAATTCGCAGTAAACGCCCGTAACAAATGCTTATGGACAGCTTTATGTATGTATAACAAACGACTCGAGAGTGGGTGTACAGCGTCCTGCACTAATATCCCCTGCACCATGGCCCCAGAAGAAAGAGAGAAATACAGGCTGCGCAGGGGAGCGGGTAGGAGGGGGCGAATCTAAAGTGTCCCTGAGGTGTATAAGTGCATTTGCGACAAATAAAGTGGAGGATGACAACGGCTGATGATACAACATAGTCACAGGCATGGGTAGGTGGGCTGCGGGAGGTCGTGGGAGTTTCGTGCAGGTATCTCGGGTGGGATGCACGAACAGAAGGGTATCGGATATTAGGTTACAAGCGCGCTTCTCCTCAGGTTGTCGCGGACAAGAACATCTTGCACTGGCAATATAAATCGAGTCAGCTGCAGTTTCCCATGGAAGATCGAAGCAAAGACATGTACACACCGTTCTCGAGGATGTATGTTGTCGATTTTGTGTCCTGTAAGATAAGCTCGGTTACCACGAGGGCCTATGAATAATGGCTAAAGATCTTACAGTTACAGATGTAAGATGAAAGTAGTATAGTCGCTCAGGAGAATGCTCTTTTAGCAGGCCAGCAAATTTCTTTTTTAGGTCTGACAAGACGACGCGTCAGAAAGCAACTCGACAACAGAGGACATAACTTACATTGACTAGCACTTTCAAAGTCATTCGGCCGGCTCCCGTAGCTGACAATGTAATCAGCTAACCGAATGCCTGAAGCGAGCTTCGCGCGAAGGATATCGCATTTATTTAGAAACAGTATCAGCTCTGTTTTCTTCAATAGGGGATTGGACACGATAGCCTTCCAGAGAAGGAAAGAATCGGCCTACCACAAAGAATGAGCCAAGAAAACAGGGGGAGGAGATAAGGCGTACCAATCTATTTACAGATGGGTCTTCTTGGAGAACCTGGTCAAAGCAACTTATGGGTGCCAGGAAAATGATGGCATTCATGTCATCAAAGTATGGGACCCATGCGGCTCTCTACAAAAAAGACAGCTGAGCCGACGCCTCATTGACACGATATATCACAAGTACTCGCCAGTGATCTTTGGCCGCCAACATCGAACACGCGCCAGTCATGGCTCATAGGTGATCCCATATGACCTAGTCCATAATTGGTCAAAATCCACTAGAAGTGTTGTCATGGCGCAAACCTGATTTCATAGTAAATCGATGTTCTGACACTCCAAGTGTCTTTAGCCGTGCGCGCAGAACATCATCTAAATTTCAAATAAGCGTCAATTACGTGCTATCGAGAATCATTTCAGCTTACCATCAGTGGGTATGTACCGCGGTGAAGTTACGCGATCCAGTGCATCAAGGAAGCTGGAAAGTCATCATGAGAGCGAGATATGAAATCATTATTCCAAAACGTACAACCCAGCCATCTCTTCCGGTCTCATCTTCTCGACCTCCATCAATTTCCGAATGATAGGATCTGTCCAAAGCCGCTTCATATCTTCTGCGCAAGCGTTCAGAACTACGCCGGGGTCGTCCGGGTCAGACCAGTCGATTAGATCTGCACTGTCACAACTATTTCGACCCATCAGTCGATTGAACGTGTTCTTCCAGCCTGCGGAAGAGTTGACACTGATTTCTTGCTGAATGGGAAGGGATTGTGCAGAATTGGAGAACTGGGCGTGGCCATTGGGGAGAAGCTTCTTCATTAACGCAACCTCGACTTGTAGCAATGGAGCTAGGCGCATCTTGAGCTTCAAATGTTCTGGGTTGAGTGGAGGATATTCCTTGGACGGCGCAGAAGTGGTGTTTGTTATGTGATTCATCGGCGTTGAAGGGTTGTGTGCTGAGGAATGCGCCCTGGACATTAGGTCCAAGATGGCGTGAATAGATTGAACAACATTGAGTTGAATGACTGCTCTCCACGAAGCACGCTCTGAGCGAAAGGCCTAAACAAACGAGGATGATCAGTATTACCGTACCCTGAGCAAGGGATGTCCCGGAGATTAATCCATTGTAAAGCGCACTTTAGGAGAGTTCATGAGTTGGAAGTCTGCAATGTACCCAAATGAAGGTAAATTGTAGTCTGACCATAAATAGAATTTGACCTTACTTTTCAGCGTCGTCGATTTGCCTGCAAGCTCCGGGTGAGGAGCTGAGAGGTGAGAGAAAGCTACATGGGGACTCACCTGATTCACTTTGACCTAGTGTTCATTGCACAACATGATTAATGGGATATCTCGAGTTGAAGACTGGGAGCGCACCTAGGAGTAGTATCTTGATTGCTTTAGGGCCTTTCTTCTCCGAGATACGTTGTTTGTTGAGCTCCTCATCAATTGCGTCAGAAATGCGCTTTGCTTCTTGCTCTGCTGCAAGTCGTTCCTCCCGCTCTGCAGGTGTTTCGTAAGAAGGAGGTGCAATTGCTCGGGTGAGAGGATCGTCCTCGGAGACTCTGAGTCGTTTGGGGGTTGGCATCAGTGTAGATGAGTGAGAGGTCGAAAGCTAGTTGATAAGATGGGAACTCTGGGTTTAGATAAAATGTTAATGGTACAAATTGACTGCAGGGCGGCAGTGGCGGTTGAGATGGAAAGGAACAGTAGTAGTAGTGAATAATTGGGGGGTCTGACGTGATATTTGATGAAAGTAGTCACACTAAAAGGTACAGACCTACGGTATTAGGGTACCCCCCCCATGTTCCGGAGCCATGGACGGACTTGTGACTTGATCCCATCCTCCTGTCAAAAACTGACTATCCAGACCAACTCAGATGGCACTTCTAAGCTTCCTTTCGACAGGGTTTACATATGTGCATGTGCCTCAGTCTACACGCACTTCCGTTTCCATCTTCAGCGCCTATACTAATTCGTTACCCTCCTCTAGCAAATTGCAACCAATCTCGTGAGCTATTATTACTCACCCGTTGACGGCCGTGTGAGGTGGGTCTGGCGAGACATTCACGCCAACTAGGTTTAGCATGAAATGGATCCGTTGCCAAAGATGGTCCTATCAAATTCTTTGAGGTAAGCCAGAAATTCGAACTCTACTGCTGCACAGGATCTGTGATAGGCAAAATAGTATGTCCTCATTTGAGGAGCAGCGGCATGAAATGCTCCTTGACTTTTTCAATTCCGCGATTCTGTTTAGATCTGCCTCCGTTATGCCAAGCAGGGTCCAAGTTTCATGCACATTGACTTTTGCATCCCTTGCGCCGTGGTATTTGCTCTCCGCCGATAGCATATCTGGGGCGCAGTAACCCCTGGCACCTGCTTATTTGCCTACGAAAGAATGGTGTCAGAATCTCCTAAACGACCTCCACCGCGGCCGGCCCAATCCACCATTGGAAAACCTGTATCCAAGACCGGAGTCGGTTCCGATAAACAAACTTCCAAGCTATGACAGAAACAAACATTGAGTCCATCCTATTTTTTGACCGTTTGCCTCTTCTTCCATCAATAAATCACTTCTTTAGGCCCCGTGTACAAGAAACGACTTGCAATGTCTCAGGGACTACCTCCGCAAGAGTCTAGACCTGTTTACTTGTCAGTCCCAGACTCAATGGTAATATTATTCAATATCTTTCTCAAACGACAGACTTCCTGATCCATGACGACGGATATCGCGTGCCAATCACAGAAGCAATATGTACCCGACAACACCCTCTCGTCCTACTTTTTTGCCTAATCGATCAACCACAACACTTGTATGCCATTTGGAGTCACAAATGTCCCACAGACTCGAACACTTGAAGTACAGCAGAAGCGGCGTTAGTGCTAGTGAACCTTGTTGTCGGGCGGCTATCTCACTATTGCTCTCATGCGTGCAATGCTGTGCGAACAATGTCATCTGCCGTGCCCGCCGGCCTCGTTAGAAAGATGAAGATACTGCACTTCAACGGCTACAGTCCTCCGTAGACCCGTTCAAATTTCTTCATTAATATGGGTCAGCGGCAGCCATTCTCCTTCATCCGCACTAGTCTCGTTTGGTTTGATGAGCAGTACGATGGAAGTATTGGAATGCTTGGCCATGCCGCCGAACCCACATTTGGCCCTAGTACGATCAGACAGCGACCGTCGCCCACATAAATTCGTTTTTGACTCCTTGGCTGGCAGATTCAGAGGAATAGAATCGTTCTTCTTCTTTTTCACCTCCTCGTAAACAACGGACGGGTGGCAACTCGCCAAGCTTCGAAGTTCAAGTTGACGGCGACATGGCAACATGATCATCGTCATGCAAACATATTGTGTCGACGTCAGGAACGCGTCTCGATTCCGCAAAGAACGAAGTCGTATATTCTGAAGCTTCTAATCCTCTTCGTTCCAGTCTGACGTACAGAACGGGTCCATGGTGCCTACATGTCACGTGGCGTCGATGCGAATTGCTCCCGCGGGATCAGACGCCGTGCTTACAAATATGTAGAAATTTATCAGCAGACTAGCGGCTACCGCCACTTCCGATTCTGAAACGTCAACATCAAAATCTGTAGCTGCCTCGGCGGCACCCCCGGGCCTAAGCTTAGACTGCTGCTTTGCTGGCTCTTTCTTAAACTTGTCACGCAGTACATATTCTTGGGCTGTTGCCCTTCATTCAGCTTGTCTCGCCACCTATTGATTCTTGTGTGATAGCTCCCTCGTGTTTCCCTCAATTTCGATCACTTTCTGGCAGTACTGAAATTCTGTTGACATTGATCGTGACAGAATATTCGCCACTTGTCGTGCTCCGTAAACTGCACCCTTACTCGCCAGGACCCTCTTTTGATCTCAAATGACATTGTGACGACCACCTGCCCTTGATTAGTATGTATTCGACAATGATATATGAACAACTCTATCCGTTATGGTCAAATGGTGTTCTGCTGCGCCGCAGGCTGTATCTATCACACTATGGAATGATAGTCATCTATCGCCACCCACAGGAGACTGTCTAGCTGGGTTATAAGACAACTGTTTCCGCACCTGATATCGAATGGAAGAAGACAGTCCGTCGGAACCCTTGATATATGCTGAGCCCCTCATTTCGTTCCTTGGCCTGTTTTCAGCTTAATTATGTTTCCATTCCTGTCGATGCAGATCCATCATATGCATCGTACAGAAGTGTGTATATAAACACATGCAATCGTCCTCTTCCGGTCTTGTATTGTATCGGCGTTAATAGTGAGTCACATGGGTGATGGTATGGAGGCATATAAGCTGTTGAGGCATCTACTTACATGTCTTATCATGAGGTTCAAAAGTATAGATGGTTAGATGTCATGTCACATCACATTATGATGCACCAGTACGTGGAAGGACATGAGTAGACACTGATTCTACGTAACAGAATTCACTGATGAGGTCTTCATTAGTAGCAGTCAGAGCAGGTGGTGGAGTAGGGTACCCCACCAGCGGGGGGGTGGTATAGGCGGGTGTTCGCCACCATTTGCGCTGTGGTTTAGTCAGTGGGGCTTCGGGTATTGTCGTACCATCATTAGGTTGAGGCCACACCAGCTTCCGTCTGCCAGCCGCGCCAGTCCAGCGGTTCTAGATGTGAATCAGTAACCCATTTGAGACGTTGATGATTGACTTCGACGCTGAATCGCGCATATAGGAAGGAACCAGGAAGTTCGAAGTTCCATCCGTCCCGTCCGTTCTGTACGTCCCCGTCATCCGACAAACACGATCACGCTGAAATGTGCTCCTGATCGTCATAGGTATCCCTGACCCAACGTTAGAGATCATGCAACAGGTCTCGAGGACATATTATTCTTGAGGCTGTACTGCCTGTGACGTCCAAATCTGTTGAGTTTTAATTGACAAAGGCACTGATGTCTTTTCACTCATGTCTGTGGAAGTCTACTTCTAGTTTTATTGCTCATCCAAAGCACACATTATCGAGTCTCGCATCTATTTTGTCTTATATTGCCATGCCATGGGCTACTTTTGTCTCTCGGTTCGCAATTAAACCTGTCCGAGTCTCCCGGCATGCATATGGAGCTGGGGACTCCGCTTGCCTAATCACTGCGGAACCTCAGCGTGAAATTTGATTCACGGCTCAGGCCGAGTCGTGCACACACGTCATTGACGTCCAAAGTTGGCCCAAATCCACAAGTTCCGAGGTTTTAGAAGAATTCCGAGACGTTCCGGATAGCTAAATCAGGGTTGGACGGTATGGACAGAATGAACGGGATGGCCGGTCATTAATCGTTTCTAATATATGACTGGCGTGGCCCTGAGCCCCTTCAAAGTTTGAAACTAGCTGGCAATGGTTGACCACTGTTGCAGAAATATTAAGAGTCGGTTCTGTGCAGCAAGCGCCGAGGTGATAATAGGTAGGCAGCCAGCTGGATATGCCGTGTTATAGACTTGTTTTGACGCCGTGTAAATGTGGCGTGTGCTTTTGAAACTGCTATGCTGGAGAAAGATTATCAACCCCTATATGATCCTAGTATGAAGTTAGCGCTTACTCACGTGTAGCTAAAAATATCCGTCGGTCTTCCCCCGGGGTGTATCCTACATAACTCACAGGCGAATGCCACTTGAAGTATCTCGAGCTTTCGCTGCGCTAGCATTGCACCGGTGTCCAGATTCGTGACCATTCGGACGTGGCCACAGTAAATACGCCACGCTGGTCATGAGCCTCCACAATTGTTTGATGTTGACAACGTTGAAATTCCCAAGGATGTGAGCGCCATGACCAGGAATAAACCAAATGAATGATTGAGTCGTGGGCTGTGAAATGAGTGACTCATGGTCCGTCGAACTGCGCTCGGCCAAAAATTGTGGCATTCACGCGCACGGAAACAAAGCTTGAAGCTTAAAGGATATAACTTGTGAGTCACATGCGATGGTAAAGTTCTTGCGTCGACTCCGTTCATGAGAGTGCCAAGCCTACGTTGTGAAACTTGGCCTTGATGGATACGTCAATTTCACCTAATTTTGGTCCGAAGTTGGGATGACAAATATTCCCCAACGAGTTGGCGCACCGAGTGATGCAATTTCAGAGTGCTTATCACTCTGACGACCTGGATTTTGATCCCTTCACGCGTAGGTTGGGTCCTCTTGCACTAAAATTGTTGCACAAAAAGAGACAGAAAGTAGGAAAAATTGATATATCTTTTAGGTTTATTCTTTATAATTCGTGTTAATATCATGGGTTAATATTTTAGCGCTGCGCGTTACGAAATCAATTTATCTCCAACCCCAAAGAATTTGCGCCAAATAAATGCTCGCTCGTCACTCCGACTTTTTCCTCTTGACCACCTTCCTTCATGTCGTCCGTCCCTCCAGTTCGCTCGGTGCCTCCGTCGATGGAGACTCTTACTCCCCCTATAACTCCGAAGCTCAATGGCGACGCTAACTTACAGCCCTCAAAGAAGTTCATTGAGGATCCCGAGCACGTCCCTGCCGACGCTAACATTCCTGATAACTACGTGACGTACACTCTTAAACACCAAAAGTCTCTTCCTCCAATCACTTGGGACAACTGGTACAAGGAGTTGAACTGGCTGCACGTTGCAATTCTCGCTGGTACGCCTGTTATAGGTCTCGTCGGCGCGTACTACACTCGCCTTCGATGGGAGACTGCGGTTTGGTCAGTGGTATACTATTACATGACTGGCCTCGGTAAGCTTTGGCATTTACCTTCAAATATGCTGTCTTATCATAGTCTCAGGCATCACTGCTGGTTATCACCGTCTATGGGCACACCGTTCATACAACGCGTCGAAGTCCCTTCAATACGTTCTTGCATTCGTCGGTGCAGGTGCAGTTGAAGGCTCTATTAAATGGTGGTCACGAGGACATCGTGCTCACCATCGTTACACCGACACCGACCTTGACCCGTACAACGCACATCGCGGTCTCCTCTGGTCACACATTGGGTGGATGGTTGTCAAGCCCCGTCGCAAACCTGGTGTTGCCGATGTTAGTGACTTGACAAAGAACGAAGTTGTAAGGTGGCAGCACAAATACTACCTGACTCTTGTTGTAGTTATGGGCTTCCTCTTCCCCACTGTGGTGGCTGGCTTTGGCTGGGGCGACTGGCAGGGTGGCTACATATACGCGGCTCTTCTGCGTCTTTGCTTTGTTCACCATGTACGTTTTTTCCATATTTGAATCCGATAAATCGTTGACCTCGCGCATATATAGTCTACATTCTGCGTTAATTCGCTCGCTCATTGGTTGGGTGAAACACCATTCGATGACAAACATAGTCCTCGCGACCACCTCGTCACTGCCCTCGTCACAATTGGTGAAGGATACCATAACTTCCACCACCAGTTTCCCATGGACTACCGCAATGCCATCAAGTGGTACCAATATGACCCTACAAAATGGTTCATTTGGTCGTGCCAGAAACTTGGGTTCGCAAGCCATCTGAAGGTGTGTCTATTGCAAATATGCTAGGATGACTGACTTATGCAGGTCTATTAGTCCTTCCCTGACAATGAAGTTCGCAAGGGTCAGCTTACCATGCAACTTAAGCGTCTTCGCGAGACCCAGGAGACCCTGTCATGGCCATCTGACAACAGTGACTTGCCCGTTATTTCCTGGGAGAGCTGTACGTATTTTCTCAGCATGTGCCATATGTATTTTCTGATACATTACGTATAGATCTTGAACAAGCCAAGAGTCGTCCGGTCATCTGTATTGCTGGCTTCATCCACGATGTTTCAGACTTCCTTGATGACCACCCAGGAGGCCGTCATTTGTTGACGAAGAATATTGGCCGGGATGCCACTACAGCATTCTTCGGGGGTGTTTATGACCATAGTAACGCCGCACATAACGTGAGGCATATTCTACTTGTCGCACGACCATATCTTGACCAATACCTTCTGCAGCTCCTTGCGATGAAGCGTGTGGGCGTTCTTCATGGTGGAGCCCCACATGGCCTTGAAGACAAGATCATACCCCCAAGCCAGCGTCTCCGCATTGCTCGATACAACGAGATCGGTGGCAGCGGCTACAGCTCCGCAGCCCTCTCTGATGGCGAGGGTCTCCTCGGATAATACCCTTCCCGGCCCTAGATGCGTGTCCATTCAGGATAGAATTTTCAGACTTTATTACATTCAGCACTACCGCAATTATTGACTCTGCATATACTGCAATACCGGCTGTGCCTTTAAAAAGCATGTTGACTCTTTCCCACTGTTTCTCTTCATACGATACGCCACGCTCCGCTGTTACGCCTTGTCATGTTTGCGATGGTAATTCGAAGGCAGAATGTACAATATACATACTTTGGCGGTTATGCCTTTATGGTGTGGTTGGAAGTGGGCTGTTATCATGTACACCGGGGATGATTTTGAGGCTGTATGCGCGTCAAGTTCAAAATTAGAGTGAGGCCTTCTGTGAAGCAACGAGGGTTACATACCTTGAACACAAGACCCATAATTGTGGCTGTACGATCCCACTTTTGAAATTTGAGCTCGACCCTGACGATAAGTCCCCAACTCATTTATTCCTGACGTCCATCCTTTGTTTCGTCTTGTGTTGGCAAATGACATATATGTGATTCTACTGTCAATGCATGATATCCTTCGAGTTGTACTACAGATGAGTCCATCCCAACCAATCTTGGCCAGGTGGTAGGCGTGACCTTGGATGGTTTCCCCATGACAGAATCAAAACCTGCCGACGACGAGGTTTTTTTTCCCTATCGGAACACACTTTGACATTCACTCATGATTTCGTTAGATGAAGTTCATCCTAACCGGTCTTAGCTAGGCGGTTACGCCGCTGCAACAGAATCGAAATCTGAATCTGTTTCTCTTCGACCAATGCGCAGGTTCAAATTTAAAACCTGCTGAATGACAGGTCTCTTTCCACCGGAATACACCTTGGAACTGACTCATGGATGGTTCCCTAAGAGGTCCATCTATGTAAGTGGGGCAACCACTTAGTTGAATCTAACTGGTCCTAGCCAAGTGGCAACCTCAACAGAGTCAAAATCTGTTTCTCTTGGAGTTGGTTCGAAACCTACTGACAACATTTTTGCGGGCTAGATCCTCGGAGGTCCATCTTAACTTAGTAGGCCTAGTCATTGCGCCCGAATATCTTTTTATGTGTCTGTCCATGAACTTACTTTCATTCCCCGCGATAGCTTCGGCTCTTCCTCGGAAAATTTTCCAGTTATCATGTATCATCCATAACTTATGGGCGTTCAAGAAGATTTGACGAGAACACGATGTCTTCACTGTTTATTCACTGTAAGTTATTCCCGTTCATCACTCAATGCATCTACAATCTCATTTGACCAAGTGAAACCAGCCTCCACGAGTTGATTGTGTTGCAACCGCCGTTGAACATGCAATCGCCTAAGCTTGCAGGTTCACTAAACTTGACGGTGGTCCTTTATTAGACAAAGGAAAGGTGCTCAAACATCTTCCGCCTACTGGTAAATATAACCCTCCACCTGTGCTTTCTGAAAGTTATATCCATCTCAATCATTTATAAATCACCAGAACCTGTCTATTGAAATGTGCTTATTTTCGTCACACGTGCAGTACACTGCCTGGCAGCGAATTTTCCGCAGCTTTTCTCGATTGTTTCTCTGGCTTGCTACTTTCCTGCTGATGATGTACAATTAGGATGCATTCTCCAAATGATGCTACATGACGTTAGTACTTGTGAGACAAGGTTGCTGCCAGCGAAGCTCGGCCTAGTTGCGGAGTGTGTTGACTGCAGTGCGGCCTCACTTTTGCATTCAAATTAGGCAAAGTAGATTCTGCGCGCTTGACCGCATTTGGATGCCAAAGTCCCCGTAAAGGCAGTGAGGCCGAAATTTTCAAAACTCACACTACGCAGTGTCATATGGAACACGCTGTAAATCACACAAGCCGTGGCAAACACCCATCTCAAGTCTCTGTTAAACTCGTCCAGACTCCATACCAAATACCTTTGAGATCATTTCCTCACCTGTACAATTGATACTATACCATAAGTCGATGGTACTATGTGCGCCAGACTCAAGAAATCACAGCATGATGATCCTCTCAGGTTCGTTTTTTGACTCTGTCGCACAGACTAGGAATCTGGACGAGAACAGTTTGACCACTACTAGTACATCCTCAGTTGCGTAGTTCCCCTCGACTTGTCCTGGTTGTTTTATGGATCTGGAGTACTGCAAGCCAGGCTGGTCACGATCCTAGATGATCAAGCACAGTTGGGCATTTGATTGTTGTGCGTGTTGCATGCAGGCTCTCCCGGCCCAACATGACGGTGCACAGGACCATGTGGTTATCTTCCTGGTCTGTCTAGTACGAGAGACTGATATGAAGGTGCACAGCGTCATGCAACTGGTTTACCTACAGGAGATTATGGCTGAGTGTATGCAGCGGCACGATAATCTGGCCTGCTGATAACGAATCGCACTGAACGCACGGCTATATACAAATAATGCAATGGACTGTAGCTCTTCACTGAAGTCGACTCTCAGCATCACGGGGGGAAAGGCAGCGTGTGCTTGAAGTTCCATGTCAGACTCTCCGACGGCCAAGAATATTGCTGCATGCGTTGAAGAGTGATAATTTTGGCTGAACCGCAAAACCGCATGCACTGTGTCAAATTTACTTTTCAGGCCCAACATCAGGCTGTGCAAAACATCATTGATTGATGAAAGGCGTACAATCATGATGTAGCTTAGCATGCGGTTGGCACAATAAAATATACACATCCAGCGAACAGGTGGCACTAACGGTTTGCACTCGAGCCTAGACGTCGCCAGAACAACAGTCTACGCCGGACTGCTGGAAGGTGGCCTGAAGAATGGTGAGTCAGGCTGTTTTCGTGGGAATAGGCGGAAACCAACCAAACAGTACCGACGGTCCCCATGCCACCAGCACTAACGCTACATGCTGCGTCCCAAAAGGCGTTGGGTATGTGCGATGTGATGCTACATCAATGATAGTGGAAAGCGCAGCGAGAAGTTGGGTGATAAAGAACGCCCTAAGGGTTCACATCAGTACCTCTCCGAGGACACCGACCTATACTTCGACGTGCGTACATTTGGAAGATAATGAGCCTCCATATTGCAGGTGCAAGACTCTGTCTAGGCTGTCCATGACCATGATGGCCTTGAAGGCAAAGTAAATACGTACCCCAGGGTGCCAGGTACTACCAGAACGACTCACTCGATATTTGAAGAGTAGTTGTACATTCTTCAATGGGCACGATGGGCACTCGTTCGTCGCGTATCTGAGATTCGTCCCATTGCGATGTCTCCGAAGAGCGCTTTGGCGCAGGCGGTGAGGATAAGGAGGGGGCAAGAATTTCAGCCCGCGGGGAATAGATCTCGTTTGACATAGCCGCGGCATCATCCATGTCGTCAACACGAGGCATGATATCTTTGCTTGGCATCACCGCGACGTCTTGATCATGGTTGTCCATTAAATGGTTCCCAGATTCCGCGGACTTGGGATCCACATCCGAGTCGGGTATAGGCGGCAAAGGCAGTTTTTTTGAGGGTTCAATGATGTTGACATCCCTTTCAGCCGGCAGGGAATGTGAATATGGGGCTGTGAGCTTGAAAAGCTCACGATGCACCGTGTGCACTTTAAATACGTGGTGTGCTGCTATTGCAGACAAGAATAAACATGGAATCGCAAGGATCATGGACATGCCCGCATAACCTAAGAATCGTCCCCTGCGTATTCCAGTGTGAGTTTCGTCATAACGTTGATAATGCAAGTGACGCACCATATGGGATGACTAGAGTCACAGTGAAGATCATTTGTGGGTTGAATTGCGTCAAGGGATAGTAGGACGGGAACGGCAACACCAAGTGCTCCGAGCGGAAACACGACGATGGGCAAGAGATAACGTTTTCGCCATACCAATGTTCTGCTCACATATAAGTATTCAAAAGCAAATTGGTGCGACAATTGTGCAAACCACCCACGACGAAGCAGTCGTTATCACAGAGGACGGCCACAGCACAGCGCTTGTCGTCGCCATCGTGAACGCGGAACATACCCCCGTCAGGGAGTGAGCGCAGTAGTATATGATGAATGTCTGAGCTGCTCAAGATATTAGGGCAACGGAATAACATGGCACATTATAAAAGCTTGCCTTTGCAAAATGCCGGTGGCATATCAAACGGGTTCATGTTATATACCATGCCTTCAAACAGTCAGCAAAGCTTCCCCGACCCCGACTCTCACCTGTTTAGCAAGAGGACACGGACGCACCTAGGCAAAAAATTCCCTGGAGTATCGTCGCAAAGACGCAGTACAACATTGGACCCCAGTAGCTCCCAGTCGCGCGAGCGAACGCTGTTAGGACTATCCAGCATGCAAAAATACCTGTACCATTGTGGCGTCAATCTTGGACTCAGAAGTTTCTAATGTCCGAATCTGCTTACCAGAGAACGACAGTGCAAACCACACAACTTTCAGTGCGAATGGTAGCATCGGAGGGCCAGCTTCAACAGACGAGATTTGACCCAGGCCAACTCTTGACGTTCACTATCACGGTACTGGTATGAGATGCATGACCCCCAGGCTCATGCCTAGTAGTTGAAAATAGTACGGAAACAATTCGCTTATAGGTCTCGTCTTTTCTCACTGTCAAGGTCCGGGACCGCTTCAGCGTGGTGTAGTGAGGGTGATGGCCATCTGATGCGCTTTAATGAAACCCACATGGTTAGCTCTGGTTAACACAAAAAACTGTGCATGCCGTCCTTTCCGCGTGACCCGTAGCGCTGATGGGCCCTACTCGTTTCAGGACAACCGACGTCATGGCCAAGGAAAATCGGATAAGGAGCACGCGAAAAAAGCATAATATTAGCCTACATTGACATATATTATACCGTCCGTCATATGTAGTACGACGACAGTTGACGCGAGGATAATCAGGACTTTAGCGTGCGACAAACGAAATTGTCAACTTGATGAGGAGAAAGTGACAATGAAAGCAACTTAGCCCAGGAGGACCCCAGACCTACCGAGAGCAGGGCGGCCGCCACCATGTGACGTGTAAAGTGCCATAGTACGAATCGTCGATTTCCTTATCTTTCGACAGCTTGGCCATCAACGCCACCAGCGAGGCTGGCCACGACAGTATCCACCCCTGACGGTGGGTCCGTCTGGGCAGTTTCCACTTGCATATCATCGACTTCATCTCGGCACCATTCCATTTTCAACTCCACATCCATGATATCCTTGCCTATGCCAATCGGGAAATCGAGGTCATCTCGAGGCAGTATGAACGATGAGGATGGCATCTCAGGAGCGATATGAAATGCTGGGATGAACCACAGCCAAGTCATAAATACCTGCCAAGGCTTGGCGTAAGGAATGACATGTGGAAAACAGTAAGCACATACCTGTCCCATGTAGAGTTTAATCCGCAACTCTCGGTCGGCGTCAACTACTATTGGGCTGCGACCGATCCCGGTGTCTGTCACTGGCTGGGATATGGAATGGATAGAAGTCATCTCCGATTTGATTGAAGCCTCTGAGCCGTGAATTTCCTCCTGTCGAAGCGGTGCTTTGGAAATATCCACCCAACGCTCCTCAGTCAACGGACCAAGAACATAGCTGTAAACCTTGATACTCTGTCATTTGTGAGTTCTCCAAGTAGTGCGACCAGCTTGTCATAAAGTTGACGAACCTCGTCTGCGCCATTCATTTCAGAAGGTAGCTTTCCATCATCTCCCATCCGAGCGAAAGTCCGTACCATCCTTTCTTTGTCCCATTTGTCGCTGGTAAAGATACTACTGACTGATTCGGATGACCCAAGTTTTCGCCTTCCCAAGTTAGTGATATCCCGAGTACTTTGCTCATGACGCTCTAGAGCGTCAACCAAGTCATCGTCATAACGTGCTAGTGATGCCCACACGCGGTTATTGCCAAGACTAATGAGACCACGTCTGTCCTTTCCGCGATCCATTAGAAAGCTGGCTGCACGAACGAGACCCGCTTTAATTCCAGAGAACTCACGCAGTCGAAGCGAAATCTCGGTGATGCGCACTTTCCTCCGGATGATTGATGGTGAGTTGGAGCCATTGTGCAAGCCCGATTTCACGTCTGACAGTCCCCACATACCAGGTGGACCCTGGCCAGCAAGAAGTTGCGACCAGTATAAAAGCCAGCGCCGCTGACTAGGAATGCTAACACCTGCTCCCGGCTTCGTGCCTGATTTGTTCGTTGAAATGGATGACGCCTTCATGCGACGCGAGGTGTGCAGGTCTAATACCTGTTGTAACTTAGGCGGAGAGGGTTTGGAGGGAATACTTCGACTTTCATCTCGGGACTCCGGAAATGTTTCTTCCACAATGGATGATGCAGAGGAGACGGCTGCTTCCCCTAGTTCTTCAAGGACAGCATCATTGGGGATTACTTGCATGCAATCATCAACGCGTACGGTTACCCAGTCCTTTTCAAGGTAACTATTTTCCGCAGGAGGAGGAGAAAAAGTGTCGAGCGAGAGAAGATAAGCACAGACTAGCGTGCCCGACCTTCCCTTCCCAGCTGCATGAGACTGCAGTTAGTGGATGTGAAAAGCGGATGGAGGGCAAGCTGCACCTTTGCAGTGTAAAACAGCTACTCGGTCCTTTGAAACCGTTACCCAATCATGTATCTCTCTCGAAACCAAAGGGAGAACGGCAAGGGGAGGCGTACTGGATTTAGTGCTTAGCGATTGCAAACCAATAATGTATGGCTGTTCCTTACTGATGATCTGGAAAGGGGTAGCGGCTCACTCGTCCACTAAAAACGCTCTTGTCATAGAAGTTCTCCCTGACTGGGCAGAAGTTGAATACCCAAAAGTCGCTACCATGCCGAGCAGTAAGAAAACGCTGAGCATCCTCACGGCGGTTTCGGTAGAGGCCCTCAATGCCAGCAGCAGGATAGCCCATAACAATGACTTGATCAGTCACATACGCAAGGTCTAGAAGAATACGACGAAAGTGTGTCACAGGGAGCTCGATAATCAATGAAACAGCATACCTAGCTCAAGGTCGAGATTCGGATCCTTAAACCTAGCTTTGCCCCCCGAAACAAGACGGCGCAAAAATTCAGCCATAAGGCGATCAAATGTTTAAAGAATTGAGCTGGAGCATAGAGCGCGCAGAACAACAAGACGAGGTGGTCATCAGAGTGATAATGGAGCTCAAAGCTTCCCAGTTTGGTGTCTTGAACCGTATTTAAAGTGGTGCCTGACAAGTGCCCCGATAAGGCAGGTCCTGTATATCATTGGGTTCAGCCCTCTACATACTAGATAGTCCCACGAGTCCGTGTGTCCCAAGAGTTCGCGCATTGACTCTAGCACCCGCAATTCTGCACGGAATCCTTATGCATGTTGCATTTAGGTTCTCCCCAACATAATACACAGTGCCATATTTTTTGTTTGAAGAAAATCGAAGTAGATCTCGTCCCATGGCCAACTTATTGGTGCTGGAGCCTAGTTTTGTGCATAGAAAGCTCGCTCTAAAGGTCAGATCACCACACAAAATTCTAGAATGCGGTATCATGGTTATACACGATGAGAGAATACTAAAACAAATTTCTCCGGGGCCACATGCTTGTCAGGATCATCTGCAATAAAAGATATATGCCCCAGACGTGACAATCTATCCAAAGCGTTACATCGAGATTGTGTAAATCGAAACTCCGCAATGACGAAATACGACAGCACGCTGTACGAACACTGCGGAGTGTGAAAAGGCATTGCGGCAGACGTGTGACAAATTGTGACAAAGTGCACAAACTCTAGGGAAAATGCACTTTTCTGCGCGATGACTCTCCGCCGGACTCAACACGTCGATTTTCGAAAAAAAAACCAGTAGGTGTTGTACTTTCGATGTCAGGCTATCGAATTGTCAAAGAATCAAATTTTTATGTTTGTGC
The DNA here is from genome assembly GCA_016695465.1 of Suillus americanus. Taxonomy (NCBI): domain Eukaryota; kingdom Fungi; phylum Basidiomycota; class Agaricomycetes; order Boletales; family Suillaceae; genus Suillus; species Suillus americanus. Next base: position 84,264 of record MU177911.1, read on the forward strand.
GTTGTGGGGTAATGGACGTTGCCCAAAAAATGCGCGAACTCTAGTGGACATCTAGTAGTTTGAACTATTGAGCTCGAGTTTCTAACGCTTAAGCACGTACGGTCAGTGAACAGGGGGGAAGTGTATGAGGTGGGTATGAGAAAATAATTTTTCACAAAAAAAATATGGAGGGCAAAATTCGTGCTAGTGTTGCGTCGGTTTCCACTATTTGTCACGTATTGATGGCTCGCTGCCACGGACCAGAGACGGGGGGTAAATGTCAATTCTTTGATCATTGAATACACCACGACTAGTTTGAAGGATAACACCGTCGAAGCTCCTCCCGAGAGGAGGCCGTTCCTGAGTTCCCCAGACATTCCGCAGTGACTCGGACGTTAATTACTGATCACACTGTGAGCAAGCCGTGTAGGACATTGTCAATTTAATTGCAGTGCTGCGAATGATATATCCCTCGTCCAAATCCTGATGCGAACTTGATGCTCTTCCATTAAAGGACGATATTCAAGCCTTGGGCGTAGCAAGCGGGGGGTAGTACGCCGTACATAGCGAGGCGAAAATCTTGTTCAGACAGGTCTGTATTTTTGCCATGGGGTGTAAGGTCATGCACATGATGCATCGGATCCGCAATTGGCAGTAATTGCACGCAGCAGATGTTGCCTAATGTTGCGTACATGTCCGTATCATCGGCATCCTGGATTTTGGAATTCAGGCGAAGTGAGAAACTGGGCTCTGTAAGGCACGTGTTACTTTTGGAAGCCCACCTGATGAAGAATTTATCCCCTTAAAAGTTGGCTATCATCCAATCTCATTCAAGTTTGCGCAAGACCACTAGAAGGCGAGTGATTTGCTAAGCTTTGATTGCCTCCAAAATTGCAAGAAGTCCAGATTGATATCCGAACATTCCCAAGCCCAGTACGCAATATCCCTCTATCTGAGGGTGATACAGGCAAGATAAAAATTTTGTTTCAGGTCCTCGATAACGAGGTCAAAAGGTTTTTGTGAGAGACGTTAAGGAGGTAGTGACGGGACTGTGGCTCCAGTAAGGATCGCTCTATTTTTTCGCAGAAGTTGTATGTCACTCGCTTTCGGGATCCGTTTTGATCTGATTTTGTGCGGTCTTGACATTTTCCCTCCCGTACTAGCCAGCTGTATGGTTAAGTGATTGTCCACGCTGCCAGTGCCGATGTAAGAAATGCGAATTTAGACGGTCGCCAACGCTACCATGGAAAATGACTTGAGACTCAGCGAGGGGCAAAATTTGCCTTCTATAAATGCAGAATACAGATTGCGCCGTAGCATGCGAGGTATATGAATGGAATGCAAGAAATCAAGCCATGAGATCTACGAGAATGGTGATAATGCCAAGTACTAGACCGCACCAACATGAGTTCATCACTAAACAAAAAGAAAGATGAAATTACCGATTTCAATCCCAATAAGAGCAACGACAATCTGCTCAAGTCGTTCTGCATGCCTACTAGATACAGACTCCTTGAGAAGTTGGAGCATGTCTTGAAGAACCTGTCCATGAAGTCAGCGAGTGAAAGCATGCCACATGGACCAAACCAACCTCGACTCGTGTATTTAGGAGATTTATTCGCTGAGGGATCTCCAGATAACTGCGCGCTGCATCGTACAACGGTTGGAGATCGGGAAAGCTCTGAAAAGGTGTCAAAAATACCGACACGTAACGTGAACAACCCAGCTTACCCAGAATACTTCCTAGAACGGGGGCAGGGGTAAATTCAATATACTCTAGACAAATATTTTCTTACCGGAGAGTCCAAGACAGAGCCTACAGAATTAATGTTAGTCCGTAATATGAATAATTCCCCGGTTTTCCGCATGATTTCTGGACAGTACATGTGAGATAGTTTACAGTCCAGCACCTTCTTGACCAACCTTTATGAGGAATGCCGATCTTCCCTGTCTCTGACAATGTTTCGGGTATATCTTTTGTGTCTTCGATGGTATTCGAGATAAGCTCCTCGAACTAAGCGAGCGTCAGGGAGGGATTATGCCACAGAATGAAGTCAGCGTACCAAGGATATCTTGACGGACTGAGACAGTGCGTGCGATAGAGAGAGCTTTGTCCTTGGCTTGTTCAAGTATTATAGAGACCCCTTTTATGCCCGACTCACATGTAACCAGATCCCTTGCGCAAGGTGATGACATCATTGTATATACTGTGTCATGGGTAAAAACCAGCGATTTCGGAAAGGAACTATACGTACCGACTGTAGTTAGCATAGTAATAATTCAGATCCTCCATTTCAACGCTGTCTGGTGCTGCCAGCGATTCAGAGTTCTGCAGAGAATACAAACGCCCTCACCTACCTAATCTTTCAACTTCAAAACGCTTGCTACAAACAGTTCGTCAAGGCTGATTGTAACAGAGGAAATTACTTACATGGAGGACAGGAAACGTTTCTCTTGGGCTTCACTCATTCCCCATATGACGACTGTTCCGTAGGCGAAAATAAAAATCTCGGCCTCGGTTGGCACAGTATGAAACTTGCTAATCTTCTTGCGATTAGAGGGGAGGCCATTGTCTTCCGCTTCAGAGATCAGGGGATTTAATTCCGGGATTCCTAACAAATCCCCACTCGTTGGCAGAGATTTTGTATTTGCTTCTTGGTTGACTTGGGGTTCATACGCGTAAGGAGTATACAAAACTTCGTCGATAATCTTGGGGTCTGCAAGATAGGATGCCCTCCGGGCATTGAAAAACTTCGAAAGTTCATGCAGACGATAGGAACTAAATCGAGACAATGCCTGTCAGTTACATAGTCAAAGAAGAAGCCAACAAAGAGCTACCTTGCCGTCGCATATGCCGTTACGCGAGGTAGTGACTTCGCCTTTTTCTTTGTCAGCCTCAGTGCATCTCTTCGTGCCGTTCCCTGTGGAATCTGGGAGATTTGACGTAGCCGTACTTCGACGTCTTCGTCTTCGTCATCATCCGACTCGTCCTCGTCCTCGTCATCCCCGTCATCCGTGTCTCCTGTTGTACCCAGACTTTCTTCAGCATCTGGACGTGGTAAAAGTTTGCCTTGGGTAGACGATGTTGGTTGGTCCGGTAGGACCTTAAGTTTGCCGGCGACTTTCGTGGACCTGTTTGCACCGCGGATTTTAGGTTCGGGCTCTCTAGAAAAAACTGCCATAGATTTTGGCAAGAGCGGGTTTGTAGGCATGATGCGACACAGCTATATTTCGGATGTTATGATACTTCGAGTGCTCACGATCGAGACCTTGAAGTTCGAACAATTGAGAGAGGGACTGGGTGGGTGGGTCACATGACTGCTGGTCACGTTGTTGTTGCACCTTCAGGACTCAGGACTCAGGAGTCACTAGTCAGGTTGTCAATACCCTTGGCAAGTACATAGCTCTGGCCACGCGGATTCCAATCGCGTCGCCAAGCTGGATCAGGCATGCGTATGAAGATTTGAAGCTTGCGATTTACAAAGAAGTCGTTTTTACTCACAGCCCCCCATCATCTTCTCGGTTCAAGTTGCCGTGACTCCAGCTGACATCATTCTACCTCATCTATATACTAGGTCAACACAAGGCGAGTTGCCTGCGAGCATATGTTTATAAAACTCCGCTCAGGGATGGCCTGAAGTATTTTGCAGTATGTGATAGCATCATCATATGGTGCTGAAAACTTACCGAAATCAGCATCATTCGCTGCAGGACTTGAACGCTGAACGTTTAACGCTCGCGTGCAGGCACTGCTAAATCGATATCCGACATGCACAGCAACGCTATTGATTGTACTGCTCGAGCTCATCCGATCGGATCTTCCCCACTGCTAATATTGTCATACTGCTGGTGTCATGCCACCTCGCCGGTTCCTAATCTTCGAAACTCAGACTATCATAGGATATAATTACTCACTTACATAAAGCTTAAAGCGATTGCAAGGTTCGTGCCTTTACGTTTGCTTTATGCCATTCAGTGTTGGGGAAAGCCTCACGTCACAATGAATAAGGGCAGGAGGAGCCTTGCTGATCGGAGGACGCTCATCGGAGAGGACTATCCACTCCATAATGCCACTGTACGCCACTATATACCTAGATCGCATACTATGCCAGTCAACTCGTTTCGCTGGCCTTCTTTGATTCAAGATCACGCGACAATCCCGAAGTAGTCGGATTGGAAGCCTCCTTCCTTTGAGCTGCTTCCGCGGAGCCGTTTTGGACCGCAGGGTTCATTGCCGTACAGAACACCCTCTTTTTTTCTTCTGGTCTTGGAAGCAAGTAATTTTTGCCAACGATACACCCTACGCAGAGGAAGTTGCAGGAACATTGTCGTCATGTACACTCACTATTTTCCAGGCATCCGATTCATGATGTTACCTGATTGATATTTACGGGAACTATTATCCATGTCTGCTTCCCCGACCCTTCAGTGATCTTTGTCAGGAACGATTGAACTCTAAACTGGCCATTGGCAATAACCCCTCTCAAAAGATTTACAATGTCCTTGCGTTCGAAGGCTCCCGGTCAGATTGCCAGTAGTATGGCTGAACGCAGGTGTGTGGAAGCGCATGTACTGTGTTAAGGATCCTTTCAAAATAATCTACTATTTCGCTAATCACTATAGGACCTGACCAAACCCGCCAGTTCTCCCTTTTGCACGAGGAGACAAAGTGAGTCGCGCTGATTCGTCGGGGGTAGGACTTACCCAAAGTACATCTTCTATTTCAGGACTAACCTCAATACTCCCATTTTCCGTTAATACGCTCCAACTGGGCCTACCTGGTCAAACAACGATCCCTTAGTTCGGTCCGAGACGGCGATTAAGCATCAGCAGGGCGGTTGCATACATACGACATTTCCGCGGAATGACCAGAAGAACGCCCCTGAACAGACTGTGCCAGCACTACCGCGGTGCGCTAACCTGCTTTGAATCGGAAATTCCTGCCGTCACATCTGGACAACCAGTCTGACGCACCTAAACAATTCACAAATGCCGCTACACTAGATACGGTCTAACATGCCATCACATTTCAGGTAATGTTTATCACTTTACGGAACCGCAAACGGGCAGAAGTATCACGAATGAGAGAATTAAAAGAGGAAGATGATGTTGCATACGGATATATGTGAATATGTTCCCGGGGTCAGCCTACACATTGTGTATGGTATGTACCTAATAAGCTTGGCATTAATTGTCGAAGTACGTCCTGCGTGAGAGGAACATGTAAATTTTCAGCAGGCGGGGATATCAGGGGATATCTCAGTAACGCTCCCCGCCAACAGCTGCCAACATAATCAGCAAAACCCCTATCCCAGCTCAGCAACAATGGCCCTTCGGGACGGAAAGCGTCTCACGGCCTTGATTCCTCCGCTGATCGTACATGATGCGTCTCGCATCAATTGGGATTCACAGTTAATAATAATAAACAACCAAGACCACACCCACCAGTTCACTGCAGCTTCGTAAATAGACATGCATTAGCATGGCGACGGTGTTTGACAAATTGGGAGGTACACAAATTTCTGCGGTTACTGTGCGGTACTGAGTGCTATCTGCGTATGAACCCGAGGCTTACCAGCCAACTAGTATGAGTTCAACGGACAACACATAGGTTACAATACAAACTCCCCCTTATCAGAATAAAATAAGGTGCCTGTGCGTTTGGCATCAAGTATTTAAAACAAGTAACAATATGTAAGTTTAACAAGGTATGCGTGAGGATTATAATTGTAAAGTCCAGGTGTAATTGACAAAGAAATGAGTTGTCCACACCTGGGAGATGAGGTATATTAAAATAGGTAGAAGAGGAGGTCGCAGGATTAGATCGGCCTCAATGAATCATTCGAGCGCCCTGTCGATTCGGAGCGCAAAGCGGGATGTCCCTTTGAAGGGGGATGATTTCGGTCTCCTCCCTTTGAGACAAAACCTGGTGAGACCTGAGTTGAAAAACGCTGAAGAAATTGTTCATCGATCGGTTCGCGCCTCGGATATGCAAGCCCTTGCAAATATTCGAGGGGCACTAGCTGTTCCGAGAGATGGGAAGGACTGATGCGTGGACTTGGGGTAGCAGGTCCTGAGGATGATGATGAGGGGGGAGATGGACATGCCGAGCGACTCTGGAACGGCGCATCACGAAATTGTGATTGCATCTGGGTAGGAACTACATTTGGAGCCGAATAAGTCATCTGGCGGACGTTGGAAGAGTGATGCCTAGACGATCCTTCTGCGGAAGAAGGAAAGGAATAGGCGGTTTTACGTCCGCTTGTCGCCTCGATCTCCAGCAGATCAAGCTGGGAGGAATTTCTTGAAGTGGGAAAATGTGTAAACGGTGAAGGATTGGAATTTGAAGCGTGGAATGATGATTGGAACCCGGATTGAACCGGATTGATCTTTGGTAGTACGCCCTCCATGGGAAACTGTGGGAGTTGCTTTGCAAGCGCAGATTTTGGTAGATCATCGTCTCGTCTCGTCTTAGCATCTCTACGAGCACTTCGGAACCATCCGTCTGGAACCGGGACATCGCCGACCCCTGGTATATTATCGATTGTGTTGAGCCGATCAAGCTTCTGTTGACTGAAGTAGGCAGCTGATGCGAAGGATGATTAGACTTCCGAGGCGGCGGAGATAGCTCAGAAACGTACTTAAGTGCCACTTCCTAGTGATACCTCGTGTGCGATCATCAGGTAATGAAACACGCACGCTATAAGTTTGCTTGATCAAGCGTTCAGAGTCCCCCGTAGCACGTGCTCGCGAAGAAGGGTACATGCTGTGAAATAGGTAAAATTGTCATTCCACGGGGTATGGACTTTGGGCGCCCACATAATTGATATAACCTACCTGATCATCTGGGCCCAGGGGGTGCCGGAGCTACCTGGATCATCATTCACATCACATTCTTTCTGCTGATAGAACAGAAATTCCTTTGGAAAACATAAGTCCAAGGGGGTATTTCATAATCGACATTTACTTACATCGCGGACTCTACTTGGTCCCCAACCCATGCCATCCGTCCTAGCAATATAAATAATATTGAATTATTATGCTTACTAGACACCCCAGCCACAAGTGGACGAACCATCGTTCCATGCCAAGACCTGTAGCCTCAGAATTTGCACTGCGCTCCTCCCAAACATATACGTTTCCGGGGGAGATAGCCCTTCGTTCCTCAGCGTCCAATCGGCGTGTTGTAAGTGGGAGCGCATTCCTGGCAACAGCATGAAAGATGTGAAGCGCATCCCTTGTCGAGCGTATGCGAACATTTTGGAGGGAAGGTTGCTGCATATCTTCAGAATGAGAATATCAAGGGGGAACACTAAGTGGGCCTTAGGATCAACGGAAGTTCACAGCACAAGTTATTATATATTCCTGTATTCGTAAGGGAACTGTGAACCGCGGATAAAATTAAAATTATTCTAAGTTTGAATTGAGTTAACCCACATGCTGGATTTTGAAAAAGCGCCCTGTGATCGGACTCATCAGATTCGACTTGAGAGTATTTCCGAGACGTGGGGACCGCAGGACGCCGCTAGCTACTCCACTAGCCAAATACATAATGATAACGCAGCATAAAGTGCGAAGAACGTGGGTATGTTATACATTTCCTAATATAGTAATTCCGGTGCGAACGCAAAATACCGACCAAGTTGCTAGTGAACGCAGAAGCCAACTTACATACTACAGGTTGACTACAGGGTTGAATTAATTCATCATATTATTTGTTCTGATCGTGGCTGACAACCGCTGCAGACGGGACCTTGCAAAACATTTATGCTCGGATACTGAAGTAAGTCTACACGCCCCATGATGTAAGTGACATCGTTGATTCATTGTGCATAGCTTATTGATGGCGAGACAGTGCACATTCGCTAGAGGGGTCAAGTTAACGTTGCAAAATCCTAACAAGGTTTGATTTCAGGGACTGGAGCAACTGCACAATACCGTACGACGGCGTAGTAGGTGCTCATCATGACGGTATGCTATCATATCATTGACCCGATGACATAGCAAAACTTTTTGATGCGAAGGCCTTATCATTGCTAAGCAATATCACCGGTGCACATTTGAAAAGCCTAATTCAAAAGCCATGCAAGTGATCACCGTCCATGGATCTCGTATCACTAGGGCCAATGGGCGGTTATTTGGATTTAAACGTGAGCGCAGCTCCATGCTGGCTCTAGGAGGGACTCGGATAAAGCCTAATTCAATCGTTATGACAAGATCACTTCGTCATGTTGAATGTTGGCCCGGCCACGTTTGCGCTGGTCAGCTCAATCTGGAATCGTATCTCTACCACTAGTAGGGGCTGACGATGATGATCGGCGGGCTTTTTGTCAACATACAGTTTTAGCGTGTACGCCCACTGCGTTGAAGCCAAATTTCCCTTTTCGTGCTGTCAGCAGGGGGTCTACGTTATTCGGTGGACATTGTCGGCGAAGCAGAACACTTCGCACCTTCGAAGTTATAAATGATTGCATTTTCACAGTACGTGCTGATGAAGTTCCAGAACTTAGAAGGCATAGAGAAAAAAAAACGTTTTCAGATGGCAATGGCCGACGCGCTCCACCAGTTGTCATGGTGTGGTGGCAGGCGTCTATAGGATATGTGCGTCTCAATAGCGGCACAGAACCTTTCAGGCGTGTCGAATGCCGATTTCCACTGTTTCCGTCAAATTATTATGAACAAAGTTTGGCAAACAAGAAAACTGCGAGCGGTTAATGAATTGTGCCAAAGGGTCGAATCACAATGAATACAAGGCAACCAGAAACTGAAACTGAGGCGCCAAGCGTGAAGATCACCCGAAAATTGAACGGTTGCTTGGGAAAGTCTGCAGGGTAAGCTCATTCTAGACACGGCTGATTCCGTGCGGACAAACACGGCCCATTGCAACCCCGGCTTGGCAAATGACTTGCAGTTAATCATCGAATATGAACACAAATGGATGTGTCGATTCCAAGGGGATATAGCGTAGCTCGTTGTGTACTTGTACCGCGAAGGTTTGGTCCTCAGCAACGCTGGCACCATAAGCATATCGCAGTTTGAACTGCGTGGAAGTGAGTAACGACAGATCGGCGCTTAAAATATTGAATTCCGCGACAGGTCAAGCTTCCCGCATTATGTTGCGGAAATGTGTGTGCAGTCAGGCAAGCGGAGTAATTTCGTTATATATCAATGAGCGAAGGTGAGTTAAGGGGGGCCGAGTGCAGCACGTTCATCAATTCGCTCATGCCCAGCGGATTTTTCCGTTCGGGTCGCATTTGATAGTTGTTACAGCCTGCAGTCCGGGAACTTGGATCGTCACAAACAATGACACGACTATGAGCGAGCGAAGCCGAAGGAGCACAAGCACGGTGAGGAGACCCCTATGGACCCATGGGCTCGTTTTTGTGGAGTATACTGGATACGGCATGTCCATCCCGTCGGATGTGATAACGCGGCATGAGTCCGCGCCTAAGTTATTGTCAATTTCGCTCTCTCCCGGTTGGTAGTGGTAAAAGGTTGATACGCATTTCATTTGATGGAGGTCATATTTCAAATCTCAACATTAGATATGGGTATAAGAATGCAAGATACTGAGTGGGAGCGACAGTAGGGTTGTAACAGACTGGAGGTGACGGTAGCTGTTTAATTCACGAGATGATCTTGAACATCGTCAGGCACGAAAACGCCCAAACGAGTACAATGAACACACCTAGTAAAGGCAACACGACGGGGACATAGTCGGGAATCTCTGCGTAGTGGTGTCGATCACGGAAAAGATAACGTACGCGAAGTGATTTGGGCGATGCAGGGGCGGGGTCGTAGAAACCTTGAATACCGGCCTGCGATATGCCACGTGAACCAAAGTTCGAGGAGAAGATATGAGCGTCACTACCTTTGTGCGATGACCGGGGACATGAACCTGGCTGTTGTGCACCAAGGCTTGTATAGGCACAGTTACGTCTATCGTAAGGTTCTTGGCGTCCATTTCGGGCCCGTACGTCGCACTCAGGATGACAAGACCTTGACGCGACGTGAGAACCACGTGCCCGGATATGTGGGGATGTCGTACCTCCTCTGGACCTCTCCGTCTGCATGTGGCGTTTGGCAGTTTCGCTCAACAACCCCACGGTGTCATCAATCCGCCTCTTTAGCTGCGAATTTTCCTCTTTAAGAAGGCGCTCAGCCTTGCGGAAATATCTTTTTTAATTGACCAGACGAAAATGTTAATCTGACAGTCGAAGGAAGTTGGAGATAAGACTGACAATGTCCGTTGCAACTGCCTACGAGGCTTCAAAACAAAGTGATATCCGAGGAGGAGAACTGTTGAAGGCAAAACAGCCGAAAAGAATTCCAATGTTTGATTTCTTACGGTCGACAAAGTTATTGGCAATATCCATTTCTGATGGAGATATTCCACCCTGATATAAACACATGAGTCAGGAGAATATTTGAGGACAAAGAGGCGCACTCAAAGCGCATGATTAATCCCTTGGTGCTAACACCAAAGCTAGTTGATATAGCAACATTCGTGTTAGTCCATGTTGCAGTGACTAAATAGGCCAATTGCCGAAACCCAACCTCTAGGCCTGCCTTGAACCTCAGTGATAGTTCGAAAAACCAGATAGACCATTCGGTCTTGATACACGAGTCAAAGCCAGATAGCTGGAATCCACATGACCACGCCCGCAGTCCAACCCCAAAACCACTGACGGAGCCAGGCTTATTTGTGAAGTCGGCGTTCATACGGTCCGTATGGTGAACGTCAGGAGACGAGAAGTCAAAAGGCTGGGGGGAGTGTATATCAAATTCAAAGCTTCCCATGGACAATGGAGAGAATGTCCACGCCACAGAGCCCACCGTTGAAGCATGTCGGAAGAGCCGACGACTGAAGGAAACGGTACTAGCCGGAGGGAGAAGGTTCCAGAACGCAGGAATGAAATGCACACGGCAATTTAGGGTATTGTCGTTGTCTTCATAGCTCGCTTTTGCGACAACGAGGTGAGGGTCTAAGAAATGTGCTGTAGCCTTTTCAGACGACGATCATTCCTTGAGTCATAGATTTGATCTAATAATAAGACGTACCTCCAAAGCGAGCCTAGGAGAGAATTGATGGCGTATCGTGCCCATGAGGTTATTTCTACTCAGCAAGTCATTTCGAGGGCCTAGTCCCAGGTGACTCGTGAATTTAAGGTTAGTCTTTTCATTCAACACTTTCTGCACAAATTGAAGCGGACATGAACGTCAAATCAGGTGGGCACGAAAAGGTATGGAGCCCACCGTAACAGAGTGGCGAATAGCAAATTGAGACACCCAAACTCCACGGAAGCGGGCAAGGATTCCTCTCGAATCATAATCTAAGTCATCACCGCGTGCGAATAACGTCGATGTGTCAATTCCACACGTCACCGTGCCTCTTGGCCGAATGAGGTGATCAGAGATTTCTTGACTACGATCGATCCTCCAATGTCGAAGATGCGCACGTATCTGTCAAGAGGAGTGAGTCAGTTGCATGTTGGGAGAAAATGCCGCACTTGTTCAACACTCTGAGACCGCAGCTCTGTTGGCCACGGGTTTTTTAAAGCATCTTCACCTAGTGAAACAAATGTTTGTATGAAGCATGCCCTGAGGGTGGAATGCGGATGTGCTTACCCAGAAAATCATATACTTCCCTATTAAAGTGAGACCACATGTAAAGAACGATGTGTGGCAACACGAACTCACCGAAGAAAGGGGTCCGACAAAACTTTAAAACGTTATCACATATTGCATTGGAACTCGACTAAAGACTCTCACTCTCGTAAGCTTTTTGAATTTCAAGGAATTCCACAGCTGCAGTGTCCTTTGTCCGTTCTTCGCGTTGCTTGTCGGGGTGAAAGATTACGGACAATGCTCTGTAGCGTTCCCGTATTTCGTTTCCGGAAGCGGTTGTTGGCACGTTTAACACTGAACTTTTTTATACGGTCAGTAGCAAATCTGAAGGCTATGTGAGCGACGTACTAGAGATATTCATTTCGCACCGGGTCTACGCGTGATTTGTTCATGCTGGTCTAAAAAATTGCGCGTGGTCCCAACGTTGACGATGGCAACGCAACGTGCACGAGTTTCAACGACGAAGAGCTGAATTTTCGGTTCCCCCCTATAACATAATGCAAAAAAGCTTAATCGGCTTTCGGGTAACCAAATTCCCACGAGACGTGAATCGCCACGTCGGTGTTACAAGTTGAATGCTGGCAAAGCTTGTCAGACTCCTCCTTCATCATTCACCATGACCTCCCGTATCAACATTGGTCGTCCAGCTTCAACAAGCTATCACAGTCCAGACCCTCATGGATTCGCTAACTCACGCCCTTCTACAGGTTACAGAGCAGCTAACCCAGACCATCCTCTCGAGAGGATTCGAGCAGCTGCTAAACAGGTCGAAGACACAATCGAGATATACTCTCAGCCTTTGAAACCTCATTTGCCTACTATCGGCCGGTTCTTGATCATAGTCACGTTTTATGAGGATGCTTTGAGGATTATGACACAGTGGAATGACCAGCTTTGGTACCTCCAAACGTTAGTTACAGCCATTCATAGCAGGAAGACGTTTGTTTAAATTTCATTGGTTACAGACATAGACATTTCTACAAGGGAATCTCCCACCTCTTCCTACTGCTCAACGTCATCGTAAGCCCTCATTCTAAGTCCCGCAATTCTTGTATTTAATTAACTCGTCCTAGACAATGCTTGTCGCTTCCTCAGCCGTCCTCATGAAAAGGTACACAGAATACGCAGTCATCGGTCTCCTCAGCGTGGTCATTATTCAAGGCTTCGGATATGGCCTCATGTTCGACCTCACTTTCTTCCTTCGCAACTTAAGCGTCATAGGCGGTCTCATCATGGTGTTTAGCGAAACTGTGGTCAATGAAAAGAAAAGCTTTGCCGGTATCCCGTCTATGAGTGAAACAGACCGCAAGAAATAGTACGTATTCTTCCCCACCGCAACTCACTCATTCACCCACCATTGTAGCTTTCTTCTCGCGGGCCGCGTCCTCCTCATCTTCCTTTTCCTTGGCTTCATTTTCCAAGGAGAATGGGGCATGGGCCGTGTATTCATGTCCGTCTTTGGTCTCTCAGCATGCACGATGGTAGCTATCGGCTTCAAAGCAAAATGGTCTGCGATCTTCCTCGTCATCTTACTCAGTGTCTTCAACGTTTTTGCGAATGACTGGTGGAGCGTGCATAGTGCTCACCCTCAGCGTGATTTTCTCAAGTACGTGTGTGAGTTCTATTTGCAGGTGCTGTGCTAATGCACTTTCCTAGGTACGATTTCTTCCAGACGCTCTGTAAGCCATTATTTCTTGCCATCACACTCAGCATTGACACACTAATCAATCACAGCTATCATCGGAGGTCTCATCCTTCTCGTGAACATTGGACCCGGTACGTCAATCTCAACCCTCCCCACCTCATTCGTTCGCGACTGACGCCAATATAGGTGGTCTCTCAGTAGACGAGAAGAAAAAGACATACTAGAGAAAAGACTCGTATTTTCTTTATTGGCACCATAACAACAGTATCATCGTTATCCCGCAGCTTAGGATCGTTTGAATGCCTGTCGTGTCGGACGTCTCGGTACTCATACATAGTACAAATATCCCATATCGCATTGCCAATAACTATGGCATCGTCGCTTTGTTATCACCGCATAGAGATACCGGTCCCCACTGGCATTTTTTGTACCTGTTGACGCGCATGATGTGAGGATGTGTGATTTCTGGCGTGCAGGAGGTAACATCTCGAGTCAAGAATAAAAAGTCAAAGTGCTACCCTAACCGCCTAAACACATTCTTACTCCCACTCCTCATGCCCTTCCTTCGTTGGCTCCTCCCCGTTCGTTCGCTCTCACTCAACACAGCCGACCTTTCCCCATCCCCACCTCCACGCTCCATACCAGCTCCGAACACCTCCACACCCTTTCTCGCATTTCCGTCTTTTCTGCTCCCCCGATCTCTTGAAGGATCTTTTGTGGAAGAAGGGACCCAGCTCATCTCAAACCCTCCTTTACTTCCATTCGCTGCGCCGCGGGGTGTCGCAGTGTGGGAGGAACCACGCGCAGGTGCATTCCGCCGCTGTCCAAACGTAGCAGTCTTATCGCCCGTCTTCCTCGCGCTCGTACTAGATTCAGTGTGCGGCACCAGAGGAACGAAATTAATATTGGCGTTGGACTGTCTGTTGTGTTGGCGTGTACGCGTGTATGCTTGGTGTGCGCGTTCGTTCTTTTGGCCTGGACGCGCGCGTGGGTCGAATTTGTTGAGTTCTGGGGGTTATGTGAGTATGCGATGGTGAGTTATAAATAGAGGATGGTGGGTGTGAGGATACAAATGATGGACGTTGGAAGGAAGATGTACGGAAACGAAACCGAAAACTCACCACCAGCATCACTACTATCATCACTATCGCCCCCCTCGCTCTCATTCTCACTCTCGTCCTCACTAATCCCAGCAGACGAAGCCCTTTCACTCTCCTCTTCTTCCTCCTCAACAGCGGTCTTCCCTCTTACCTTCTGCTTAGAACCAGAAGCTGAAGGATGCAAAAGCGCATACTCCCTCGTCGTTTCGTCCACTGCGAATTCGGGATTCAGGAATAAGTCTTTGAAGCGAGGGTCGTTGAGGAGGGTTGGTTTTTCGAATTCGGCTGGAGTTTGTTCTGCCTCGTCAGCACTGGCATCAATGTCAACGTCCATAGCCTCTTCATCCTCACCACCCTTCGTACCCCTCCTCCTCCTCTCCTCCTTCCTCCTCTCCTTCTCAAGCCCCTTCTCAATCCTCTCCGCCAACGCTTTATTAACCTTGACTTCCTCGCCTCCAACCCCAGTTCCAGTTCCAACCCCAGTACCCTTCTTGGTACGTATCCTCGTCTCAGCCATCTTCTCCATCCGCTCCTTGACGAGTTTCTCACGATGCTCAGCATATGCGAAGGGGTTAGCAATGACGCGTGCGGTGTCGTAAAGATGAAGGGAGAGGAAGTAGCCATGCATGTAGGGTTTGAGAGCGGGAGTTCCTATCAGGTGGTCGAGGCCGAGTCTGTGGGGCGTGCGTGAGTTGTGAGTTTTGGGTGAGGGGGTGATTGGGATGAATGGGGAATGTAACACGGGATCAAAAGGGAATATGGGAGCAAAGAAAAAAAACAACACAAAAGACAACGCACGTCTTCAGCTCACTCCTCTCCACAAACTTGAAATCCTCATATGCATTCCTGGTCGAAGAATCTTCCATCTCCTCCGTAACATTTTCCAGAAAACTAGCCCAGCGTGGTGCAGGACCAAGCGCAGGGACGTAATATGTGCCCATTTGAATACCTTCGTTTGCGGTTAGGAAGAGGCCGCTGCCTGGGACGTGGTGGATGTGGTTGAGGTCGTTTGCGGGCGTTATGGATACGAAATTGGATGAGGGCTGTCGTGCGCCAGTGTTAGTGTCGTCATCAACACTCGTACTATCAAGAGTAAGTAGACGGGCTCACGGAATTACGATCCCATATCTTGACGACTTTTTTATCTGCGCTCAATACCATACCGTCCCCTGCGAGTCGACCGCCTTCTATCCATGTAAGATTGCGTATTGGGAGGCCGTAACCTTGGTCTTTTAGTGCAAAGGGACGGGAGGATCGGATGTCGTACAGGAGGGTGTGTCCTGTAGATGTTCCTACAGCGTATGATAGGCCGTCTGATCGGGAAGCGAGGGCTGTAATGCCTATACTGAGTGCGTCGGTGTCGTCGACACCTGGCATGGTACTCCGCGCTGTGTGGCTTAGCAGTCGAGTGGTCGGTACTTGAAGCACACCGACAGGTGATCTAGAACGAAGATCCCAGAATTGAACTGTCCCGTTCCCATCGACACCGAATGCGAGGAGATGATGCGTGGGGTTGATGTCAATACAGTTTACGCCTTGGATGTTGTCATCTTGAAGAACTAGGGGACTGAGAAAACGTCCTTGTTCGAGGTTGAGTCGATATATTTCGTTTCCTGAAGCTGAGAAGAGCGCGGTGCATGATGGAAAGTGATATGCCAGTGACCGACCGAAGCGCGGTATGCGAGTCCTATAATGAAATCCTCCCTGAGTGTGCAGCTCGATAGTACGATCATTCTGCAAGTGCATGATCTTTGTCCAATCATCTGATAAAATCTTGAACCCAAGTCGTCGTGAGCTTGCGTGAGGACAGTGAGGAATATGAGACTGACGATGAAATCGACGTTCTCTGCATCTGAATGTCTCTCGAATTTTAGATTGAGATCATCTAGATCCCAAACTCTTGTTTGAGGTTTATAAGTGCCAGTAGCTATAGCATGGTGTCCGTCTCTTGTTGTTTTTATTCTGTTGCTGGCCTCGGGGAATTCGAATCCTTGAATGAGCTCGATAGCGCCTTGGACATGTTCTTTTGAGACCCGCTTTCCTTTTCCTTTCGCTGCTCGTTTTCTGATAAGCCAATCTGGAATGGACGACGATGAACCTGCTACTGCGCCGTTGACGGTATAAACTTTCACGTCCATCCTCGCTGCGTTAACGAAAAAAGAAAATGCAAGTATATGAAAGTGTCCTTATTTGGATATGTCAGACTCAAAACGGTATATCTCAGTATTTCTCTCAAACCATCTCCATATGCCAGACCAATGTGAGCAGTTTATATATTTATTTTTCTAAACGGCTGATGTTTTATTTGAAGCAGCTGAATCGCAATACGCAGCAGCAGCGCACGTTCCGCTCATAAAGTCACCAGGTCTTCGGGTTCCTCCACTTGTACGAAGCACGTCCTCCTCATCGACTACACTGATTTGCTCGCAGGTACATCTACCACCAGATATCCACCCTCTCCCTGATAGCGTTACTCCATATGTATGTTCCTCCAAATATCAAACAATCTCACTCACTGACAAGCTCACAGTTCGTCTATCCATACACACTAGAACCGCACATACTCACAGTCGAGTCTTCTCGGCGCATGACACTCGCGGCGCATACGGCGAGGAGGGAGGCATATCTTCACGCGAGAGAGGACGAGCATGAATGGCGGAGAAAGGAGGCACTCAGGCGTGTTGCACCGGGTTTTGATCCTGCAGCGACGCTTGTACCTGTTCGTGCTGAAGTCGGCGAGGTTAAGACGGATGTGATGGATCAGCTTGTGGACCAGCTTGCTAAAATGGAGAATGACAGTTGAGTTGCTGGAGATATTAGGTCTTTTGTCGGAAAGGACACTCTGACTCAGGTCACCGTGCTTTGTATTTCTAACACTTTTAATCACATGATCTAATCTTTCTTCTAGTCAAAACAGCCTTTCATTTGAGTGTTGGATGCGATAATTTGGCCTACCAAACTCACGGATCAGCATAAAATTCATTCATCTCCAGCATCAATCGAAAGGCACGTGCTGGTCTCCCGGCTTTTATACTTTCTACTTCTGCACTTGCACTTCCCCATCCCTTCCTCTGTTCCATGACACTAGCACAAGCACCGTGATATCAGAAGATAAATAATTATTGACCAATGCTCTCAAGCTTGACGCTGGGTACAGTGCTCAACTCCTTCACAGCATCGGCGGCCCCCTCTCCGGCCCCTTCCCTGCTCTAAGTCTCGTCTATCCAGTCTTTCGAGAACACGATCCAAATTTCTGATGAGGCGCTCGAGACCAGATTTCGAAGCAAGCTGCATATACTTTGCGCCTTCCATGAGGATGAGGAGGCGCTCAAAATAATGTATGTGGTCAATTATGTGGCAAACACAACTCAATGCGCTTCTGATCAGTTTCCACCCCTGTTGATCTTTGATAGAAGTGAACGATATGACCGACATCTGTTCACTGAGGTGCGATTCGGAGGAGTTCTCTGTTACAACGAGCCCAATGCTACGGCTTTGTTACAATCTTTGCCCCGAGTTTTTTTTCCTTTTGAAATCAATAGATAAGCCTGGAGATGATTGCTCCAATATACCAACAGGCTTTGCGGGCAGTCTGCTCGAAAAGGTACAACCACGAAGCAGAATTTAACATTCGCTTGACGCGAAGCTATTAAGGGGATTCTGGTGGGTCAACGGTGGGTCCTTCCTGAAATGCATACCCGTGACCATGAAGAAACATTGTTCAGCATATAAAAGCCAGGTGTCTTCCTACTAACCCTTCAGATATATTTGATCCCACATCATATCCTCACTCAGAATGTGTTTATCCTCTGCGATTATCCTCACCATTGTTGCTGTCTTTACATCATCAATCTCTGCCACGCCCGTTGACACCGGCGTCGAGACACGCGACACCTGGTGCATACATGATAGGCAATGCAAAACCTGCCCTGGGCATGTATGCGTGAGTTCCAGTGGTTTGTGTCCTGGATTTAATCACATGACTGACCGGCACGGCAGGTCTTTTCTTGGTGCGCAGTAAGTCGCGTTTCTGCTTTCACATCGGTGCAGCATGGTTCATGGCACTGACGCGCGAGTTACTAGGTGAGGCCCTCTTGTGGTTACGACTTTTGATTTGGTTTCCTTTTTCATAGTTCACCAGTACTTAGATATTTCGTGTCGGCTTTTTTTCTTTCCTTAGTTTTTGCTCGTCTGTTCGACAGCTGTTGTTGTCGCTCGGCATCTCGTCTCAGTTCATCTCCATCTGATAGGGGGAGTAGGGGAGGGGGAAAACTAGATTTTGATATCACTTAGTAGCAGCTGGTCTGCAAGCCTTATTGCACGCTCTGAATGAATGTGCTCATTTTATATATACGCGAATGTATGTTGATCATACTGGACTCCCGGACACCCCATCGTGACTTTGGCGCTGGTCCTATATTTGTACGTTTTGGAGCGGACATTAATTAAATTAAATTAAACTGAGGGGGGATCCGGACCTATCCTCGGATGGCCTGAACAAGGCCGATGGACCACCATACCAACTCTGAAATTCAGAACTTCTTCTAGGCAGGAGTGCTAATATATTGCAGAGATTCGTGTGCAAGCACAGGCCAGGCTGGCCAGCTCTCTGAGTCACTTCTATGTGAATGAGGCCGAGCCGATATGCTCACCGTGCGCCTGCTACGATTGGCGGTCCCGTGAGATGATGAATAGTAAACATTATGCTATAGCCGTTCCGTTTTTACCTGTACTAGTAGAGACCGCCGTGGCGGATGAGTATGGATTTCTTGCAATTATGTAGTATAATGAAATATTGACACTCGCACTCCCACCCCGAACCCGTCCAACACCAAGCACATAGCATTTGACTCTCCCAGAGCTACAACGAATACCACACCTTACACCAATGCTGTCATCACCCGCCACCCCTCGAAAATGTCCCAACAGGCCTCTGAATCGGTGCGATACCAGGTGAAGGTTTCAACGGCGGAAACGAAGACCTAAACCCGCGCGCTGGTTCAAAAGGCGGTGCCTTGCTCGACAGGGTCGACGTCCCAGACGTAGAACTAGTAGGGAGCATGCTACCACCGTGCGACGCTGTAGAACTCGTTGAATGGGATAATATCGATACCTTCGGATGCGACAGCGATGGACTTATGGGATGCGAAAACCCAGAGCTAGACGCATGACAGCTCGCATACGGATTAGCAAGTCCAAGTCCAGGAGGCGCGCCATCCCCGATTCGATATGCCGATGTCCGCGGCTGATTTCTCCGATACTGAGGAGGCGACACAGGTGGTTGCATCTGCATTGATCTCCCAATAGTCGCACTATACGCCCCAGCCACCTCAGCCTCCGCTTCAGCCTCCTGTATATCCCTCTCAACCTCCCTAAGCGTCTTCTCCAAATCAATTAACACCGTCCCCTCCAACTTCTCCTGCCTCGCATAAAGCCTCTCCAACCTATGCTCGACGCTCCCAATCTCACTCTTGACACCCTCCATGCGTCTTCTCCTCACTTCCTCTTTCGCTTCGCGTTCCCTACGCACGTTAGTGGCCTCCTTTTTGAGAACTTCACATTCCTCCTCCTTCTCGCGCACTTGTTTCCTCAAAGAAGGGCTAGAGCCTTCAAGTTCACTTCTTCCCCTCTCAACATCCTCTCTCCCCTCATTAGCTCTCTTAACAGCATCCTCAAGTGCCCTGATGCGCTGTCTCGCCTTACTCTCGGTAGCACTCGCTTTTTCAGAAGCCCGATTCAGAGCTTCGATCTCGTTTTTGAGCACTGCGTCTGCTTTTTGGCTGTCCCTGCGCGTGGATTTGAGGGTAGTGGTTAGCTCGGAGATGTGCGTTTTGAGGGACGTAAGGGTAGATTGCAGTTTGGGGAGACGGTCTTCTTGGGTGGGAGTTGTGGAACGGGATGTGGAGCGCGGTTGGGGGTGGGTGAGGGGGGTTGAGTCGGTTGTCGCGGTTGACATTGATAGGCTTAGAGATGATGACGATGCAGAGGAGGATGAAGAAGATGAGGGTGGGAGGAGAAAACTAGTACTTGTCCCTTCGTCCAACCTTCCATTCTCAGTCGCACCTTCCGCTTCTACACACAAAACTAATTAGTCCCATACCATACCATCACCAATCAGATCAAAGCACACACCTTCAGTGACGACCTGTCTCCTGATAGAACTTGCCAATCCATCCTGTACAAGTCCTAGATCGATATCGTACTGCCGTCCAGGCATGAGCCCGTATATAATGATAACAGCCTCATCTACGGGATCGAGGAGGCGTATGAGGACGCGCTGCCACGGGGAACCATTGACAGATACCGAGAGGCCCGTTGAGAGTGCTTCGGAGATGATTCCTCGTGCGGTATCTCCTACTGCATCCCCTTCTGTTTCTCCTCCTAGTTCCCCATTGACTTCTAGTTCAGTTTCTGTGTCTGGGTTCGCGTCTGGGTCTGCATTGGCGTTTGTGCTTGCGGGTATCAAGGATTCATGATCTGCGAACAAAGCAGGTTCAGACTGTGGAGAGAGAGTTGAAGAGAGAATAAAAGTCGCTGATACAGATGTGATTTCACGGACTGAGAGGATGAGGTGAGGCGTCCAGGGACGAATGGAGTGCCATGAGCTTGTGTTTGATGGTTGGTCTGTGGTATGCATCGTCATGTGAGTTCATTCGTTGGCTTGTCGTTATTAGCGCTGAGCTGATCGTTGATCGTTGACGCGCGTTGGGTCTGATCTACTAGGATAAGAGTCGAGGAGGGTGTTACATAATAACTCCTTTGTTGTAGCTGGTTTACACATTTAAATTTCATTGATCCTTGATCACAAACCGTGTGCATGATCATTCGTCGGTGGATTCAAACTGAAGAAACTAGTGCTGCCTTCTTTCCTTCAAGGTCTGACTCGAGTCTTATTATTGTGGAGACATGGTATTATCCTCATAGGCAGACTTTTAAGCACTGTGGATATTGGTTCCAATGAAAATCATTAGGCAAAATCAGCACCAAATGCAGTTAGAATCATAGCACAATGAGCTGAAAACGAGGTGCTGAAAGTTCCGAAATTTACTCTGAAATATCACTATATGTTGCACTGAAATATCACTCCATTGTTTCGCTGAAATATCAACGCAGATTGCACTGAAATTTTACTCTGAATTATGTGCTGAAATTCTGCTCCAAGCACAGCAGGCATTGATCAATATAAGAAACCTGAACATACTTCAAACATCCTTTAGAAAATATTTTCTTTTCTGACAATGTCCTTGGACCAAACATAGCATAAAACATGTATCATAATGACATTAATAACATTAATTAGTGTAGTATTTACAAAAATGTTATTAATGTTATTATAATACATGTTCTATGCTATGTCTGGTCAAAGGACATTGTCAGAAAAGAAAATATTTTCTGAAGGATGTTTGAAGTATGTTTGGGTTTCTTATATCAATCAATGCCTGCTGTGAAGGACTCTGATATGGTGCTGAACTGATGCTCTGAAAATCATGCCCAAAGCGCTGAATAATGTATTCAATATTACAGAATAAAAAGCTAATTTAATTGGGAGCATTTCAATGGTATGCCGCAGTCAAGTGATAGTAAAGCAGGAGTGAGAACC
>MU177911.1:107976-209659 GCA_016695465.1 Suillus americanus
AGAATAATATTTGACCTGAGAAGACTGCTATTGAAGCACTTCCTTCAAATAAGCAAGGAAAGCGATAGTGCAAAGGGTTTATAATCTAAACGACCTGGAAACAAGGTGTGACAATAGCGCTTGATCAGTAAGACCCAAAATGCAATAGCAAAACCAAGGATAAACACTTGACAAAACGAGCACTAAGGGAATCATGCTATAAGAATTAGCACAAATGAAAGACTAAAGAAATGCAACTATTTGAGCAGGCTTGTGTCAAGTCGCATGAAACTGTGTCAGGATGAAAATATGAGTAAGGCTAGACATCAGTGAAGGAAAGAACAAGATAGCAACTGAATGTAGCACAACTACCGACAGCGGTTTGGTCTTGCGATGGACTAGAAATACTAAATGGGACTTAGCGACTGCAAATTCAGAGTGGTTGAATGTTGCAATCAAGAATAATGAGCAAGATTGGATTGATTGCACAAAACTGAGATATAACACTAAGTGACTATTCTATCCTGCAGAAGTTCAGGGAAGGGGAAGTAGTTATGCTGTATGTTCTGTGGGGTATTTTATCATGGCACATGAAGGCTCAGGATACATAGGCAAGGATAGTAGTGAGTCAAGCGACCTCATGCTGAGACCAAAGGAAATAAGACATGATGCACTGCGGAACACAAGGATACATGTAATAAGACCTGTGACTAGTAAGTAGTGACAAGCGACATGAGAAAATGCACCAGTGCAGATAGGTGGGGATAGGTAGGACAAGCAAGGATGAGGTACCCGGAAGTCAGACCAAACTAGCGATAGCACACGTCGCCTCTGAGTGCGCACTAAGGTCTAAATGAGTCCCTAAAGAGAATCTGGTGAAGGGCACATGAATTGCACTAGCGCCTGTGAAAGCCCAGCAGAAATATGTTTGTCACACCAGCCTCCCAGAACTTGAAGAAAATAAGCACCAATCCTCCCTCAAGTATCATCATTGGGAATATAATTAGAGTGGTGAGGGGTTTGCAGGATGTAGTTGGGGTCTGGTTTCAATTGAGTCAAATGTATGTAACAGTGTTAAAAAACTTACAGTCCTCAAATATTGATTTGTTTTCCAATACCTCATCCCCATGGCGTGCCAAATTGAGATCTTTGAGCTCCTTTTTCAAATCAAACTTGACACTAAGCTGACTGAGGTATGCAGTGACAAGGACTACATGAGAGAGACCACTCCATGGATATTGCTGAGAGTGCAGCCCAGTCTTGAGAAATAGACAATAGCACTCAATGTAAAATGTCCAGTGCACCCACACTGGACCACACATATGCAAATCCTTTGCCACATGCAAACAACCATGAATTGGAAGGGTGCATGTGCCTAGTCTCGCCTCATCATATTGATAGGAAGTACAGTAGAAGGGAAATAAAGTTCAAAGTAGTCACTGTAGGCACTTTTATACTAGCTAAACTATACCCTGTCGGACTCGGAAGGGATAGGAATTGCAGACATGTAATAAGGCTGCAACACATGTTACAACACACAAGGCAAGGAAATGATGTACCAATGAGGTAGGATGGACAATGGATGGATTCTGATGGCCCAAAAAGCAGGTTCTAGGGCACGAGAATAAGCGCGCTAAGTGCAAGAAAAAGTGCTAGTTAGAGTGGACATGTGGAAATGCACTTTAAACACATTGTCAGATGAATCTGATAGCGCTATAAGCACGAGAAACATATGGTATAAGGTGCAGGAATATGGATAGTGTCACGGGAAGCACGCGCATAGCATGGGAAAGTCGCTATAAGCGTCAGACAAGGATTACAGCTTGAGCAAGTAAGAACTGCATATAGGAAATGATGCATAATGTGAGGGTTACTTCTTCTTAGCCTAGGCAAGCACATGAATCATGCTAGTGCTCATACAAGCCCAGCAGAAATATGTTTGTCACAGCATTAACTCCATTGATTTTGCAAATGGTGCACCCTGGAAGTGGATGCATCTCTTCCTCAAAAATATTATCCCAAATCTTGTTGATCTTTGGACTGGGCACTTCAAAAATCTTGATACTGGGACTGAGGATTACGAGCTTGCATCACATATCTGGGAGGAAATTGGAGCTGAAACCGCTGACGCTGTGAAGGACATTCCTTCTACATTAGTTCATGTTCTTGGCAACATCGCCTCTGATAAAGACAGTTGAAACTAAGAGACGAGTCTCAGCATTGTAGACAGAACCGCTATAACATTAATTATACCTAAGAGATGAGTCTAGAGACAGAATAATGTAAGTGAGAGACGGCATGCAAAAGAAAACATGAACTGTACCTCAGTGTTGTAGACAGAACTGCTGAGGTACAAACAATGCGACACAAGGAGATTATAAGGTACTGTATAGAGTCCGGGATGACAAACAAAGAGAAACACTGCCAACGCTGTACGTCCAACATCTGACAGATCTACTTTCACAGCTGAGGCTTGGGGCTTTTGGTTCATGTACCTTGCACCCATCCTTCTTTGAAACTGCTTTCCACGGCAAAAATATTATGTACACATGTGTGAGTTAATTGGACTGATGAAAACCTCAGTCAAGCTCAAAATATCTACTGAGGAGATTGATGAGCTTGAGGAAGGATTTGCAGCTCGGGTGGAAGATTTTGAATGGTAATCACTCAATACTAGTATATCACACACTCTGACATTTTTTTCTAGATTGACATTTTTTCTAGATTTTACTTATCCTTAGGTTTACTAGAAGTAGTCACCATTAGTTGCGCTCTACAGCCCCTATTGGTTCCCTTATACCTGGACACTATACCTCAACTATCCTTACCTTGCAATCAATACCTTTGACCTCACTTGCTATCCACTGCACTCTCTTTTCACATCTCCGCATCTCTGTATCTCCGCACTTCTGCACTTCCACTTTCCCATGCATCACACTATCTAGCGACCCACTTTCCCATGCATAGTGCACACCTTGCAATCCGCTTTCCCACGACCAGTGCATATCTAGCGACCCGCTTTCCTGTGCCATAGCGCTGTAGGGATTGGTATTTCTCTGGGCTGATATTGGTACTTTTTACTTAGCTTTACTTACCTTACTTTCCCTTGTTTATGTTCGCATTATTACTGCTTACATAATCATCAAATCTTCGCCCTACACTTCCACTGTTAGCTAGACTTTCAGTTATATTTCTGGTAGCTCTCCTTCTAGGATTCAGTAGCTTCCCCAGTTTTGCAGCTTATTAGTTTTAGTAGTAGCTCAATAGCTCACTATCAAGCTCCTGATACACAGTCTTTGCTTCATTGTCTGGAGTGACATTTTCATATCCTCTCTCTCTCTCACTCTCTCTCTCTTGAGCTTTGGCCTAGTCAGTTGTCCTTTGGGCTCATACTGCCCCCTGCACTCTGCTGTCTCTCCACCTGGCAGCAGCCTTTTCTCTTCAGCGCTCTTTTAGGTCTTTATATCTTGAGCTGTTCTTAGTAGCAATTCCCTCGGGTCGAACATTCTTGCTTGCAAGTGTAGCAGCTAGGCAGGATTAGTAGACATATATTGGCTAGGTATTCTAACGACTATCTAGCCAAGTTGCTTCTTCACAACGCAACAGAGGGAGGGTTCTCCCTTGATTCCATGTTCTTTTGATAGTAGATCTCTCTGGCACTTGGTAACACATGAGTCCAATTGCTCTAGGATACCAATGAAATCTTCATGAGTGCATAAAGGGAGGTTTTGAGGATCCATAGAAGGGTGCATTTGTCTTTCATTATGTGGTGTAGTGAGGGGAGTATAATAGATGGTTCCATGGGCAGTAATATTATGAATGCCCATGATTTCACACGAACAACATGGAGAATATCCATTATGTCCCTTGAGGTTCATGAGCTCTTCACTAGCAACAATGTCTCCATTTTTGAAGATGTTGTATGCATGGAGATAGAATTGTGTGTAGTCCAATGTGTCAAATGTCTAGACACCATCAGCAAGTCCTACAACTCATTGTTGGGGGGACAAAGGAACGATGCAATGTCTTTTGGCTGATGTGGTCCTGGTATGACTCCTACACAGATCAGATTTCAAGGTGTGTGCAAAGATGAGGAGGGAGGTTGAGATTTGGAAGGAGAATTGGAGTTGCAGATGGCCCACCATGATGACAGTTGAAAAGGAGAAATCCATCCACTGAGAGAGAAAATGCTATATTGTGCTTTCCTGCAAAGAATCGGTGTCGTTATTCAACACCATCAACAATAACTCTAGTCTTGCACAGTGTCTGATACCATTGGGAATCAAAGACGTCTCGGATCACTCCAGGTGTATGAACATATGTCTTCTGATATGCAAGCATCTCAATCATGTCTTGGCTTTCAAACAGGGCTTGCAGTGATCGGGAGATATGAAAATTGCTGTCATGGGCATCCACCAGAACTATAGTGTGGCTAATTGCAAAATGAACATTGGAGATGGTGAGAATAGTTGTCAGTGTATGTCTTATGATTTAGATTCCGAGCTTAGTGGAACAGCGACAGTAGATAGGAGTACATGGTGTGCAGATTTTATTTGGCAGTTTCGAATATACTAATATACGGACTATCTACTCCGCCACTCCGATGATCATGTAACTCTGCCAGCGAGTGCACAAACCATGTGCTCAGATTGCACCTCATAACACTCCCCCTCAATCCAGGGACATACCCATCATGTATGAGAGTTTCTGGTGCGCCAGTTTGGCTAGCGGTTTCATGAGTACATCTGCTATCATTTTATCAGTAGAACAATACTCTTCATGTATCATATTCTCGCAAATCTTACTTCTGATGTAGTGACTTTTCACATCAAAATGTTTGGACTTCACATGATATTGTGGATTGTGCGCTATTGCTAATGCTGCCATGTTGTCTCCATGCAGGATAGTTGGCTCTCTCTGAGCCAGTTCTATGTCTTTAAATAGATATCAAAGCCATACCGCTTCTTTTGCACCATGTGCCATCGCTGTATACTCTGCTTCTGTAGAAGATAGTGAAACAGTGTTTTGTTTCTTAGAACTCCAGGTAATGGCCCCTTCACTTAATTTAAACACATATCCTGATACTGATACTCTGTCTTGGATGTCATTAGCATAGTCTGCATCTGTCCACCCTTCAAACTTGATATCGCTGACACTTGTGGAATGCTTTCCTCAATATTTGATTCTGAGGTCCTTGGTCCCAGCTAAGTACCTTAGTACTCGTTTTGCTGCTGACCAGTGTGCTAATCCTGGATTTGCAGCAAATGAACTAAGTCTTTGTATCGCATATGCAATATCTGGGCATGTGGCAACCGCCAAATACATTAATGAGCCTACTAATGATGTGTAGCTATTGCTACAATCTCCTTTCTCATCAGTATCTTCCTTCTCCAGTATGACCTTTGGATCTGTTGGCATTCCTACTGTGTTACATGTCTGGAGACCATATTTCCTCAAAATTGACTCAATGTATCGCCCTTGTGAGAGCCTACATGTCTTGCTCTCATGATCTCAAGTAATCTTGATCCCTACTATTTTCTTTGGTTCTCCAAGGTCCATAACATCTAGTATAGCCTTTAATTGTAGTTTTAACTGTCTCATTAGGTCTTTATTGCTTGTAAAAAGCAGTAGGTCATCTACCCACACAGTAATGATCTCTTTACCTTGCTTGGTTGACCTAACATATATGCATGGATCTGAATCGGTACGTCTGAAGCCTATTTTTGTTAGGTGATTGTTTAACTCTATGTTCCACTCACATCCTGACTGTTTCAGGCCATATAGTGTTTTCTGAAGTCTGCATACTCGACCTGTGCCGTTGTTGTATCCTTCCGGCTGTGCATAGAGTTTTAAAGTCCGGTTGCGCTACAGTGTCACTAGACTGACAAACCAAACCTATTTTTTGTGACAGTCACAATGGTTTTGGGCCAACAAACCTAACTTTATGACAAAGTGTGATGATATTTTGTTTTCGGATATGTTTTTTTTAATGAACAGGTTGTTGAAGTCTGAGCGATCCGAACAGAGAGAGAGTGAGGAAACCAAAGGATCTGGCTGATAGGTACAAGCGGGAGAGATAGGTCCAAGCACATGAGCCAAAGTGGCCAATAGGCTCCGCCCGAATGATGTCAGCCTACGCAGTCCAATATACATATGTCAGAAAATTTCCCCTTTTCATTTCTTACTTACCTGGTATAAAACCAAGCGCCCATCAGACGCGCACATCTCAGTTCGTATTGAAACTGAGATGTGAGTATCTAAAATCATATATGTCAGCATTAGCTGACCAAAACCATAGCATACCTTTGTGTCCTAGGTACTATGCACGTTAATATATTGAGTTCATATTGAAACTGAGATCATACATTTGTGTTCTAGCTCCCTCTCTCCTCGTTCACTCGCCTGTCATCACGACAGGTTATGAGCCCTGACCTGGCCATGGATATTATGCTCCCCTCCACCAGCTCTGCCCTATTCAATGTCCCAAAGCTAGCCGAAGATGGCAGCAACTGGATTACCTACAAGGAAAGAACATTAATGGCAATCGGCGCGAGAGGTCTGATGCGGTTTACCGATGGTCATGCTATGAGACCTGCCCAATTCAAGGTCAATAAAAAGACCAAGTTGCCTGAGAAGGACAATGGCAGCAAAGCAACGGAGGCAGAGATCAAGGCTCTGGACAAGAAAATTGATGAGTACTGTCAAAAGGACTCACTAGTGAAGCAGCAAATCTTCAGCACCATAACAGATAGGCTGTTGCTGCGCATCCAGAAACTCGGGTCCAGCTCAGCAGTCTGGGCAGAGATCTGCAATATCCACGAAGGGAAAACTGAGCTCGTCCAGATAGATCTGAGGCGAAGACTTCAGGAGACGAGGTGTGAAGAGAACGGTGATGTAAAGACTCACTTTAGCGAGATACTTCGGATCCGCAAGTCTCTGGCAGGCATGGGTGCTGCTATCAAGGAGAAGGACTTCTATGCCATGATACTGGCATCCCTCTCCAAATCCTATCACCCTCTACTCTCATCCATTAACACGGCTGTGAAGATAACCAGTACAGCGATTAGCCCCTATGAGCTGATCAACATAGTATCAGAGGAATACAAACACCGGCAACTCACCAGTCAGCAACCCACCAAGAAAGGCACCAACTCAGCCTTGTCAGTGAGAGCTACCAACGGAAAGATGAAATCATCGTCCTCTTCCTCACCCCCATCCAATCCGGACGCAGTGTGTTATAACTGCAACTGAAAAGGCCACTACAAAAGCGACTGTTGGAGGCCAGGGGGAGGAAAAGAGGGTGAAGGACCAAACCAGAGAAGGAAGAAGGGAGGATGTACCCAGAAGCAGACCGCAAATGCTGCAAAGGAGTCAGAGAGCCAAGACAACTATGCCTTTGCGACGACTGACCTCGCCAACATTGCCCAATGGATGAACATACCTACTGAGCACTATGGAGCTATTGTAGACTCCGGTGCGACCTCACACTTCTGTCCTGACAGGTCAAAATTCACAAACTTTGTCCCTATCACTCCACAAGACATCTATACTGCAAATGGGTCAGTACTGAGCGCTACCAGGAGGGGAGACGTCAAAATCGACTTACCTTTGGGGAAGAAGAGAACCAGTGTGACCTTGAAGGATGCACTGTATGCCACCTCTATGGTGTTCACCCTGATCTCCACTAACTGAATCGCCTCTGCCGGATTAGCAGTCCTGTTTGAGGGCAAGATGTGCCAGATCTTGTCCCAGGGGCCCAAACGCAAGGTGATAGTGGAGATCCCCCAGCTGGAAGGACTCTATAGTGTGGTGAGTCAGGGAAGGCATCACTCTCACGTTGCATGGACAAAACTCACCTTGGCCAAAGTCCACCATGCCCTGGAACATGTGTCCCAGAAAGCGGACCTGCAACTCGCAAAGGATCAGCTAGTCGAAGGTCTCAATGTCAACCTCACTTCCCCTACCGAATCAAATTCTGCGATGCCTGTGCAAAAGCAAAAGCTATATGTCAGCCATTTCCACAAGAATTGAAAACTCGAGCGCTCACCTACACAGAGCTTGTTCATATGGACTTGTGGGGCCCAGCTCAAACTACCAGCCTTGGAGGGACAACTTACTATATAAGTTTCACAGATGATTATTCCCCTGAAACTAAAGTTGAGTTCCTGAAAGCAAAAGTGAGGCATTAAAGGCATTTAAGAGGTATGAGGTGCACCTTAGCCATCAGAACCCTGGTGTTACAGTCAACATACGCCCCTATTCATTTTCTCACTTAACCTTGTATTATGTCACGAGCCACATGATGCTGCCACTAGACTTATCTGTGACTCGTCTTATCTTGTATTACACTATGATCGCCGTTGCCATCACTAAGTGGACTATTCTTGTTATCTCCTTATCTCTGACTCATCGCTTACGTGTCCCATTCTCACACCTGCCCTGAACACCATGTAGTTCACTATATATACTCGTCTTGTACATAGTAGTTCTTTACTTTAATCTTACTAGGTTTTACCTGGAACTTCCTTCACTTAAGACTCCCAATCTTAAGTTGTCTGAACCGATATTCAAGTCAAGGACACTCTTTTTGACCTGTCTTAGACCCACCGACTATCGAAGCCTTGACCTTCCCTGAGAGAACCTCTCTCAGCTACAGTTAATGCATCGTTGGACTTTAGCCAAAGCTCTTATCAAGCCGCTACTGTCTAGAACTATCCAAGTTCGTAACACCTGGAGTTCGACTCCAGAAGGTTCGGTCAGACCGTGGAGGGGAGTACCTGAGCGCAGATTTTGATAAGTATCTGTTGGACCAAGGGATCAAGAGACAACTCACCGTCCACAACTCCCCCCAACAGAATGGAGTGGCCGAGTGTCTTAATTGAACACTCGTCAAGCTTGCTAGAGCGATGCTCATTGGCTGTGACCTCCCAAAATTCCTGTGGGCCAAAGCTATCAACTATGCGACATGGTTGAAGAACCACCTACTCTCAAGTGCCATACCCGGTGCTACTCCTCATGAGCTCATCCATAGGACAAAGCCCAACCTCTCCATGGCCCACAAATTCAGCTCCAAGGTATATGTTCACCAGCCGAACACTGGGAAACTCAAACCCCATGCAGAAGAGGCTGTCTTCATTGGGATTGACACCAATAGTAAGGTGTACAGGGTCTACTGGCCTGCAAAGAGACGTGTCTCGGTCAAGCAAAATGTGATGTTTGCGCCACCAAACGTCCTTGTTGACCAGGATGTGCTGAACAAGGGGGAGATGATCAGTACAGAGGGTGAGGATAGCACTAATAGCAATGCACCTAGTGTCCAGCCAATCCCTACCCCCAATCCACCTCCCACTCCAGACGTCCCAGAATCATGCCAGACCCATGCCAGACACGCTAAGGGGTACTACACTGATCTTCAGAATGGTCAGACAGCAGCCATGACCATCAAATCCCTGCAAAATGCATCAGAATTAGACCTTCTGGGTGAGGAAGCTCACATACACCTAGCCTTAGCCGCAGCTGAGCCAGGACCCACTTTGAAGCAGGCCTTGAATGGCCCAGATGGTCCAGAATGGCAAGAAGCCCTAGACTATGAGATCAGTCAGCTGGAAAAGTTGGGTACATGGGATGTCGTCGACTTACCTCATGGCGTGAATGTCATACCCTGCCATTTTGTGCTAGCCACTAAGCGAGGCCTGGATGGAGAAAAGCTCAAGCTGAGAGCTCATCTCGTCATGAATGGACAACAACAGCAATATGGCGTCGACTTCTTCGAGACATTTGCTCCAACGGTGAATATGAGCACTATACATGCCGTATTGAGTATGGCGGCCCAAAAGGACTGGGAGATTCACCAGGTCGATATGAAAAGCACTTACCTGTATCCTGACGTCCAGGAGAACATCTATATGAGAGCACCTCCCGGATATCTGAAGGATGATCAGCAAGGCAAGGTATTAAAGCTGAGATGCAGCTTACCTGGCTTAAAACAAGCTGGATTTGAGTAGGCGGAGGAGCTAGCTGGTACATTCAAGAAAATGGGCTTTAGCCATTTCCAGGTCAATCAGGCGGTCTATTTCAAACATACCCACCAGGAGCACATCATCGTCACCATGTCAGTCAATGACATGGCTGTCACTGCTAACGTCAAGTCCCATATCCTCCAGTTCAAGTCGAACCTACACAAATTCTTTGAGATATCCGACCTGGGCGAACTGTCATGGTTGTTAGGGTTGAAGGTAACAAGAGATAGAGTGGCACACACCATTACCCTCTCTCAAAAGGCCTATGTTGATACTATCGACGAATGTTTCCGTTTGGATGATGCAAAGAGTGTGCAGACCCCCATGGAACTGGCCACATCCCTATCCATAGATCAGTCCCCAGGCATGCACGCTGAGCTTCAAGCCATGCGAGATGTACCGTACCAACGAGCCATTGGCTCCTTGATGTATGCAGCCACAAGCACGCGTCCTGATATTGCCTTCGCAGTCGCGACATTGTCACAGTTCATGCAAAACCCCGGGAAAGCACACTGGGAGGCTAGTAAGTGAGCTCTTCGCTACCTAAAAGCCACTGACGACTTCAAACTTACCTTGGGATCTACAGATGCCAGGATCAAAGCATTCGTCAACGCAGATTGGGCTTTGCAGCCACACAGACACTCCATGAGTGGGTACATAGTACTCTTCAATGGAGGTCCAGTATCCTGGAGCACACAAAAACAGCCTATAATCGTCCTATTGATGGCTGAGGCTGAGTATATCACCCTAACCAGTGTAGCGAGGGAGGTACTATACCTTCAGTTACTCCTCAGCGAACTCTACAAAGCACTGAGCCCCCCCACCCCCATTTTCTGCGATAACCAAGCCACTATAGCATTAGCATCCAGCAGACAGTTCCAATCACGCACCAAGCATATTGACTTGAGGTACCATTTCATTCATTCACATGTGAAGAACAGTACCTTCAAACTCCTCTATTGCCCCATGGACAATAACGTCGCCGACACCTTCACCAAGGCATTGCCTCACCCCCGGCTCCAGAAGCTGCGCACCCATATGGGACTGGCATGCGCTTGAGGGGGAGTGTTGAAGTCCGAGCGATCCGAACAGAGAGAGAGTGAGGAAGCCGAAGGATCTGGCTGATAGGTACAAGCGGGAGAGATAGGTCCAAGCGCATGAGCCAAAGTGGCTCCCTCTCTCCTCGTTCACTCACCTGTCATCACGACACAGGTCACCCAAACACTTAGTTTTCCTCTGCAAATGTTCCCTTATCATCATGAATCATTTGTGGGCCATGCTCTATGTAAAAATATATGCAATGATCTTTGATACGAACCTATAGCAATATTGTCACAAGTGTTCATGGACCGACGAACATGTCACAAAACCATTATGTAATGCACTGCCAAATCTCCCACGAACCTAAGGTCGAAACGCTACAGTACTACAATACATACACACCTATATTATTATCAAACTACACTACTTACTTACCAGTACAGTACTTGCTCGAAGTTTGTAGTTTATCTACGGTGTCCATAATAGGAATTTTGACCGAACGTTTCGGTCTCGGAAGGATTACCCGTCCAATGTACACGTCACACTTTGGTCACAGCACGTGATGTTTGCTGAAAGAGCGCAAAGTCTACCTTATCAGCAATCTAATGAAATTAACTACGTGTAATCTCACACCTGAGACACAGCCGAATAAGAGCCCGCGGCAAATGCTGTTCAAATTGGGGGACATATTCGAAATCAATACATTCATAAATATGTCTCGGGATATGTATTGCATCTACCCCAGGTGTCAGTAGAAGTCCCAGTGAAAATTTCAGCACCAGCACTTATTCCAATGATTTTCATTGGAACCAGTATCCACAGTATAAGGTGTCATGTTCGACAGACATCATATCATAATGGTCACTTTTGTCCTTACTAG
The DNA here is from genome assembly GCA_016695465.1 of Suillus americanus. Taxonomy (NCBI): domain Eukaryota; kingdom Fungi; phylum Basidiomycota; class Agaricomycetes; order Boletales; family Suillaceae; genus Suillus; species Suillus americanus. The sequence continues at coordinate 119,896 of MU177911.1, forward strand.
ATCTGGCTAACATCAACAGTCATAGCTTCTAGGAAATTAACTGTTTGTGTTCTCTTAAACTATCTTTCAAGGTCCGTAAGACCGCTGTGTATACAGCGCTTCCTATTGCTGAAGTTCCCACCCAAACCTGTAGGAGGAGAGTATATATGTTGGCTACCCTCTTGAGACAGTATGGCCGAAGCTGAAACGATTCCGGATGAACACACTTGATTGTGTGAAAGTTCCATATGTTCGGTTGCAGCTTTCAAATTCAATTACTCATTGAGCTCCTACAGTCACACATGTACAGTGCACAGCATCCATAACTTAGAAGAAGGACCCACTTATCCTCTTTCTGCTTCAAATATGCCTAGAGTAGATTGTCATACCTATGAATTTGGTGCGGTTGGCCTCCCAGGCTTACTGGATACGCACATAGTGCTCATTGCCCGATCAGCGCGCCTGCTATCATGTATGTGCCCTCGTTATGATTACCTGGGCTTGCGAGCCAAGGCTAAACCCTCAAATGTACATACACAGGTACATCTCGTCATATGCTGCATGCCTATGATCACCTGCCACACGCCGTGGATCATTCTGGCCATGAACCGAAATTTAGAGTTTTGAGCGGCCAGGTGGACTGGTCGTGAAGGATGTTAGCACCATGACAAACTTGCGTATGACCAGTCTGAGATGCATCGCGGGTAATCCCACAGGCCATAGGTCGACCACTATATAAAGTTGCATTCCAACTCCACATCAGAACGTAGCAATGCCTCGTCCTGAAACAGATCTCCTGGACTCCTTATCTGCTGAACTATCTCAGCAGCTGAAGGATCGCGTAGATCGAGCTTTGCTCGAGTTCATACGGCCGAATTCTGCGTCTCAGTTTGCGCAGGATGCTCCTGAGTTGGCCAAATTCCGTGAGGCTATCACGCAGGGCGACTCGAAAGACGATCTAGAATTCCTGCGCAACTTCCGAAAATTCGTCCCTACCACAAACTACGAACCTTACCGGCCATTCATAGCAAAGTTTTTTGCGACCCCTTGCAAGGAGGCTGACGTCAAGAACATGTTCGCCCCAGGACTGCCCTACTTCCTCGCCATGTCCAGCATGACATCCGGAAAATCAGTAAAGATATTCCCAAAATATCGGCCACCCCCTCACCTGTTGCACCATCCTCTATATCTGGCGCTTCCTCCGTCAGAGGGGATTACCATGTCACCGGCTTCTCTGAAGTATTCGCAAATCTTACAAATAGATTGCGAAGATGGTCAGTCCAAGCAGGTGACAGTCTGCTCGTTGAGCATCGGCTTTCTGCGAATGGCAATGAACTGGGATGTCGAACATGACAACGAAAGGCTTGACTTATGGCGTAAGCCTGTCGTGTCACTGTTCCTTGCGCACGCTGATCCCCAGCCGACTTTCAGTGCCGGGGCAAACCGATCCATATGCGATTTCTTTGGTCAAGAGCTATCGCGCGTTCTTCATTCTGAATGCTCTGTTTGCACTGGCAGACCGTCGGGTGACAATTGTCCGATTCTTCTTTGCCAATGTATTCGTCAATTTTTTGCAGTATGTAGAGGATGAATGGTCTCTACTCATCGACTGCATCGAGAAAGGTATCATCCCGGATGTCGAAAGCCTGGACCATTTGCGAGCACCTTTGGAGGTCATCTTTTTCTTGTTTGTTACATTCCATTCGGCTCACAAGGTCTCAGAAACTGTTTAAGCCAAATCCTCTTCGTGCTGCTGAGCTTCGGGAAATCGGGCCTCCTGGCATCCAGGGCTGGGCAGTCCGCGTGTGGCCCTACTTGACAAAGTTCGTTGGGATCACCGGAGGTCCTGCTACTGCCTCCGTTCCAAAGGCATGTTGTGTGCGGAAGATCTACCGCACAACTGACAGTTAGCGAAACCAGATTATCCACGCACTCGGACCTTCTGTCTTCACCCAGTCTCCCGGTTATGGCAGCTCAGAGGGTGGTGTCGCCATAACATACCACAAGGGCGATCCTAGGACCGACTTCAAGGTGGTGTTTGTGGATGTGGTCACCGAATTTCTGGACGTGCATTCCAACGAGCCTTCGGAACGTGTATTTTCCATTGTAAGAACTGTTCATTGCATCACAGCTTTGTCTGTTCATCCCTGCCGCAGTGGGAACTTGTACCTGGAGGGCATTACGAGCCCGTCTTGACGACTCGCAATGGCTTATGGAGATACCGCCTCGGGGATGTTGTCACCGTTAAAGGCTTCGCTCCAGATGACGGATTACCTGTTATCAATTACCTTCACAGGCGAGAGTGAGTTGCAGCATTATCGGTTTTAGGAGCTGAACTAATATCGCCCGCTTTGGAAGAGGCGGCCTTGTGATGGCATTCGGAACGACGTGCACTGAGTCGCAATTGACGAATGCGATCGTCTCTGCCGCCAATCGATGGATCGGCCAAATCATTGATTTCACCATCGTAAGCGACGACCGAGACACGCCTATTACTTACGGGTATTTAGTAGAAATTGGAGGAGAAATAGGTTTGTGCTTACCATGGGATGGGACTGAGCTAGACTAAGCTACTTGATCAGGAAATAACGCGAGAACGGCGACGGAACAAACTTTCGAAGACCTCACGGCGGCAAACGACGAGTTTCGCACTGCTTTCTGGCAAGGCCGAGCCAGAAAGCCGACCATTCGTCTCTTGGAGAAAGGCACATTTGCAGAGTATCGCAGGCAGAAATGCGAAAAAACCAACGTCTCGATATCGCAAGTGAAGGTTCCCGTCGTCCTATCCGATCTAAAGTTTAGGGAATGGTTCCTGGAAAGAGTTATGATTGAGCTGTAAGAGAGTTTGGTCGACACTTGTACATTCCTTGCAGCACCAATATCTCCAATTTTGATCACCAGACCCGAAATTGTAGCACTCACTGCATATATTGTAGACTTGGAATATCTATGGCCTAGTGGGCCCTAATTTTTACTTGATTTTTTTTAGCCACCCAAGTACCACAGTCGCTCACCCTGTTCTGCATCTCAGGAGACCAATATTCCATAAAACTGCATACTACACGAGCTCAGTTACAGCAAAGACGGAAAGGAAAAAAAGAGGGACTCTGCTTAGACTCCAGCTGAGAAGTGGTATGTGTATCAGACGGCTTGTACTGACTTGCAAGAACACTATGATATGGGTGTCAATCAAATACAGCAGTGAATACAAGAATAATGACGTGTTACTATGGAAAGGGAACACCTTACTCATGGCTGGAATATTATATGACGGCCCACCGTGAGTACAGCCGTGACGGACATGTTTGGCCTCATGTTTGTTTGCATTCAACCGCATTGGGATTCCGCTGACTTGGATCTCTCTTACCAAGTGGCAACTAGTGTGCTCTGTCCCATCTATCGGGCCTTCCATGCTTTGAATTTGCACATAGGATGGACTTCTGAGTCTGATTGGACTTCTGATCGGACTCAGACTCAAATACCTTTCGTGTTCGGTCCTGAAGCACCAGCGTCTGCCTCATCTGCCTTCAAGCTCAAGTTCCGCGGCGCCTAATACTCATGGCGAGGCTTTAAATAAATAATGATGATAAATATTAAAATGCCATATCGCTCCACGACCGAAATTTCTCGTTGTCCATTTTCACGAAAAACCTCGAAATTTTGAAACCTTCTATTCGGGTGATTATCAGATACGGCTCGACGCTGGGGTCACAGTGGACTCCAGAATCCATTACTCTCACATGAACCCGTTAGACGGATTCGTCGGAACGAAACAAGATCTCTTTATTCACAAGATGACATCCTACGTATGCTTTTTAAATTCCGGTGCCTCTTTTCTTCTGACCAAGCCTTGTTGGATAGTACTACCCTTGCTTTGTGCGGCCCGAAAGTGCCAGAGTCCATCTCACTCACACCCGCCTTTGATGGCGTAAGATCCTGTGAAACGGACTCGTTGGGGGTGAAGATGATGTCATTCTTCTCTTCGGACGGGCCAGCTGGTCGTTCCTTCATTATATAAGTATGTCATTCTTACACGATCGTCATGCGAAGAGAAGTCATTATCCGCTATCATTGATGAACGTTGCCAAAGCACTTTGTCACCTTCAAGTTTATTCACAAATCTACCGATTTATTCTATGCAGCAGGTCATTTTTCTGATCACGACGCCAGTCAATGGACGAGGTATCTCAGTTTCCACAGAAAACATTCGAGGGTGAGTCACCATTGTGTTAGCCAACTATACATATACAGGGTATCGAGTTGTGCAGGTCTGTTTTATTTTCTCGATCCCTCCAAAGGGCATCATCTCCATGCTGTTTCCATCGATATTCACCCTCCGAAGCATCCGGCTTATGTCGAATGATCCTCCGCGTTTCGTGTGCCTGATCACAATCACGGTCTATACAAGGTCTCACGCGTTGTCACAAACGGGGAACACCTGGCTAGTGTTATACCTCTTATCAATGTACGTTGTAGCGCTCATCTAATTCCGTGTCTCGGCTGTATCGCTCTCGTGACTGGACTTCTGCTAATGTTCTTGATAAGTGCCAGTCTTTCTTCGTTAATTAATACTTGGATAGATAAATACTTTTGTAATCTAATGGGCAATTTTTTGTTAGACTAGCAAGCTTAGGTCAAACTAACGCTAATTATTATAATTTTCTCTAAGTTAAAACGGGAAGGTTTTCCTGATGAGCGAGTCCCAGACGATGTCGGTCACAGATCTTGGAGGAGAATATCTTGCGTGGAAATTCAACGGGAAAGAATGCATTACTTTCACCCCGCGATCTTTCGAGTGGCCATTTTACGAAGAATTCAGCGAGATACAGTACGAGGACAGAGCCGAAGTGCCGAATATTGCTATAATATCATGTTCACATCCTGCAGTGTAGTCAGAGCAGCAAACCACAAACTCCTTTGGTACCCATCCTAGGTCTCACCCGAAGTGATGATGTGGCCCGGGATTGGTCAATCCCATTACGTTGTTGCAGGGTTTTGATCATCACCCGGGCCGTATCTAGCATCCGCTATCATATCTAGTCCCCGTTATCATACCAGGATCCGGGATCAGGCCTTCAGGGACCGACGGAAGATCGAACACCGATGGTCGCAACTCTCGCTGTTGGTAACGGAAAATACAGCCGTGGCCCGGTGACCGACAGCTACTATAAAACATCACTTGCCCACTGATCATATGAAAAAAAAAATAGGCTACAGTCCAGAACACTGAGATATAGAACAGTCATGAGAAGACTGTTCTGTATCTCAATGTACATGGTTGCCTCTGCCGTGGCCGCATTGATTGATTGTTGTGAGTGAAAACACTGCTCTCAGGCTGGTACTGACGTCTTAGTCTCTCCCAGGGGTTCCCTTCCTGTATCTCTAGTGTTTGGCATTTTATTTGAAGTAGTTGCATGAACGGGCATTGAAAGCGGTCTTCAATTTATATGATTCGTGTCAACGCGAAGACATCTGATGGAACGACCCAAGGGTAGTAAATCTGTTTGATACATGAACGTAGCCACAGCATTTGTGAGAGGAACAGACAAATTCCGACCAGACTATGTTACAGCTCAACGACAACTTGTTGCAGGAGCCATTCCCTAAATGTTGGGTCGGATAGGACGACAGGAACCTTCACCTGGGATATCGAGACATTCGTCTTGTTGCACTTCTGTTGGCGATATTCTGCAAATGTGCCTTTCTCCAAGAGACGAATGGTCGGCTTTCTGGCTCGGCCTTGCCAGAAAGCAGTGCGAAACTCATCGTTTGCCGCCATGAGGTCTTCAAATGTTTGCTGCGTCGCCATTCTCGCGTCCTTTCCTGCAAACATCAATTAGCTCAGTCTAGCTCAGTCCCGTCGCGTGGTAAGCACAAACCTATTTCTCCTCCAATTTCTACCAAATACCCATAAGTAATAGGCGTGTCTCGGTCGTCGCCTACAATGGTGAAATCAATGATTTGGCCGATCCATCGATTGGCGGCAGAGACGATCGCATTCGTCAATTGTGACTCAGTGCACGTCGTTCCGAATGCCATCACAAGGCCGCCTCTTCCAAAGCGGGCAATGTTAGTTCAGCTCCAAAAACCGATAATGCGGTAACTCACTCTCGCCTGTGAAGGTAACTGATAACAGGCAAACCGTCATCTGGCGCAAAGCCTTTAACGGAAACGACATCTCCAATGCGATATCTCCACAAGCCATTGCGAGTCGTCAAAACAGGCTCATAATACCCTCCAAGCACCAGTTCGTACTATCATGACACGGATGAGTATAGACAAAGGTGGGACGCAGCGAATGGTTCTTACAATGGACAATACACGCTCCGAAGGCTCGTTGGAACGCACGTCCAGAAACTCGGTGAACACATCCACAAACATCACCTTGTAGTCAGTGTTAGGATCGCTTTTGTGGTATGGTAGGGCCATGCTGCCCTCTGAGCTGCCATAACCAGTAGCTTGCGTGGGGATAGAAGGTCCGAGGACGTGAGTAAGCTTGTGCGCGGTTAGCTGTCAGTTGGTTTATAACCCTTCCGCGCTTGACATGCCTTAGAAACGGCTGTTGCAGCCGGACCTCCAGTAATCCCAATGAACTTTTCCAAGTGAGGCCACACGCGGACTGCCCAACCCTGGATGCCAGGAGGCCCGATTTCCCGAAGCTCAGCAGCACGAAGAGGATTTGGCTTAAACAGTTTCTGAGAGACCTTGTGAGCCGAATGGAATGTAACAAACAAGAAAAAGATGACCTCCAAAGGCGCTCGCAAATGGTCTAGGTTTTCGACATCCGGGATGATACCCTTCTCGATGCAGTCGATGAGTAGAGACCATTCATCCTCTACATACTGCAAAAAAATGACGAATACATTGGCAAAGAAGAATCGGATGATCGTCACCCGACGGTCTGCCAGTGCAAACAGAGCATTCAGAATGAAGAACGCGCGATAGCTTTTGACTAAGGAAATCGCGTATGGATCGGTTTGCCCCGGCACTGGAAGTTGGCTAGGGATCAGTATGAGCAAGGAACAGTGACACGACAGACTTACGCCATAAGTCAAGCCTCTCGTTGTCATGTTCGGCGTCCCAGTTCATTGCCATTCGCAGAAAGCCGATGCTCAACGAGCAGACTGTCACCTGCTTGGATTGACCGTCTTCGCAATCTATTTTTAAGAGTTGCGAATATCTCATGGAAGCTGGTGATAAGGTGGTTCCCTCTGACAGGGGAAGCGCAAGATAAAGAGGGTTTTGCAACAGATGCGGGGGAGGCCGATATCTCGGGAATGTCTTTACTGATTTGCCAGATGTCATACTGGACATGGCAAAGAAGTAGGGTAGCCCTGGGGCAAACATGTTCTTGACCTCAGCCTCCTTGCAAGGGGTTGTAAAAAACTTTGCTATGAATGGCCTGTAAGCTTCATAGTTTGTAGTGGGAATGAATTCTCGGAAGATGCGTAGGAATTCCTTATCATCCATCGAATCGTTCTGCGCGATGGCCTCGCGGAATTTGGCCAACTCGGGAGCATCCTGCACAAATTGAGTTGCAAGATTCGGTCTTATCATCTCGAGCAAGGCTTGATCTTCATAATCCTTCAGCTGCTGAGAGAGTTCAGCGGTCAGAGATTCTAGCATATCTGTGTCAGAACGAAACGTTGTTGTGATATGATGTGGATTTGGAATGTGACTTTATTTAGTGTGATGGGTGGACGAATAGCCTGTGGGATTGCTCCGCGACAATTTTAGATCGGTCGGGCACACAAGCTTCACGTGACGATAGTGTTGACATCCACGAGCAACCCTACACGGCAGCTCATGACTTTACAGTCTAGTGCGTGATTCTACGTGGCAAGTGGTTATTCTATGATAGGTTTGTAGCAGATAACGGGGTGTACCTGGGTGTTGCACATGAATGCATGAAGGATTTAGCCCTTAGCTCGCGAGCTCAGTGGACGATATAATGAGTGCACCTACATTGATGATAGGTGCGCGCGACGATCGCAGAGTACAAATCTTGATGCAATCATGCTTCAATGAGTGGCGGAGCGCGGCAACCAGGAACATCAGAAAGTGGTGCACTTATCTAAGAACCTTGGCAGGCCGTGTCAACGGCACCAGATGTAGATGATCCCCTGTGCATATAAGTAGAAAGAAGACTCTTACAAGTCGGATCTTGTTTATAAATGCCACTGTGTAACGTGTGACTGTATGTGCTCAATGAGCGATCCAATTTGAAAGTTGCAACAGGTCATACTGACCCACCCATCACACAGTCAGAACGCCAGAATGCGATATGCGAGGGACTTCGTTTGTCACGAGACATCCGGATGATTTCAGCCCCAACCAAACTGTCTCAAGAGTGTCGCTGAAAATTTTCCTTGGGCAAGTATAGACGGGGAGTAGTGGGGAGCGCTCGGTTCCAGTTGCGATACGATATCGGTTTGCTTTCTCCCTAAAAACTATTTCGGACACCAAATCAGCGCAGGAGACATTGTTATGTTCCATCCAGAGTACTCGAGAAGCGTTCATCGTTGACCCCCGCCCTGCACCAGAATCGGCCAAAAGCTTAGTAGCATGGTCCCACTGCACAAGCGAGACAATTTTGCGGACAGTCGCGGTGCACCGGTGAGGTAGTATGTGCTGGCCAAAAACAGCGACATCATTAACATCGTCGCATGAGGAATTTCAGAAGACACAAAAACGTTCAAATTAAGCACTCACACCGCGTGCAAATCGTAGTTAATACGAATAAGTACAGTACTTGCGTAGACTGGCAATTAGTATTACTGGCAACCTGACTTTGGTTAAGCTTACGTGATTCCCAGTGTTCGGTTTGCTACCCGGGTCCCGCAACCTTCACCTGATTTTTTTTGTACTGTAATCTGAAGCCGCCTCTTCGTCCAACACCTGTTTTTCATACGATTCTGTTCAATGAACTGACGAGGTGGTTACTGAGCTACATCATTAGCATAATCAGCCAATGAAAATCGTTGATCGCTCTAATTAGCGGAGCACTGGGCCGGTTCTCTAGCGCTGCTAGTCTTCTCTGCCCTAGTGCAGTTTGGATGGAATCGATGGATTCCGAGGCTTTGGTGTTGCATATTGCTACTAATTATAACTTTTTCACCACTTCTGGTGGAAAGATGGCACGGGCGGCTTTTGCGCTAATCGGTTTTTTTACGCGCTGTCACTTTGTTCAGTAGACCAACCACACCCCAGTCATCCAAGTTTGCCTGGCATGTCTCTGGTGACAAAAGCATAGCTTATAAGCACTTAACGTCGCACTCCACTATTAATTGCGTAATCATATCACTCCCAGCCGTCTCTTGCAAGTATTCGCTGTAGTGTTCACCTCCGCCTTGCCATCGTACGTCTCGCAGCTCAATCAGTTGTATTTCAATCTTCCTCACTGGTCTAGAGCTGCGTGCACGAGTCCGTCATCAGCGTTGCCAACGACTCGAAAATCTAGAACCAGATCACCTGTTTCGTTGTATTTGAAACAGTCCCCGAGGTATTTGCTCAGGCATCCCTTCGCACTACCATAGAAGGACTACGCAGACTTGGAGTACTAAGCCCGTCGCTTATACTATATCGTGCACCATTGTCCCGCGTATACCTTACATCTCCTCCGACACGTGCGTCCAACCTTCTCGACAACCACTCACAATGTTTATTTAATACGACAATATTGGAGAAATATCCGGGGTCGTGATGTTTGCGCTGGTGTTGCGTCGTGGGGATGATTACTCATAGGCGAACCCGCATTCAGAGACATCATGAAGCTACCACGGGGTCGAGGGCTGTCGTGCGAAGGATTGTTCGATCTGAGCATGATTGTGCCACACAGCGAAAGAAAGTGGGTAATCGTCAATGGAGGCGATCTTGCACAGGTGCCACGGGGTCGGTAGAATATCCTGGCATGGGCAAGACCATTGATGACAATTCCACGCAATAGGGCCATCCTGGATGCCCCTCAGTCCTACATTGCATATGATCCAACACCAGCCCTAGCCCCCAGGGTTAGAGACTGATATCGGACAATCTAAGCTGATCACGAGTAAATTAACGTTATGATGCAACCATTGATCTACCAAGTTTGGGCGATGTTGTCGTTGTGCCAGCTGCACCCTATTGCGTTAATCGCGCATGACATGGGCAACACTCCAAAAACATCAAGAAATACAATGTGCGTCGTTAAGCGTTCGTTTTTATATTGGTGGCATCATGCCAGCAGGATCTTGTCAGTCCGTGACCTATTGCGTTAATAACGCATGCCAAAGCTAGTCGCAGATCCGTACTAATCTGAGTGCATGACATAAACATAAATCAGCCCCGTCAGAAAGAGATATAAGATGTCCCTCCGGTTTATAGGTTCAAGTCGGGCACTCCACTTGGAATATCTCTTGCTTGATGACCGCACCACCCTTGCTCATCTTCTGCTAATAGTCGATCATGTTGACATTCGCCTTTGTTACTTTGCTGTACCTTTGTCTTGCTGGCGTCGGAGTGTATCTGACGAAGCAGGTATTCGCCAAGAAGAATCATGCACCATATCCCCCTGGTCCTCGGGGGCTGCCTCTCGTTGGGAACATTCAAGACATACCTCATGTCAAGCCCTGGCTCACCTTCGCTGAATGGGGCAAAAAATATGGTACAAGCCTCTCGATTTTCCAAAATCATGCATTTCAACGCCCTTGCGTGCAGGTGATATCTCGCATATCAATGTTCTGGGTCTGCACATCTTCGTATTGAACTCCGTCAAAACTGCGGTGGAAATGCTAGACAAGAAGAGCTCTATATACTCTGACCGTCCGGTTGTTCCTATGAGCGGCGAACTCATGGGCTACGCACAAACTCTGGCTTATCTCCGTTACGGTGAACGCTTTCGCTTGTTCCGCAAGAATTGCCACCGCATCATTGGCAGTCGCGCAGCCTTGGTTGTCTACCACCCCATCGAGGAGATGGAAACCCGCCGATTCCTGAAGCGTGTACTCGCTAAACCGGACCGACTGCAGGCACACATTCGACAGTATGTGTTTTGTAGTACTATTGGCTTGATCTTGAATTTTTATAGCACCGCTGGCGCAATCATTCTGCGCATCTGTTATGGTTATGAAGTTAAGGAGGATAATGATCCTCTCGTTGACGTTGCAGAACGCGCTTTAGATCAATTCTCGCGGTACGGCATCACTGGTGATTTTATGGTTGACTTCCTACCGTCCTGTAAGGCCATAACATTTGGACGTTTTCTTTCAATATCCTGACTATATTCTAGTGGCCATGGTACCAGAGTGGTTCCCTGGTGCTGGCTTCAAACGCCTAGCCCGTGAGTGCCGTGAGACCGTCGAAGAGATGGCCACTGCACCCTACAAGTTTGTCAAAGATCAGATGGTGACTGGGATTTGTAGCTGTGCCATCACGCACATTGATTGAGTCTTATAGGCTGCTGGCACTGCACTCAAGTCTTTTTCCTCAGATCTGTTAAAGGACCGTACTGTGACTGCGGAAGAGGATCATGTTGTGAAGTGGTCTGCTGCATCCCTATTCAGCGGTGGTGCGGACACGGTTAGTCCGTTTGAAACCATCATATTTTGGGGCTGACGCATGTTTACTCAGACTGTTTCTGCGATCTACTCATTTTTCCTGGCTATGACACTTTTCCCTGATGTCCAGAAGAAGGCTCAAGCTGAAATTGATGCTGTTGTTGGCCCTGATCGTCTTCCCTCCTTCGCTGATCGCCCCTCCCTTCCTTACATCGAGGCATTTGCCAAGGAGGTCCTCCGCTGGAATGTTGTCATACCTAGTAGTATGTGTATCTCGTTTGTCGCAACCTTTAGTTGACCAACAGTGCCTAATCTCAGTTGATCACTGCACCACTGAGGATGACATCCACGATGGGTATTACATTCCAAAAGGCTCCTTGATAATCCCTAACATATGGTTGGTACTGTTCTTGTTGTACACGTATCCGGTATATTAACGCTTGGAATTGTGACAGGTTTATGCTCAATGATCCGCAGACATATGCCAACCCTTCGGAATTCAATCCTGAGCGCTTTTTGGCCAAGGATGGAAAAGAGCCGGAGACCGATCCTCGCACGTTGTGCTTCGGTTTTGGTAGACGGTAAGGATTGGATCGCTGTTTTATTTGAGTGAGTTGCTGAGGTTCTACTCCACAGGCTCTGCCCAGGTATGCGCAATTGACAGAGAGGACTGACTAACAATGCAGTTTTCTAACGTTGTTTGCTTTCGACTGTACAGGTCTGCATCTTGCTGATGCATCCATATGGATATCCACCGCGATGTCACTTGCGGTGTTTGACGTTTCCAAGGTTGTTGAGAATGGTGTTGAAATAACCCCTGAAATTGACCCCTCATCTGGGTTGATCAGGTATGTCGTGTATCTTACTATGACGACGGTGCTCTGGACATATACACTTGCAGCCACCCCAAGCCCTTTAAATGCTCGATCGAAGCTCGCTCTGACAAAGCCTTTGCGCTCATTCGTCAAGATACTCACTAAGTATTGTTAACCAGTGGCCGTCACGGTCTCACCCTGTTAAAGATAATGTGAGATCCCACCAAATACACCAGGAGACAAAAAGGTTGGCGCTGTTGCGTAATCTCGCAGTCAATATTTAGGTACTCGTGTGCAGGATACTTGATATTAAGATTAAGTAGTTGATGTACAGCACGTGGAAGCAATTCTTGAGCAACAATATGAATTGCCATTTCAGTAACTACTGACCACTTGTTGAGTTAGAGGTCATCTTAAAACTGTAAGTCCTCGGTTGTTTTTAATAGGGAAGGATAGGAAGAGAAAAAGAAAGGCCGTGGACGAGGCAACTGGCCAGTCACCCAATAAAAATATACTTTAGCACTTGATGAGGACGAGTTTGAGCATACTATGGTCGAAGTGATTATTTTCTTGGTGGCTTGGTACGGAGTCGGGGATTGGCGCTCGCGCCGCTATGATCGGAGTTCAAACGTGCCGCGGCGTGACAGAGTGTGACACCTGCGGTTCCTAACATTTTGAGTCGGCATCATTCTGGCAGTGTCATTTCAACATATTTCTGTGTTCCATAAACTAGAGCTCCCTTATGATCCACGTAGCTACAGTTCTATCAAAATGTGTAGCAAACAATGAGATATGAAAATGAGGTCGTCACTCTGGTCCAACGATGGTAGTACATGTGTGACTCAATGCTGGCATGCCGCATCAGTTATAACTGTGGGAAGGGAAGCCTATGAATCTCAATAGGAATAATCCAATAGAGAGCACTACTAGGAAACCAGTAATAAGGTAATGAATCGACGGCCAATGAATTCCCGACGGTATCAGTGGTTGAATCCACTCGACATGGTCACGTAGCCACTGAATTCGATATGGTATATAAAATGTCCCTCCGGCGGTTTACAGGTTCAACCCGGGCACTCCACCTGGCATATCTATTGCTTGATGACCACACCGCCCTCAGGCTTGCTCATCTTCTGTCAATACTACTCGACCATGGCGACACTCACCGTTGTTACTTTGCTGTACCTTTGTCTTGCTGGTATCGGAGTGTATCTGATGAAGCAGGCACGGGTATTCGTCAACAAGAATTATGCACCATATCCCCCAGGTCCTCGGGGCCTGCCTCTTGTTGGGAACATTCGAGACATACCTCATGTCAAGCCCTGGCTCACCTTCGCTGAATGGGGCAAGAAGTATGGTAAAAGCTTTCCATCTTCTAAAATCATGCATTTCAACGCCCTTGCGTGCAGGTGATATTTCGCATATCAATGTTTTGGGTCAGCACATCTTTGTGTTGAACTCTGTCAAAACCGCGGTGGAAATGCTAGACAAGAAGAGCTCTATATACTCTGACCGTCCGGTTGTTCCTATGAGTGGCGAACTCATGGGCTATGGGCAAACACTGCCTTATCTCCGTTACGGTGAACGCTTTCGCTTGTTCCGCAAGAATTGCCACCGCATCATTGGCAGTCATTCTGCCTTGGTTATCTACCAGCCCATGGAGGAAATGGAGACCCGCCGATTCCTGAAGCGTGTACTCGCTAAACCGGACCGACTGCAAGCACACGTTCGACAGTATGTGTTTTGTAGTACTATTGGCATGATCTTGAATTTTTATAGTGCTATTGGCGCTATCAGTCTGCGCATCTGTTACGGTTATGAAGTCAAGGAGGATAACGATCCTCTCATTGGCATTGGAGAACGTGCTTTATATCAATTCTCGCGGTACGGTATTTATGGTGATTTTATTGTTGACTTCTTGCCATCCTGTAAGGCCATAACGTCTCAACATATTTACTTAACAACCTGACTATATTCTAGTGGCCATGCTCCCGGAGTGGTTCCCTGGCGCTGGCTTCAAACGCCTAGCTCGTGAGTGCCGTGAGACCGTCGAAGAGGTGGCTGCTGTATCCTACAAGTATGTTAAAGATCAGATGGTGACCAAGATTTGTAGCTGTGTTGCCACGCGCTATTGATTGGGCTTTACAGGCTGCTGGCCCTGTCCTCAAGTCTTTTTGCTCCGATCTGTTGATGGACCGTGCTTTGACTGCGGAAGAGGATCACATTGTGAAGTGGTCTGCTGTATCTCTGAGCGGTGGTGCCGACACGGTTCGCCCGTTTGAAACCATCATATTTTGGGGCTGACGCCTGTTTACTCAGACTGTTTCTGCGATCTACTCATTTTTCCTGGCTATGACACTTTTCCCTGATGTCCAGAAGAAGGCTCAAGTTGAAATTGATGCTGTTGTTGGCCCTGATCGTCTTCCCTCTTTCGCTGATCGCCCCTCCCTTCCTTACATCGAGGCGCTTGCCAAGGAGGTCCTCCGCTGGAATGTTGCCATACCTAGTAGTATGTATATCTCGTTTGTCGCAACCTTTAGTTGACCAACAGTGCCTAATCTCAGTTGATCACTGCACCACTGAGGATGACATCCACGATGGGTATTACATTCCAAAAGGCTCCTTGATAATCCCTAACATGTGGTTAGTACTTTCTTTGTTGTGTATCTGATATATTAACGTTTTGAATTATGACAGGTTCATGCTCCATGATCCACAAACATATGCCAACCCATCGGAATTCAATCCTGAGCGCTTTTTGGCCAAGGAAGGAAAAGAGCCGGAGACCGATCCTCGCACGGTGTGCTTTGGTTTTGGTAGACGGTAAGGATTGAGTCGCTATTTTATTTTGAATTGAATACTAAAGTTCTGCTCCACAGGCTCTGCCCAGGTATGCACGATTGACAGAGGGCGGTGACCAATAAGGCACTTTTCTAATGTTGGTTGCTTTCGACTGTACAGGTCTGCATCTCGCTGATGCATCCGTCTGGGTATCCACCGTGATGTCACTTGCGGTATTTGACGTCTCAAAGGTTGTTGAGAATGGTGTTGAAATAATCCCTGAAATTGACCCCTCATCTGGGTTGGTCAGGTATGTCGCATATCTTGATATGACGATGGTGCTCTGGACATACACAATCGCAGCCACCCCAAGCCCTTTAAATGCTCGATCAAAGCTCGCTCCGATAAAGCCTTGGCGCTTATTCAACAAGACACTTCCTAAGTATTGCAAACCAGCGGTCGTCTCACCATATTAAAGACCATGTGAGGTCAAACCACATACTCCTTACACGGGGAAGCGACAAAAGGTTGGTGTCGTTGCATAACTTCGTAGTTAATAGGTACTTGTGTGCAGTATACTTGAGATGATTTGGCAGATCAATAATGTGGATTATCGTTTCAGTAACCCCTATCCGGTTAGTAATGTGATAGCCAGCACTGTGGTCAGACCGACAGGAACTTTGTAAATTGTCCCTGTAGTGTTGTTTCGTGTATAACTTCCCTCGACGTTGTACGCTAGGTTATAGTATATATGCCATATAATCAGGAAATATGTGAGATCGTTGAACGGATACCTTGAGAAATGAGATTGACAGCACAGCAAGGTACACTCACGGTGAACTTGTTTACTTCTCAGGGGCCTTGCGAAATCGGCGGCAGTGGATGATTTGTTGGCACTCCCCTGATTGAATTTGATTCCAATTCATAACATTGTTTGCAGATTCGCAAGCCCAGCTCGCGTAGTTCTGTATATGTGTGTTCACATATGGCTGAGGTTTGAGGTTGGATAGATCACCCTCTTTCGGAAGTTCCATTGATCAACCTAGAGTTTTTGCTAGAGTTTATGTGAGTTGTGGACTCCTTGAGCGCATGCCAATGATGTCTGCATTTATTTGAAAATCGAAATGCAAAATAGAGTAGCCTTGCCACTAGAGCGCACTACCGTAACATGTTTCATGTGTAAATCCGTTGGAACCCGAAAGGGTTACCTGAGTATCACCAATTACGATCCATTCGAGCCTCCTTGTCATGTCTTGTGTTGTGGGCAGTGAAGTGAAATCAACATCTTATACTTGGATGATAATCCTTCTATATACTGTAGAGCCAATACTCGCCCGCTCCATCAATCGCTTGATGGTTCTAATTGACTCCCTTGTTTAGCCAGTAAGTCTCACCGTAACACAAGAAAAGTTCTTTTCCACGAGCCACTGCCTTGGCTTCAGATAATACAATTAGTAGAGCGATTCGGTACACCATCTGGAAATCTTACTAGTGTAAAATCCGATATGATGCTCCCCATTGACAAGAAGAACTCGAGGGCATATTATTCAGTTGACGGGTATAAATAGCTTCATGCTGGGACTCACTTCGTGCTTCGCAATTGGCTCGCTCCACAGTCGCGTGGTTCAGGAAACGAGTAGCATTTCCAACGGGAGCAGCATCAAGCATCTCCTCCTCGTTATCCCCTGAGAATTCGAAAAAATAGTTACGACCGCTATATTTGGCAACCTCACTGCATGAAGTGAGGACGTTTCGGTCGATGCTCAATAATGTGAAGGCGTACTCTAGAACGTCAACATCGTCAAGCGTCATCAGGTTGCCGACATAGTCTACAAAGAGACATAAGCCGTCACACCCCAATGTCCCAAGAAACAGCATCACCTCCGATGAAATCACCAGTCTTCATGTCTTGCGCCGCGAACGCTCCTAGGCCGTATTCAGCCCCCTTAATCTCGACCGCCTGACCAATGGTGAGCATGATTTGTGGACGACGGGCGTCCTCACCTTAGTATCATTTCGCTGAAGCTTTGTGTTTACGCATGGGTTGCTAGTTGCACCTGATCAAAGTTCACTTGCACTGAGTTACGCGCGTAAACGTGTTAATAACGTAACGTAACCTCTACACTGGAATTCAGTCCACCTCACTGAATGTTTAAATGCTGTACCCTACCTTGCATCGCAGTGATGACATATCCCGGGCAAACATTCTCGGGCATGTTTAACACACGGGCAAGTTGAAAGGCATCGTTTGCACTCGCAACCACGATACTGACGATCACCTGAAGTTGTTTAGTACCCGACCCGTATCACGAATTGAGTCGTGACCATACGGACAGTTTATACCACATCGGCAAGCCAGTTGGCAATGTCGTTTCCGACGGTAGCATTCGCACCACTCTTTTTCACAGGGACCCTTATGGTTGCAAGGCTCGAGGCTGCGTCATGAAGTATCCTATGATCTCAATCTGTTTGATCATATACAAGGGAACTTACGGGACGAATGACGCATGTGTTTCTTCTTCTGCAATTGATTGTGAGTCAGAACACAAGGTCACCCAACAAAAATATTATTGGGGTACCAAAAATGAGACGAGGTTTTCGTGTCTTTCTCCTTGTCCTGTTGTTCTTTGTATGACTTTCCGCGTCATCTGCGGGGTCATCATCATATGTCAAGTCATCAGGAAACATGGCAGATCGTTCAACAAAGACCTTGAGAGAAGTGAGATTGACAGCGTAGTGTACATGTGGACGTGTTTACTTCTCGGCAAGGCTTGAAGCAGAGATCCGCAAGCTGACAAGGAAATAAATTGGGTGAGATTGATAAGATTGTTCTCAATGCTTTTCGATCGGATCCGTTCTCCCAGTAGACTTTGTTCTAAGGACCACACGGATCAGGAATTAATGTGGGGTGTCCAACGACAATGGCTACCGTGTAAGAATCGTCTGTTAGACGGTAACATTCTTCACCACAGGGCTCTCCTTCGCTGAGTCGCATGCTCTGATTTGTCACCGTGGGCCTACAACCACCTCCGAACGACCCGGACTGAGGATGCACTAGCAGACCACATGAATAAAATAGATTCAAAAATTACAGTAGAACTTACAATGGGTCGTGCACAGAGTTCGCAGACAATTAAGGTTTGGACAAAATGTCGCAAGAACGGATGACAACCTCTTACGGAGATCATCAACATCAGGTTGGAAGCAGGCCCCCTCCATATCATCCTCAGTTCCTCTAGGCCAGCGAAGGAAATCTCTGCATAAAACAATGAGTGCATCCTCGCGAGGACATGAATCAAGCGAGCTGACCGCTGAAATCTCTGCCATAGAAGACCCTTTTTGTATGATTCATGGAGTGAATTTGGGAGGATGCGCATCCGATCAATGTCCTTCATCGAGATATTCCAAGTGTTGTGTAGTCGGCGGGCAGTTTCTATTTGGATCATTTCCGCTGGGGATGCAATCTCTAGTGGCGGTTTCAGCATGTTCAACTGATCGTGACTTACAATCTGGATCAAAGTCTTCTTCCCATGCGAACGACTGAAATTGGTCTAAATATTCCATGACAGGGAATCCCTCTTCGTCGCCATACGGAATGAATGCAGCCATCTCACGCAGTCCCCTGCGCTGAATGCTCTGATTGATTGGTGGACAAGACTCGTAGGGAGGGTGGGCCTTAAAAGTAGGATCAACAAAGATCTCCTCCATCTCTAATGGGTACGATATGCCTCGACCCTCGGTATCGTACTGGGTAACTACCAACAAAGGTTGGTTCGGGTTCTTCAAGTCGACCAGCATCCCCGAATCCTGAAGGGCCCCGGGGTCAAGTAACTGATCTATCATCTTATTATATTTTTCCCTTTCTCCAGGGACACGTCGGCCAGCCAAAGCGTGGATGATTTGTCGGCACTCCCCTGGTTCCCATTCGTAAAATTGTTTCCAGACTTCTTTGTAGATTCGCAAGCCCAGCTCGCGCAGTTTGGTGTACGTGTATTCGGATGACCGGGGCTCAATGTTGGATAGATCGCGCTCTTCCGTTCCGTCGATCAACAGTATCGGCTCCATATCGAAAGAGTGCAACAGTTTTAGCTGGGGACTTATACGGTGGATTCGGAATGATGTTTGTAGTTGTTTGAAATCTAGTCAAGTAGCCGTAGTAGAGCAGCCACCAAAGCACATTACGCCTCATCCCGCTACCATGGCAGAGAAGTCGAACGCCAATATGCTCTTTGCTAACTTCAACCAAGATTTCTCGTGCGTTTTAGACCTATAAAGAAGTGCTTTCTCGAACCATGTTTTAGATGCATATCCGTTGGAACTCGAAAGGGTTACAGCATAACAAATTGTGATCCATTCGGGAGAGTCTACACGATGAGTGCGTCTTTGACATATCTCGTACGGGTGTTGTGGACGCTGAAGTGGCAGGACATCTTATGCTTAGATGATGGAGCACGTGGCATCGTTGAAATGCTCTTCTGCACTTCACTCATTGCGCTAGTCGGTGCCGCTGATCAACCCCAGTCTAGCCCACGAAAACTACAGATTGTCAATACAAAGGTGCATATTCCTTAAACTATTTATGTAAAGCTGAATGTCATCTCTTTAAACCGACAGCGACAATCCATGATCTGCGAACTGTTGTTCCCGTCCTCCATCCTTGCTGTCAAACTGAATAGGAAAACCCTTGTCATTGTGTTGGAAGTCGAAATATACATTTATGACATATCCAACATGCGTCTTCTACACATCATAGAGACTACACCCAACCCAGAAGGTGAGCTCGCTACCTACCGCTCACCAATCTACAGCTGAGCTGTGCCAGCAACATGTGCCCTCTCACCATCCGCTGACAATTCCTACCTTGCATATCCTTCCCCTGTCCCTTCCCCTACCACGCAATCGCCTAGTCAGGCCTCTACGTCACAGGCTCCATCCTCCAGTCACCAATCTGGCGACGTTCTCCTGTTCTCCACACGCACATTGACAGTCGCTAATGTAATCCAGGCGCACAAATCGCCAATCTCTTTCCTTTCCATCAATTCAACAGGTACTATACTTGCGACTGCATCCGACAAGGGCACTGTCATCCGGGTTTGGAGCATCCCTGGAGCAGAGAAATTGTACCAGTTTCGTCGGGGGACCCGCGAGGCACGGATATATTCAATTAACTTCAATGTGGTGTCATCTTTGCTTGCTGTCAGCTCGGCACATGACACAGTACACATCTTCAAACTTGGCCCTCAAAAAGCTCCGTCTTCCTCGTCCAGTAAGAAGAATGATGGCCTGTCCAGCCCACCCGAGTCCATTGATGGCAGGGAGGGGTCTGTAGGGATGGATGGAGGGTATGAAGCATTCGCTGACGAACGCAAGAAGAGCGGTGTTTCGTACGTTGATTGTATTCTTGCGCAGTCTAAAATTTCTTTCTGATATTGTCTAGCTCGAGTCTTCGTCGCAAGTCGCTGCAGATGACCAAGACTCTGTCGCATTCAGTTGGGGGCTATCTCCCTAACACATTGACCGAAATGTGGGAACCATCTCGTGACTTTGCGTTCTTGCGACTGCCAACAAGTGGAGCAAGATGCATTGTTGCGCTCAGCGGGTATGATTAAATGTGTTTCTTTACTCCCACCCTGGTTTTCTCATGTCTGGTTTAGAACGCTACCGCAGGTTATGGTCATCTCGTCCGAGGGCTACTTCTACTCGTACAACATCGATCTAGAGAACGGTGGTGAGTGTTCTCTAATGAAACAGTATAGGTGAGCTTTTCGAGAGCATTTCATGCTCAGAGCTAACCCCAAGTAACAGCTTGCTCGACCCTGATTCGGCTGGTATGGAGTGATGTTCTCTTCTGTTCTCTTCTCGTGGATGGTTTAAAGTTCGCACTCGCCTTGTATAATGTACTCATAGTTTACTAGTTCAATGAGAAGCACTTACTATACAAGAATAGTCGTATTTTATACTCAACTTGTTTTGAAGTTGGCTGGCAACTGCGGTACTGTTCGTAATCAATAGTTGAGGTCGATAGGTCGCGTTACACGTGTTTGTGCTGCTCTGCCATTCGGCCTGTGGCAGACCGGAGTTCGTTACGACTGTGACCACGACCTCTCGGCGCAACATATTTCTTGACCTACATACTTTGCACTGGAAAATTACACGCTCACACTGTCACCGCAACTCTCTGGATCACACTGATGGCTGTAGACAACTTCTCCTACAAGGACAGCATACGAGCTGCTTTGGCCTCGTGCATGCCATGCTTCAGTGGCATAGCACCTGTCAACTCCAATGATAATTCCCGCAGCGATGTCAGAACCCACAGGTCGCCGTCAAACGAGCTCGAGGGGCTCTTGCGTGACACAGACACAGAAATAGAAACGCTCTCCCTGCACTCAAACATCGGTGCTGGCCGGAGAAAACCTCGAAAGCGCCCTGCATTCTCGCTGACACTCTTCGGGTACACGTTATTCGGCCACCCACCGATTTACCTTTCGGACGATGAAGACGAACGATGGAGGAGGAGAGCACTTGGTACTGCATCATCATCCACGCTCGACTCGGATGCAGCACCACTAGATGCATCGACTATTGCTCGCCTGTCGTCTCCAGACCGCGCAGAAGTTGAGCAGCACAGACGTGATGAGGAAGTACAGCGGAAGTTAGAGAGGAAGGCACGGCGCAGGGAGCGCAGGGAGCGAGAGCGCATGTCTACTCTGCTCGCACTAAACGGTGGCTCTCTGGTAAAAGGCAGTAATTTCGAGGGATTCCAAGGCAGTGGGGAATCCACGATACCCTCGCTGCCAGCCGATGAATTTGGGCCCTTTATACAAGGGCAAAAAGAATTATCAGCCATAGAAAGAGAAGGAGAAGACTCCGAAGACGTTGACGATGCTGACCTCGGCGGGGAGTTATACACCCGCAAGAAACGCCAATCTGTTTGGAGTGGTTCAGGTTCAGACTCTCGCTCTCGGACGTCTGCCTCAGTTTCCAACGGGGATGCAAATTTACATTACAACCATCACCAGCTGGCACAAGCTGTCCCACCCTCATACCCACAGACCGAGATGCAGCTGCCCAACCCAGCCAAAAAATCAAAACACCGCACGTCAAAACGCTTCTCGCCTCTCTCATCTTCGACAGCGTCGCAGTCCACATCACCTTATACTCCCGCTCCGTCCATATCTGCGTCTCCAGCTGTTGCTGCATTCCCTGTCCCCCATGAGCGCATGGAGCACGCCATCGGGGGAGAGGATGTACGGGGATTTCCAAGCGTTGGGCTTTCGGGCGCAAGAGGGAAAACGAGAGACAAGGGTGCGTTCCTCGCTAGCCGGGAGGCTACTCAGTCGTGAGTGGGAGCGTAATCAAGAGCGTGCTTTATTTTTTGGTATGCACATCTACATTTATCATGTATGGATACTTATATTGTTCCGTGGATGGGGCTTATGTTGTTATGATATCAGTGATTTTTAGATGCCTTAAGCTTGCATCTTGGTCCGAGAGGACGCTTGAGGCTTGCGAAACATGTTGCGGGAACGTTGTTTTATTCACTTATGTTCGCGACAGAGGAATTGGGTTTGTGCTGTTTGTGGTGGTGGGGATCGCGCAAGAATCCGACTGGTGTACCTGCTCAGAATACTTGACACACGTTAAGAGCCGGAACTCGGTTTATGGACCATTTTGTCCATTTCCGTCTCGTAATCACTACCATACAGTGTCCAGTGCAGATCTCGGAACGACTAGCTCAGTCTTGACACGTTTTGGGGTTCTGCCCAAAGCTATAGGAGATCTGGGACATAACCGCATAGGGCGGTGAGGCAGTGACTTCTAAGGTGCGTTGCAATGTGACGATCACTGAAGGACGCAGCTTGATTCCAAACTAATATGTATGTACTGCTCAGGACTATCTGCGCAATACGCCGTCCCTAAAACGTGCAGCTTAAGGTTTCTGGATAAAGTTTCAAGCAGAGGTCCATTTGAAGCTCACCGCAATGAGCAAATCTTCGAAACTTACATAACGTAATGCTCAGGCGATGCTACAGCATGGCTTATCGCGGGCTTAGAGTCACGGTTCGGGCTATACACGTACAATCCCAGACGTCCTGTAGCATATAATAAGGAGTTCAACCTCCTTCGTCGATGTGACCGTCATTCCCTTTCCTTCTTAGAATCTTCACCAGACTGTTCGCCTCGGTTCAACTGCAATGGGTAACTTTTTCGAAGACCTTGTGCACCAGGTGATGGACATCACCTTGGAGGACGACGACCAAAGGGCACTCAAGGTGAGGGGTAACGTTGTCAAAGTGAAAACTACGCTGTCTTATGGGGAAACGTGTCTTGAAAGGCAAAATTCCACAAGTTGAAGCGAGAGGTCATCAACGATGTCCGCGATATATTCCCTCACGGACAGATAACTGTACAAGATTTTATCGGCTATGTTATATATCTAACCTTCTGCTAGCCGCCGACACTGGGCATCAAAGGCATTAGGGTCAAGCTTCCACCCAAAGATCCCAACGACGCGAGTGGCCCAGATCTTTCGGTTAGTGTTGCTTCTTACTCTATCACACCTGGCTCATGGTTCATGGCAGGGCTCTTCCAGTACATCTGCGATTCCCGAGGTTATAAGCATATTCAATGCATATGTGCAAAATGAACTGCCTACGTACCTCGTTTACGTACCAGACAAAAGGCTTGTCGGCCGCAATGAAGTGAAGCGGATGTTCCGCAAAGACGTCGTCTTGATCACGGAGGAGGACATCCACAACCGTCTTGTCGTTTTAAGGGAATCGTGTCCTACAGCAGAGAGGCAGGACGCGATCAGGGATATCGTCAAGGATACTGTAAAATTCGCTGTCTTCTCGCATCGTTGGCTGGACAGCGGCGAGCCCACCTTCTACGACATCTTAAAATCTTTTAAACCGTACGGTTATGAAAAACTCGTGAAGTTTTGCGAGAAAGCTGGCGAGTTCGGGTGCCGATTAGCATGGTCCGATACGTGCTGCATCAACAAGGACAGCAGCACCGAACTCGAAGAAGCCATCCGGTCGATGTTTAAGTGGTATCGTGATGCTCATGTATGCATCGCATACCTCTCTGATACCACCTCGATCGACGATCTCCACGAAGATGTATGGTTCACCCGTGGGTGGACTCTGCAAGAACTGCTTGCACCATGGAGTATGAAGTTTTATGTCGGAAACTGGCAGCCGCTCACCAGCGACCTCAATGACAAGGAAAATTTCGAGGTCATGGCTGCGCTCTCGCGCGCCACGAGGATACCTCTCGACGACCTACGTCATTTCC
The DNA here is from genome assembly GCA_016695465.1 of Suillus americanus. Classification (NCBI taxonomy): domain Eukaryota; kingdom Fungi; phylum Basidiomycota; class Agaricomycetes; order Boletales; family Suillaceae; genus Suillus; species Suillus americanus. Next base: position 144,305 of record MU177911.1, read on the forward strand.
GGCCAGGCATACGCAACGTCCACGAGAAAATGATGTGGGCTTCCACTCGGACAACGACACGCATTGAAGATGAAGCTTACTCCCTCATCGGAATCTTCGACGTGAGCATGATGGTAGCATACGGAGAGGGAAAACGGGCGTTTTACAGGTTGATGGAGGCTATCATCCGCAAGTGCGATGAATGGCAGATCTTCGCCTGGGCGGGAACAAGTTCATCCGACAGTGCTGCATTCCCAGACTCACCACGAGGTTACCGTCCCCTCAGTTCAGTAGACAGCAACGACGCTCTTCTGCCATCCACAGTGTGGCGCGGCGATAGGAACATCGCCATGACGAAGCGCGGGTTGGAAATTAAAGTACTCCTTGTTGACTTGTCAGAACAGGCGGCGACCATTTACGAGAAGATTGGCACCAAGGACGTCCAAACCGATACGTACTCCAGCTATACTGCAGGAGTTGTGGACTACTGGTGCTATGATACGAGTGGAGATGGTATTCTTCAGCCAGAGCAGGAGCATCTCTGCGTGTTGCTTCGCCCTGACCCTCATAACCCATATGCTGGTTGGCGCAAGATTACGACGCCTAACCTTGTGACCATACGCACAAAGAGCAAGCTGCGGAGGACTCTGACGCCAGTTTGGCTATAGGATAAGTACATGGCCTCACGAATAGATGATCAACTCCTTTCCTGTGCTCCGGGCTACTCGTGAGATGACAAAGGTGACACGTATACGACTTGACATGAGTAAGGAGCTTTACTCCTTTCCGTCTTTACTAAATTCTACGGCCCATATCATCATCAAATTACATTATAGATACATTTCTTTCGAATTCTCTCTTTGATTTTCCCAATCACTTCGATCTAACCTTTTACCATTTCTTCTCGTCGCGTGCAATGACAGCTCACGGCCTCAGGCCCTTGTGTTACATCATCTCACTACTGCGCAACACTTCTCTCAAGCTCACCCACTACCTTCATCAATTTGATCGGTCTTCGTCGGACTCGTCAATGTTGTCTACAACGAATATCACAGCATTACATTTCAGTCATCAGTCCGAACATAGTACGTCAAGCAATGCGGGAGGCCAATGGTATTCGTGCAATGTACGTATTTTTTACAACGAGAGGTGCGAGGTCATGAGACTAGCGGAACAGGATTAAACGCGGCGAGAGAAACATTGTACGAGCAAACTAACAGTCTTTTACCTCTTGCTTTGAGGTAATTAAGCGGATAGGGTAACATTGTTTAAGAGAAGTACATCAAGCTTGCCATGTTGGCATGTAAAGGCTTGAATCCGCGTTTGTATGCTTCCAAGGCGCCCTCAGCCTGGGCTGAGTCGAGCTGGGTGGCAGAATCAGAGAAATCAACGTTCCCTTGAGGGTCGTAGTGGTTCTTGGCGCGGGAGCAGACGATATCGGCATCTGATGGGTAGTTTCGGTCACATCATTGGCAGCAAGCGTCTCGAGCATAGACTTACAGTATACAGGAGCGGGGATAGAAACAGACCGAGTTGACCGTGCATACACATGACACAGAGCGAAAGAAAGAGACTGGAGACCATCGGCACTAGATGCATAACCGTTGTCAGCATACAATCCACCGCATAGGAACATGAAGGTGAGTTCACCTGAATTCGTTCTCATCGTAGAGAACATTGTAATGCGCGGGGCGACTCGTACCGAGCAGACCGCCATGGCTCTGCAGATACCAGTCGAACTCCGTCGGGTGGGCAACGACCTGGTCGACTACAGTGCCTGCAAGACAATTTCCGCTCTTATCCTGTTCATTCGATCCTGAGCCACTGGGGAAGAAGCGAACATGGTGACGCTTTGCGACCACGATAATGGTGATCTTCGGATTAATCTTCAGCTCCGCGCAAGCCCCTGGATAGGTTGTCAGATTTCGACTGTCCCCAAAGTAACATGAACGTGCCTTTGATCGACTTAAGTTCGGAGTCGAGAACTTGCTTGAACTGTCCTTCCGAAACACCGTCTACGTTGCATGCTCAGCAAGTGGAAAGGTATGAATGGCTTCCGCAACGAACCTCTGTAAAAGATGAGACGCGTAGGGGCAAGACTGCCCGTCTTCTTCTCCGCGAACTGTCGATACTTCATATACATACTCAGGACGTGCTAAGAGTGCGCAATTAGTGCCAGCAATCCATACGGAAAAAACCGCTCACCTTCGTCATGTCCTGAAGATCTTCGATGATCTCGACACGAGAGGCTTGAACACGACTGGTGGCAATATATTTGGCGGTATCTGAGTCGACATTGCCAACAAGTGCCGTGAATGAAGGACGGCCATCGGAACCAGGGGCAGGATGGATCACGTCGGCACCTGGTGGATTGTTTGACTCCAATATAGGGATAATGCAACAATGGAGCTTACCCATGACGATGGTGGGGTTACGAGGGTCGGTAAGAACTGATACCGATTGGGGATCGGGGATAGTGTTGATGCCACCTAGCTTGACATTCACCCTGTGACGAGTAAGAAATCAAAACGAAATTTAGTGTTCAATGGATAATTACGTACTTGAGGCAGACGTTCGCGTAATATTGAGGTTTTGCTCGGAAGCACTTTTGACTCTTCAAGCACTGGGTCGCAACACCAACCTAGAGTCACAATTTCAGAGGTCATGTAGCGGGCCCATCAAGCAGTCTTACCGTAATATCTCCAAAGCTACACAAAAGACCATGAGTCATTGATGCAAGGCGAATGTCAAGGAACTTACTGTTTAACTGCAGTGTAAATATCATTCCCGTTCTCAGGAAGAACCACAACGATGAGCTGTGGGCGCTGTTTCGTCCTTTGGAAACACTCAGTACCAGCGGCACGCAGTTGCTGAAGTAGGCGTTCGAGTCAGGTTCAAACAGCCTTGGCGGAATACCACTTACCTCCGCAATCCGGCCTTGGCCGTTTTGCCAAGTTACCATCGGCTTATCGTCGGTGATACGAATACCTGTTGGAATGTGTCTAAATTTAACCCAAGACAAGATATTGTCGTATGAACCACTGACCAACGTCTCTGAAACTCCTCAGCATGCCATCGATCATGTCTTGTGCAGACTGTGGGTTGAACCGCTGCTGCCTCTCATAGACTACCACGATCCACCTGTCGATAGACGCAGGTCTGAAAAACCGTTTATCGATCCTGAAAACCTATGAGCAACGAAGATATATCGTATAACAACACTTACATGTTCCACGCGCCGTTACTTGGGGTCTAAGGAACAGGAGAAGATCAGTACACAGCAAGGCAAACAGACTATATTACTGACAATAGTCGGCTGTGCGCTGCCCTGTCCGTACTTCAATTTTGGCGGTTGCAAGACACGGGCTGATACGGTAAGCGGTCCAGTGGTATCTTCGACGTGCATGCCGAACTGGCGCACGTATTCCGACTGGCCGTATTGAAGGACCTAACAAGGCTGCTGAGCATAGCACGCTGTGAAGAACGAATGTCATACCGAAAGACCGTTCGTGATACTAGCCAGGCGGTGCTCAGGTCGCTTTGTAGCGAATTCCAGAACGTCTTTCGTTTTCTCAGGGGGAACCTGCTTCCGCATGATTTGACCTGGTGGAACCGTGCATAGTTCCAGAGGGATCAAGGCACCGCTACCAACCTACAAAACCTGATGAGATGTCTCGAGATCTACGACGAACGACTTACCTCAATGCAAAGATTGTTTGGGAACCTCAAAGGACGGTTCAGGATCGTCCGGAAATACTGAGCCACAGTCCTACTAGTTCCATCCCGCAAGGTGAAACTCAAATCCGCAGCCCCTGCGCTGCTCAATTTCTTGACGACGCGAGGGGTCTTGTTTTCCCCGGCATATGTCGTTTTAACCCGGATGCCTGAAATAAAACGTTGCAAACGGATCCGCTCACGATCGGGCAAGCCACTTCGCGGACTGAGCAACGCATGTTGCCCAGGTCTACCTAGGAACTCGAGACAGATATCCATCAGTGCTCCAGACTTATACATCGTTCCAGTCGAAATATCGACGTTGATGAGGAGCTGCCCGATTGCAGGCCTCACTGACTGGAAGTATCCACGCCATAACACAAGGCCGGAGCCGATATCCTTAGTCTCCCGATCGGTGAAGAAAGACCGAACGTTGAAGGGGTACTTCATGGTTGGTTCCATACGAACGACAACATTCAATGCCTGTAGGATACGCGACGTTAATCATCGATTGGAACGTCCCTTACAAGAATACATACTGTCAATGCGGTCAACACACTGTTGTCATGTGACTGCTGTCCTAGAATAAAGCGTTGCAGGACCCTAACGAAGACGGACTCCAGTAACGTAACGATTGTAGAGAAATAAAATAGCCTACTCAGGGTTGATTTGTGCAACTTTCGTCAGTCTGATTTTGTACACCTTAGGACCGCGGCCTCCCGTGTTCTCCCCCGGGCTTCCGCGATTAGGATCATCGGAGAGGCAAACATCAAACTACATAGGTATAAATGATGAGTATAATAGCATATCACATAAGCACACCTCTTGACTATTCTGCGGACCAAAAGGCAGTTCCCTTGGGGCAAAGAGGTTCTTTCGCCCATCGTAAACGGCCCGAGGAGTAAAGACATCGACGGCATCGATAGTTTGAAGGTGGTGGATTAAATCCATGTTTAGACGCGCCGGAAGTGCCTTCTCAGAAGGTGAGATAACTGATCGCATGGATTGACGCGATGATCAATGGCAAGTCACTCAAAGTATCATTAACTTCAGCACTTACCCACTGAATCGCAAGAAAGAAAATTCGATGAAATCAGACAAAGGGACGATATTTTAAAAGAGCCACTACCAACCGTCGTAGTGATGGATAACACTTTCTGGGAGACTAATCTTGAAAAAGTTTGAATATACGGTCACTGCTCTGCCTGCCGTTCCATATCCAGGTCGTTTTACCCCCACGGCCTGAACATGGCTTCCAGGCAGAGCGGCGGGACCAGTGGGAGCCTGAACTGCTCCTCCTCTAGCTGGGCCGCCGCGAGGAGGTGGTCCACCGCGAGGGCCGCCGCGACCACCGCCACGACCACCTCTGCCGCCGCCGCCGCCGCCGCCGCCTCCACCGCCTTCACGAGTCTGTCCAGGTGGTGCTCGAGGTGGCATATCGAAGTATGAGTAAAAGAAAGAAACTGATAACTAAACAACAAAGCGTGAAACCTTGAAGGAGAAGTCCCTTTGTTTGTTCGACTTTAGGCGTATATGGTTCACTGATACGTATACAAAGGCTCCGTTTCAAATATATGGCATTAGTTAGGCATCGGCATGGAACCTGGGGCGAATACGCTGCCTCGTGGCAGCCTCATGAGGCAACTCTCAGTAACTTCTATGTTATCGCCGACTTGTAAACCGAGTCATGGGAGGACAACTACTTGATTTGAATCGAATCGGATCGAATATTTTCTTTGTAGCAGGTCATGTGGGGCTTTTGCTTTTGGAAGCGACAATCTTTTCTTCAGACTTCTTCAAGGCAGTGACCGTATCAGACATCGTAGGTATCAGGGCTTCGGACCGCTCAACGCAGATGCGCAGGCCGCGCAGCACTTGCTGCGCAACATTTGTGAATTCCGAAGATCATCATCGACTTTCTATACTTGAAAAAACATCTTGCTGCCTGTTATCCAGCCACACATCATCGGCAGGGCTAGACTATTTGCATAGCGGCGACCTTGCAAAGCCTGAGGGTGCACGAACCTATGATCGAAAGTATGAATCGTGATGGATGGTGGTTGCGACCTTGACTCTTGTCTCTGGAATTTACTGTCAAGGATGTGTTGATGTACTATACTTGGAACCCCACCTGGCGGGAGACGGTCCGCAGGGACTCCGTACAGGTGAAGTAGTCTTTTGAGACACCTGGGCTGTGCAATGAGTCATTGTAGCCTGAAGCAGCTGGTCCAAGGTCCAGACAGCTGCTGAGTGCATTTCTGGATAAGGCGTCATGCGCGACGCTGGGCGTTTAGATGTTCATGGAAGCGTTCTTGCATACGATGCAGAGGAACAACTGGTCCTCCTTTTTACGTCTGCAAACTCGAAGAGAAGCCGTACTAGTACCACTAATTTCATGACTAGTCACTAATCAAAATGTTAAACGACTATTTACGCCCTGCCTGATAAATTTCTCACGAGCACCTCACGGAGGCTCCTCTCAGCTCCTCTTCAACCAGGGATTGCTCCAGATGTCTTTCGAGGAAGACCGCAACGACGGAGAGGCGTCCGTTACAGATAATTTTAGGGAATCTATCACCAAGTTCACATTCTCAACCCCATGTCAACCACAGCTCGATCCAGCAGTCGCTTCGGTCCATAGTTCCGAACTACCAACCTTCCGGCGTTCCTCCAGAGTCGCTGCGGTCCTGACATCTCGAAAGCTAGGAATCAAGTGCGAAGTTGATGCCTTGAGTTCAACATCACCTGGAAAGACTAAACGCAAGGCACCCAACGCAAGTCTGTCCAAGAATGCCGCCAAAAAACTCAAGCGCGGATATGCCCCACCGGAAGCGTATGCTCATCTGTCACCCCTCACAGATTATCTGGCCTACGGGCTCGACGGTATGTAATAACTTCACCATTCCAATTTTGTCTAAGGGTTTTTCTCTGTAGTCGTTTTCTGTGGAATTAAGTAGGCTGAGTATCTTTCGGATCATACAAGCTTCTGACAGAGCCGCTATAACTTCAATATTGTCATACTCAGTCCAGGTTATATGTCCGCCCAGAGAGGACACCACTTTGCCCACCCATCGAATCACTTCTGGAAGTGCCTTCATCAATCTGGCATGTCGTCTCCACTCATGACCAAGAGCGAAACTCTCAACCAGACTTCTCAGGGTTTACACCTAGGTTACTGCCACCCTCAGAGGATTCTTCCTTACCACAAACATTCAACATTGGTTTGGTCAGCTTAAATATTTCTTCTGTTCACTGCCCAAACTGACTTGTTTCAATTGGTAGACTGATCTAGTTGACAGACCGTCCGCGGAGGTTGTCACAGTACTCGTCTTTCAACTGCGTGCTAACGTGCCAATCTTAGGCAGCAGAATTGTCCTCTTCAGAGCGTGTCTCGTCTGTACCTATCCTGCTCAACAAGCTCGCCCTCCAGCGCCCAAGATTTCTCTGTCTCGTCGGCATATCTAACTGGGAGATACTCCAAAAGGCGCTTTTGCAAATGACTCAGACGACTGGACCATCCAAGGCCTCTGGACCACCAGGCGCGTCAAAAACTTCCCAGGCGTCGTCCAAGAACATTGGATTACAGCCATTCAAGCTATGCTATTCAGATCCTGTCAGCGATACCTCCGCGAACATAAACGAGACATTATTATTCGTGGTTCCTAGCACATCGGGCCTTGTGACGCAATATCAGGTCAGAGTTTCAACATCACTTTCACAGCTTTACTTGCTTGACGATTTTTATAGCTCCCTGCTAAAGTCAAGTTTTTTGCTCAGCTGAAGAGCTTGGTTGATCGGCCGCCATCGGAATTGGATACATCGGAAATGAAACGTATCGCCATACCGCATGATCTATAATCTATGAAAAGCCATCTCGAAGCATCCCGATCATCACCGTGTACACCACTTTCATTTCCAGAGGCAGCCAATCATCACTTACTACGATGCCATATATTTAGCGTCATTTTACAGCCCTGACGAGTACTCATGGACCCATATCTATCTACCTGCACGAATACTGTCCTCGAAATATAATACTTTGTCAACGTCATGATGTTCGCCTAGGGATGTCATATTATGAACCCTCCGGTGCCACCACGATTCACGTACGGTTTGTGCATGAGAGACCTCGAGCGTAAGCGGGCGCCCTAAGTATTGATCCATCAACACGATGGCAGAATCGTTATGACACGTGCACCAATAACAGCCTGAGGATTAACCAGAAGATCCGCTATTCTTGTCATCCCTGAGTACGTGTTTCTAAACTTGGGCCTGGTCTGGAGCGACCCAGTACTTACTGCGTCATAGAGTTCGCTCCACAGCGGCAAACCAGTCCGAGGTTCCGTATCTAGCCTCCCTGCTATGGAAAGGACCTTATGACGAACTTTTGAATGGTATCGATGCAAATTCAAGAACTAGAGCCGCTGCCTAAAATGGAAGAAATCGTCATGCTGATACGGCGATTGGGCTAAAGCCGAAGGATTTGGGGCACCTTGGATTGTTCATGCTATACTCACCATTTTGTCCGCGACTCCGCGCCAGGTCATCAAGGGCGCATGGCGCTTTGGTTATAAGTATAACATGAAACATTACAATTGTAAATTGTCCACAATATTTTGGCAGTTAATCAAATTTTGATTTAGTCTAAACAACCACACTCGGTTCTGGCCGAGTTAGCACCGAGGTATGACAGCTCGAAGTAACTGGTAAAAATCGAGTAAGATTTCGACAAAATCTGCTATAGGGCTTTTTTTGGTTTCCTTTCTGTAGACCGCCATAACTAACCACTGACGAACAAGACCACCAGGCAGTACAACTACAGTGCAGACGGCAAACAGAGCTGGCAATCTCGGTGAGCTATGGATTTTGAAAACCGTGTATGAGTAGATTTTGCGAATGTATTTCTGGAATTCATCCGAGAGCGTCCCGCTGCTCGTATCACTCGCAGGTCATTTCATCACGATGTGTCATCATGCCAGCGCTGTGCCAGCTGTATTTGCAAGAAATAGCGCAACAGCCTAGTTGATGCTATCCGCTTGTGACTCACCGATGTGACCGAGGAAAATCTATCTATACGTCTATGATCTTTCGAACGGACTGCGTGTCACGGTCTTCGGAGCTTGCATACATCCAAACGTGATATATATTGGATACTGCCCCGGAGATCATCCACACCCTTTCTTTGTTGCATAGTCTCGTCATGATGGATGCTACCGAAATACAGCAGTTGTGAGGGGTCCACGTACATGTCCTGATCGTGACTTGACATTACTTTTACAATTCACCAGGGCAGTGGCTGTGCGCGCGCACTCATGCGTCATCCTGGTGGCAAACAGTACTGGTGTTTTTTTTATCTGTCCTCAGAACGATAACACAATATTCTAGGTATTCTGATGTATGACCACATGGCGACCCTCACAGAAGAAATAAATTTCATCTGGCGTCGTCCAAAAGCACTGTCTGCAATGACATTTCTTGTCAATCGCTATTTCGCACTCCTCGGCAATGTCTATGGCTTATTTCTTGCTTTCATGCCCACTCCAGATCAGGTTCGATCATTTCATTATGTTATGTACGTGGCAGACTCATAACTTATTTCCGCAGAGGTTTGAACTCCTGACTCTTGAATATTTGTTCTTTCATTCAACAAACGTTTAGCTGTGCGAAATATGTACTATACAGACAGCTGTTTATTTTTTTTCAACAATTGATCGTTTGCGGTGAGTTCGAATTGTTTCAATAGTAGAAATTCATAAACTGAAAGTTTCCAGTCATATTAATCATTCGCACTTATGCTCTCTACAATTGTAGCAAACGCCTGCTTATTTGGATTACATTGATTTTCATTGTTTTTGCGGGAGGTTCATCTGTACGTGTTCCATTGAATTTCGGACTCTGTAATTTGGAGTCTATTGATCCTTTCTAGGTAGGAACCATTGGACAGTATGCAGGGAATTTGACGGCCTCGCCAGTAGTTGGCTGCTTCGAAACATATACAGTGCAGGAGTACGTCATCATCCTCACCGTTCCGCAAATCTACTCAAAAGTCGTTGTAGATCTGTTCGTCAGTGAATTCCAAGTCATATAACTTGAAGTCGTGACTTTATCGATCTGCAGGTTATGGGATAGCATGGCTAGCCATACTTGCCTTCGAATTAATCATCTTCGTCCTCACAATTCGTAGGACTTGTAAAAGTAGAGGTTTGCTGCCGTTGCGTCTGGTCGGCAGGAGAAACCTTCTTGATGTTATGTTTCATGATGGTAAATTATTTGTTGCATTCATATTATCAACGCTGAATTACATAACTGAACGCAGGTGCGATATATTTTGGGTGAGGGTGCCAGTGAACTCGTGATCCGAGTGGGTCTAATTGGCAAATATCCTTCAGAGCCATGACACTCTGTAATGTACCGAACATTGTGATGTACTATGTAAGTCAACATCCTAGTGGAATTACAAAGCGCTCACAATTTGAACCAGTTTGGATCAGTGAGTGCGCAACCTGCACGTGTAGGTTAAATACTTCCTGATGGTTTGACAGGGGGTTTTCAGAGGCACTCTAGGCCTGGCTACATTCACTGGCTGGTGAGTGGATGGTGCGATAAACAGGAATCGGGTTTTGACTATGCCCCTAGCATGTCCGTTACTCTCATTTCTCGGTTGATGCTTAACCTGCACAAATCTATCGACTCTGGCATTTTCTCTGTCCCTGTCCAGGACTACGAACACTGCCTCTCGGTCCTTACCACCGAGATCAACGTACAGTCCGCGATTGCCTAGAACTTGCCATTGTTGGGCTGGTATTAGGTTCCATTTCTGTATACCATTCCTGTTATGCAGACAACAAGTATATTACCAGTTAATATCATAGTATGTGTTGAACTCAGACTCGCGGCAATGAACATGCTATGCATGATGATAGACTATTGCTGCAAGATGCCTTCGTCCTCTGTCGATGGCCCTCCAGTATGCATTGGCTGAGCTTGCTGTCTGTAACATCTACATTCCAGATCCGCCTACCCCTCTTGTTCTAATTTATTCTGACGATATAGGAACAATTGTCTCATTTTGGGCCTAGAAAATTCGCTATGCAAACTCGAACACAGTCGGAGCGACATCGAGCGATATGATCGACAAGGAGTCCGAGCAATTATTGCCTCCATTTCTGCATGATATAATAACATCTGACATTATCGTACTCTAGAAAGCTCCTAATAATAGTCCTGCATTAAGATTCAAAAGCCTCCCCTACTGTAAATCTTGAAGAGTACCTAGTTCCAAGGTCTCGTACACGTACATATCATTACAACCCAAGAACCTCCCCAATAGTCAACCAGCGGTGCCCTTCCCACAGTGAATTGTCCTTGCTCGCCAATTCCGCGTCATCCGTCTCTGTATCGGGGTTCCAACCGCAACTTATTTTTCCGACTTCACAGTCCTGCTGGTATCTCGTACGGACGTCTGCGGCGAATACACCCTCTGTAGGAAGGGTATCACAGTGCACCACAGGTACACTGCCTTTATATAGCGCACTAATCTCCGAGAATGTTGCGCGTTGTCCTTCGATGTGAACTTCGACGTCAAGTAGACGGGATGGCGGTTGAGCAGTAAGAATATGAGCCACGTATCCCGCAACGTCGGATATCGAAGTGAAGGATCCTGCCGTATCTCCTTTGCCCACGATATGAAACTTGCCAGTCTCACTGAGTGCAGCGAGCCAGAGCACGAACTCATGAAATACTCCATTCTGATAGACGTATCGTGTTCAGTGCGTCATACTTGGAACAAAACCAACAAATAAAAACTTACGTAGACACGGAGAGTGGGCAATCCAATCGATTTTGCATAAACTGTGAACGGAGGGTGAGTTTACGCCATAAAGTGCTATCATTGGCTGTGATTATTCACCTGCAAAGGCATGCTTTTCATGACCCAAACCGACTGCTGGCGGTGACACGCCGAACTCACTGGGTACAAAGAGCTTCACACCCGCCGCCTTTGCAGCGTCCGCAAGAACATCCTGGACAACCACGCCTCCGAACATCAAAGTAACAGTAGAAATGAGAACGTCCACTTTGTTTTCACGAAGGATTGCCGAGATCTCAGATGCAGATGTATAGTCTGCGCGCACAACCTTCAGGTTGGGATCATCGTCAGGGAGTGTAGAGGGATTTGTGGAGATCGGTCGGGCGATGACGAGAATTGGAGCGCCAATGGCCAGGAATGCCTGATAGATATCACCAGCTAAGGACGACACTCGAAGATGATATTGTAATGAATGCTTACCTTCACGATAGGAATCCCGATGTGAGGCCCTGCGCCGACAATAGCAAACGACTTGAAAAGTGTTTCAGACATGCTGTGTTACTGAATTCTGGATTTTACATCCTGAATGGCATCAGTTTATATATCTTTTGCTAGGTCGTTCGTGTCGAAGCGCCGTAATCCCAGTTGCGCTGAGTCACCGACTCGGAGTCCTTCGGCATTTTGACAAAGCTGCATGGGCTATGACAGTGCATGAGTAAGGTGTATACGTGAATGAGAATGATATTACTGTACCTCTGCGTATGTACTATGGAGGCAACCGTGGATCATCGCGCGTGATACACCACCGCAGTTGCAAAGTTTGCAACCTTGTCTGATTTCCCGTGACATCGGAACAAAATAGCAACCAACGTCCCTCTCGTATGTCGGAGTGGCGTCAGTTTCAAATTCTCGCGGAGGGGAATTCTGACTTAGTAGCACGAGTAGACTACCAATTAACTGCAACAGACCATACCAAATATGGATGGACAGGGGTAAACCCCTGGACCCACACCCGTACCCACAAGGGGTACTAGTATGTGGGGCTGCGCAACGCCCATGCCGCTTACATAAGTTTCCCATCAGCGAGTTGCGCAAATACAAGTGACCCAGTGTCTGTGTCTCACAACTCTCACATGCAAGATATGAGCACAAAAATTTGCAAATACCTTCCTTGAGTACTGCACGCCAATTTTCATAATATTTGATGGAGTTGCTGAATTCAAAAGCCCCCCTTACTGTAAATCTTGAAGAGTACCTAGTTCCACAAAGTCTCGTGCTTACATATCATTACAACCCAACAACTTCCCCAACAGTTAACCAGCGGTGCCCCTCCCACAGTGAATTGTCCTTGCTCGCCAATTCCGCGTCATCCGTCTCTGTATCGGGGTTCCACCCGCAACTTGCTTTTCCGACGTCAAACCCCTGCTGGTATCTCGTACGGACGTCCGCAGCCAGTACACCTTCTGTAGGAAGGGTATCACAGTGTACCACAGGTACACTGCCCTTGTATAGGGTACTAATCTCCAAGAGCGTTGCGCGTTGTCCTTCGATGTGAACTTCGACATCAAGTAGACGGGATAGCGGTTGAGTAGTAAGAATATGAGCCACATAGCCCGCAACGTCGGATATCGCAGTGAAGGATCCTGCCGTATCTCCTTTGCCCACGATATGAAACTTGCCAGTCTCAGTGAGTGCAGTGAGCCAGGGCACGAAGTCATGAAATAATCCATTCTAATAGACGTATCGTGTTCAGTGCGTCACGCTCAGAGCAAGACCAACAAATGAAAACTTACATAGACGCGAAGAGTGGGCAACCCAATCGATTTTGCATACACTGTGAACGGAGGGTGAGTCTACACCATAAAGTGCTATCATTAGCTGTGATCATTCACCTGCAAAGGCATGCTTTTCATGAGCCAGACCAACTGCTGGAGGTGATACGCCGAACTCGCTGGGTACAAAGAGCTTCACACCCGCCGCCTTTGCAGCGTCCGCAAGAACATCCTGGACAACCACGCCTCCGAACATCAAAGTAACAGTAGAAATGAGAACGTCCACTTTGTTTTCACGAAGGATTGCCGAGATCTCAGATGCAGATATATAGTCTGCGCGCACAACCTTCAGGTTGGGATCATCGTCAGGGAGTGTAGAGGGATTTGTGGAGGTCGGTCGGGCAATGACGAGAATTGGAGCGCCAATGGCCAGGAATGCCTGACAGAGATCATCATCGGCTAAGAACGACACTCGAAGATGATATTGTAATGAATGCTTACCTTCACGATAGGAATCCCGATGTGAGGCCCTGCGCCGACAATAGCAAAGGACTTGAAAAGTGCTTCAGACATGCTGTGTTGTGTTGCGTTGCTGAATTTCGGATTTCACATCCTGAATGCCTGTGTTACCAGTTTATATCTTTTGGCAGGTCGTTCGTTTCGAAGCGCTGTAATCCCAGTTGCGCTGAGTCACCGAGTCCATCGGCATTTGATCAGGAGTTTATGTTGACAAAGCAGTGCATGAGTAAGGTGTGTGCGTGAACAAGAATGATATTAAACCTACCTGTAAGCTTACAAGTACTTGGTTGAGTTACTTGCTCCCTTCAAGAAGATTACTAGTAGTAATAGTATCGTCACTCTCCCAACGGTCTAGACAACGAGACTGTCCCGAATATTGGGAGCAGGAAAGGAAGAGCACTCTGAGCTGATCACTAGATTGACATTTCCCCTCTCCAGTGTCTCCACTGACCGGAGTCGCAGATCGACGGTCAAGTGTAGTACGTTGGAGAGTAAGACCTTGCGAGCCAGGCACGAATCCGTCCATTTTCCAGAACTGCTTCTCGTCGATAGGCAGATGCATTCTGAATTCTGTGGAAAGGCTACTAAGAGGACGCCATAGTGATGTTGAACGTCGAATTGTGAGAGAGGAGCACGGCACGAATTTCAGCTGTTTTCTCGATCGATCACCTGAAATCGCAACCACAGCGCCAAGCGTTTCAGAATATTGTTCAAGAACGCGTCAGCCACAGTGAGTATAAGGAACTCCGAGTCGAGTGGGAGCGCGCGCCGCGCATATAGTAGTATGACTTGCAGTGGATATCATGAAGCTGTGCGCACTGCGAAAATCCTGCTAAATCAGCCATAAGTTCATATTCATAGCGAAGAGTAAATGACATCTAGTGGTGTATCTTTTGCCTCATTCGTCGTTGACAACAACGGCCGGATGGCGTGACGATTCCGCACTCGAGAGAAAGAGGCCTGAGCACCCAGTGCACAAGTACAGCGCGTTGAACGTCCATTTTCCAGAACAGCTTCGTATCAAGAGCATGCATTCTGAATTCCAACAATGCCAAAGAGACGCGGGAGAGACAACCGTTTACTCGATCACCTGAAAGCGTTTTTCCAGCGTCAGCCAGTGATTATAAAGCACTAAATAAAAGGCGCGTCGACACGAATTGCTTCCGCGAGACCAAACGCTAAGTACTGTCTCTAACAGTGTAGCTAGTCAGACCGTCACGTAACCTGCTCCCTATGATGGACCAACCATTTCAGATGCGACCAGGAAGTCGAGGTCTTGACAACTCCCAGCCCTCAACTAGAGGCTAGCGCCCGAACGTAAGTTCTAATAGTTGCTTCTCGCGGGTATCTTTCAAGTGCTTCGTAAGGCGACTTATTCACCTGAATGGTAAGCAAGACGGCTATGAAGTTTATAATATTGATCCACATAACTTGAATCAGGCAGATCTCAGTCAGCAACTGACTAAGTCATTCGCCACTGGCGAGAATTAGGATGAAGCGATACTATAACCGAGGTCACCTCACACATAAATATGGGCATTCTTTCGCCTTGGACTTCATCACCCAAAGTCCTACTCAACCATCATCATCATCATGTCCGAACAGCTGACTCTATACCTTCACAAGGTGAGGAATGATACAGATTGAAGAAAAAGACTTGTCTGAACCCATGACTCTACAGCTCTCGCCCTTTAGCCAGAAGGTAAAATGACTGCTGACCCCATTCCACCAGTCTCTGACACGAATCAACAGGTCGAAGTAGCTCTTATCGAAGCTAATGCACCCTACAGAGGGTACCAGGTTGATCTAGGCAATAAACCAGAGTGGTTTACCAGCAAAGTGAATCCCATTGGCAAGGTATGTGTGATAATGACCTGTGTTAGACTATTCCAGACGATTGTGATATCCCATAGGTGCCCACTGTGACATATGGAGGACCCAGTGTAGACCCCGAAAATCCTTCGCCCTTGTCCTCTAAAATCGCGGAATCGAACGTCATCCTTGAGTTCTTGGCAGACCTCTATCCAGACTCTGGGCTCCTGCCGAAGGATCCTGTTTCACGTGCCAAAGTCCGTTTCTTCATCGATGCGAGCACTAAACAAGTCGAGGGCCCGCTTTTCGACTTCGTCCGAGGACAAGGGTCATATGAGAATGTCTTGAAAGGCATTGAATTTGTTCAGGGACTTCTCGAGGAGGGCGGAGATTTCGCAGTTGGAGATCATTACACCATTGCAGATGCTTGCATTTCTCCGCTCCTCACGAGGCTCAATATCATCACCGAGACTGACATAGGTAGAGTACCCCACTCGCACCTTTTCCGAAAAAGTTGACCCTGATTGATGGAATTAGGTCAATTTCCTGTCGGTTTGGGGCTTAAGCTGGGTGAAGAGCTAAAGGGACCTAAATTCACTAAATTCACGAAATACGCCGACCAAATACTGGAACGTCCGAGCTTAAGGCGAACTTATGATAAAGTGCGTATTTTCCCGCTACCCTGGTAGTAGGTCAAAACGACTTACTGCTACACTGCATTTAGGAGGGCGTAATCGCGTACTTGAAGGCGGTTTTCGTGCGCGCGCAGTGAACATATACCTGATAAAACATAGTTAGTTCCGTACGACAAAGCTTACTCGCTGTTAGAAATCCGCAGTAGATCCAGGCTAATAATAGACAAATTATACATTTAACAATCGGCGAGAAAAGCTGTGCGACAATGACGATAAAGATACATCGAAATCTTACATGAGCATACCAACTACTCCTCCATCTCATCTCCACTCTCATCATCGCTGTCGCTGTCCTCGCCCTCAGCAACATCAATAGGATCCAAACTTAGATCATGATCTGCGCCAATGTACGCATCGCAGATGACATAGAGTTTCAAGGCGTGGTTGCCTTTCGGTAGCGTGAACTCCAATTTCACCGAGAGATTCTTGGTGACAGTGACGCGCTTGATTGATAGCAGTTGTTTGGTACTCGGCTCCCCAACTACAAGCCACCAGTTTGCTATCTTTTTCGTCGGGTAGAAAGGTGCGACAACGGCCTGGTCATCAGGATCTTCCTCATCTGCATCGCGCGCAAGAGTAACCTGCATGGTGATGGGTGCACCAGCAGTATATTCTCCCTTGTCAAGCTTAAAGGACACGTCAAGGGTCGGGTATGAGTTGACAAATGTCGCTACATCGCGCCTAGACATGTTGTCAGAAATAGTTGAAATGGATACATACAATAGAACTTACATTTGACGACCATCCATTTGCAAAAGTTCGCTGCGTTTGTCATCTTCCATCTCCATGACGTCGTAGACAGACTCAATGCCGGCATCCTTGCAACGTTTGATAATCTGTTTTGAAATTTAATTAGTAGTGAAAAGCGCCAAGAATAATAAACATACCTCTGGTTCAAAGTGGGGGATCTGCTTGAGGGGCGAATCGGTCTCCCACATCGCCTGTACACACATCTGTGACAAATCCATTGCTCCCAGTGCATTCAGCCATGCGTTCGAGGACATGACATCCACACATGCTGATAGCAGGTTCAAAACCTTCTCCAGAACTAAAACTTGGTCCGCTGCCAAGTCTGGTGGCAGCTGGATACGAGAGAAATGAGCCTGAAGCAGAAGGAAAGTCTTGAAGTGAGGAGCTTCGAAGTCTGCACGATCGAGCTTGACGGGGACACGGTCGTAGATACGGCGGAGAATGGTGTCTTCGTGACGCCTGATAGGAATCGACTCGAATTCTGCAGAAGAGGCAACAACTTCCAGAAGACCTTTGAGTTTCGTCCGCTCCTTCAGCGACAGGGTGTACACTTCCACAGTGACGTATGAGATATTATAGTACGCCGCTATCATCCCGAGGTTCAGTGCCAAAACGTCCATTTCATCTTCTATCGAAATGCACTTTGAGTTAACCAGTTCTTGCAAGGTGTTCTCCACAAGTTCCGACAGATGATCTGACAAATGCTGATGGCTGACATTGTGAAGATTGTAGTAGTTGGGGTTTTGAGTCATTCGGCGGTAGAAGTAAGTCCATGTCAGGATATCCATCGCATCTTGCTTGTTTTCAATCGTCTTGACAGCGATCTCGGCGAGGAAATAGTCGTGCAGCAGATGGGTAGGCAGGTGGGACTCAATGGGCAGACCCTCAGCAAGGAACTTCTTGTAGAAGTCTTTGCGTGTCTGCTGGCACATGAGGACACATCGGCTGCGATCATCTTCCACTGGCCGACAAGCACGACCTATCATTTGTAGGACGTCCATGACTGGGTAGTCGACATATCGATGCTCTTTGCCCTCGTAGTATTGCACGCCCATTATGATCACCATATAGCTCGCGACGGGTAGACTCCATGCAGTGTCCTGCAGACGCTCAGTCACTGATCAGTAGAAAGGTCATGGATTGCACACCTTAGATGCCACCAAAACCTGGATTGCTCCTGACTGGAATAAGCGTTCGACAATGCGCTTATCTCGCTTATCAAGCGCCTCGTGATAATACCCAACGCCATGTTTCAGGCATTCCACAAGACCTTTGTCGCTGATGTGGTCGAGGTGGGGCTGCAAGTCAGCTTCTTCGATATTCAAGAAGCGATCGGGATTGCTATCTGCTCCACAGTGGATCAACAAGTCGTCAACCGTTAGCCGGCACTGGCGTCTTGATGGAACGAATATGACGACAGGTTTGGTGGGCGAGTGTTCAACGATAGCAAGATACGCAGGCTTAGACATGGCGATCATCAGCGAAGGGAAATGAGGGATAGTGAAGCTTTGGAGATGTATATCCATGTCCAGTGGCCTCGAGCTACAAAATATCATTTAGTAGACTGGATGTTAATTACGAACTGCAAAACATACCTAGGTGAGAAGTTGAAAATTGCATGCGATGGTGCGCCCATCCATTCACCGAGATCTCTAGCATTAGCGAGCGAGACACCACACGTGACGATGCGAGTCTTAACCTCCGTTTGCGCAGAGACATAGCGGGTCCTTGATATCACCACTTCGTACGTCGGACCGACTTCTCCACCTACAAGCTGAATTTCATCAGCAATCAACAAACCGATGTTCTGCACATTCTTGCGCTGTCGCCATCGTCGAGACAGGATATCCCACTAAAAATATCAGTTGAGTGAGAGATTTACAACATGATTGAAGAAACCAACCTGGGATGGGGTGCAAACAACAACATCCCCCTTCTCAAGAAGTCGAAGGTCAGCGCTGGTGTCTCCTGTGAGGCTTACTATCTCTTTGCCGCCCTGCAAGCCGCTAAACTTCCGACGCCACTCTGCAACACGTTGGTCGACCATCTCCTGGTAGGGCTCAATACAGACCGCCCTGGGCTGCTCGCGTTTGCTCCAAAGGCGGAGCAGAGCAAATTCGGCACAGATAGTCTTGCCGCTTCCAGTAGGCGCACCAATAAAGACATTCTCATCAGATGTGTACAGAGCCTGGAAGACCTGCGTCTGGATCTTGTTGAATGTTTGAATGGTGGACGAGTAGATGCTCTCGAATTCCTTGTTGTGTAGGGCAGACAGCGGGAGTGGCTGGAGTTCGAGAAGAGGAGTGGGAGGTGGGAACTTTTCAGGGAGAATCAAGTGTTTGAAGGATATGGGTAGTCGGGTCTCGGCGTGCAACCATCGGTCGGAGACAACAGATATGTAGTAGTTCGGGGGGACGGGCTCAAACATCGGAACCGTGATGGTGACATTATGTTCATCCTCTGCATAACGCTGGCGCAAGACAAATGAGTCGTGAAAAAGAACAATCTCTCCATCAACGTCTTCAACCATGATGAGGAATGTCTCAGCTGTTCCGTGGGTCTTCTCGTCCCATCGGAAGTCAGGGACAATAGACAAGTCGATACGAAGAAGGGAGCGGGTGATGGGCTGCACTTGCGCTTGCAGCTGCAGCTTGGGAAAGCTGTGCACCAAGCGATGGACGAGCCTTCCGGCGTTTGGAATGCCAATAAGCTCACCAATTTCAGGAGGATCGAGATCAAAATAGCGATACCATGGCTAATGAAAAATATCTTAGCACGTGCCTAACTTCAACTGATGTAAACTTACGAATTGTTTACCCTCCGCTTTTCGGATGACCTCCTGTGGAACACCCTTGAATTGGCGAAGCGGTGTCATGGAGCCCCACCTGAAGACCAAACAATCAGTTGATAATCAACAACCTTATCAAAAGCCACCAACATCCGTCGCTCAACCATCTTACATAGGTCGAGACATGCACGCGCTGGTACTGCCCACCCTCGCTTCAGGCAAATCTCAAACATAGCACGAAGAATACTGTAAGATGTATGAGCTTAGGTAAACTAACTCAAAACAGCACACACCGGCCGGCAGATTGCTGAACAAAGACCATATCGGCCACGAGAGCAAAACCTAATTATCCGGTCAGCACACTATGGTAGACGGCTGAGCTGTCACCTACCGTCAAGTTTAAGCTGTGATATATATGCTTGTAGAAGGACGTTGATCTTCGCTGCGGGTTCATCGACGCTTTCCTTCACTGGGATAGGCACACGTTCTAACAATTTACCAAGCTCAAGCTTCTCCTCTTGACGTACCTATAAAAATGAATATGAATGTTGAGACTCGCATTACAGACAAAAAATGTGTGACATACCGGCAGAAGTTTGAACTCGTTCGAGAGCGCAAACACCCGGAACAGTTCCAATGTCGACATGGTTGGTCTCAGATGCTGGTTGTACGTAGCCATCGAATTGTATGTAACATAGTAGTGAGATGCAATGCGACCAAGCTCAGTGCTCTGGAAGCGACCAGATGCACGTTCGTACTTAATGAGATGACATTTCTCCAGCAGTACGGCGGCAGAATGGGCAATGTCAGCGCGTTTCTGGATAAGACCACCGTCGTCCTCCTGATAATCGACGCCAACACCATACAATCCTGGCGACTTCAGCATGCGAACATAGCTGTAGGAAACGTCAGTGCTTTTAATGCCGTGATAATAAGTGAGCTTACAGATAAGTGTACCCCAACCACTGGACGGCTTCGTCACGGTTGCGAACAGTTCCAAGAACAATTTCTGCGTTCAAATTGTCCGCAAGTTTCGACACGAACTGAGACTCGATCGGCAGCTGCTGGTTCAGCAAGCTGAGGTAGTACTGCAGCTCAGAGTGGTTCGTAATAATGACACCCTCGCCATACGTATCATATTGCGGGCGACCAGCGCGACCGAGCATTTGCAACACATCCTGGGAGGAGAGCTCGACCCAGCGGCCTTTCTCGGGGTTATAGATCTGTGTGCCCTTGATGATGACGGTGTGTGCCGGAAGGTTGACACCCCATGCGAGCGTTGCTGTGCAGACAAGCACCTGGACTGCACCATCTGCGAAAAGCTCCTCGACAAGATTCCTGTCCTCTCTAGTCATACCGGCGTGGTGAATAGCGAACCCAAACGGCAAGAGATCGCGCAGATTGCCATCTTTGACATTGCCTGCTTCCTCCGTGAGGATCTCACGTGTCGCTGAGTCAGGACGAACGAACTGCGTTATTGTCTCCTTCTCCATGGCCATGTCGCGGATGAACTTGGCGGTCTTGGCGGTCTCCTTGCGAGAGTGCACGAAGACAAGAGTCTGATTCTTGCCCGCTTGGTCAAGTACCTTCTCGTAGCAGACCTCATTCATGACCTGGAAACGCTTGATAGCCTTCTTCTCTGTGACACCGATGAACTGCTGCTGAAGCGCACATGGACGGTACGAGGCATCGAAATAGAATAGGCCTCTCGATTCGTCCACGCGGAGGAATGTCGCAACGTCTTGGTAGTTTGGAAGCGTAGCTGAGAGACCAACCAGGCGAACATACTCTCCTGTTTGCTCCATCCTCCGTATCGTGCGTGCCACAACACTCTCAAGCACGGGTCCACGCTCGTCGTGCAACAGGTGAATTTCATCAATAATCATGAGCCGAACGAGGTTTGTATAACTCGTGTCGGTACTCTTGCGCGTGATAACATCCCACTTCTCAGGTGTGGTGACAATGATCTGGGTCTCCGAGATCTGCTGTTTTGTCATCTGAGAGTCTCCCGTGAGCTCGCCAACCTTGATCCCGAAAACATTCAGCCGTGCATTGAAGTTTCCAACCATTTCTTGGACAAGAGCCTTCATGGGCGCGATATAGACAATTTTGAAATCGTCGAGGGCAAATTCGCCTGTAGTATCGTCGCGATATTTTGACAACTCATTGAGGATGGTGAGCATGGCGACGTTGGTCTGCAAAGTCAACTTAGCGTCTGAAAGATGAAAAATATAACGAAACACCGCTCACCTTACCAGCGCCGGTAGGCGCACAGAGTAACAGTGGCTCATCCGTCCCGAAGGCAATTGGGTAAAGCTTGCTCTGAACTCGATTGAGCTTGGGTACGGTGAATGCCTTTCTTGCCCACTCCGGCAGTGCAGTGACAGGTACAAGCTCTTCCTCGCCGCCTTGCTTTTTCTGGGGTGCAGGGACGTGAATCTCCTCGTATCCCTTGCGTGCCCGCTTGAATGAGCCCTCAGGAAGCTTGCACTTCTTGTTGGACATCAGATGCCCGCCCTGACTGAATGCCATGCTCTCTAGGTCGACCGTGCGCTTTGGTTGCACTGTAGAGCCTGGTGCAAGGGTTGCTGTCTTTGGTACCGCTAACTTCTTTTCGTCTACATCCATGGCATCATCCTGCACCTTCTTGGCCTGGCGGTCTCCAGCAAGCTCTCGCAAGATCCAACCAACACCCTTCTCTCGCATAGCAACTTCGACATTGATCCGTTCATCTGCGTCGCTCCGCATGAGCTTCGTGCACCATACCACCACATCCCTGTTTTTGAGGAACTTGGTGATCACGTGGAAGCTCTGGAACTCGAACAGCTCCATCAACTGGTTCTCGCAATCGCGCAGGCCTGATTCCGAGCCGAGGATAGAAAGGACAGACGCTGCCTTGTCCGCTGCGGTAACGGGATCCGGGTAAACTTCCGATATCTGACGTTGCACCCAGAAACCATCGATAACATGCGGCGAGACGATGTCTTTATCTGCTTTGGCCTTTCCAGTTCCACGGGTTGACGAACCACCGATGACAAGCTCCTCATCACCTGCTTCCTCAGCCCCTGGTGTGGTTTCATCTACTTCGTCCTCCTCTTCGTCACCTTCTTCGTCTGAACCGTCTCGAATTTCATAACCTTCTTCGTCTTCTTCATCCTGTTCCTCGTCGTCGAATACGACTGCAACTCCGACTTCGTCGTCAATTTCGGCGTCCTTGCGCTCCATATCTGGGTCTGCCATCGTCTCATCTTCGGCGCCATAGTCGGTAATTTTTTGCGCTCGGGCCACGAGCTGAGAAAACACGTCGCCGGAAACGGGACCCAGCACCTCCTGAATATCTTTTTTCTTGTCAAAGTCCTTCATGGACTCATTCTTGAGTGTTTCAAGGACGGCGTCGGTTGCGCTGCGAACAATGTCCTGTGCTTGGTCGCCTAGCACGTGGTGCACTGTGGATAGCATGACTTCATAAACCTCACGAGTCTCGGCAGTACGAGGGCGGTATGAAAGTCCTTCAACATCTTGTGTGGCGTCGATAATATCCGTATACCCGAAACCAGCTTCTGCACGTCGCTTCACGACCTTTTCTGGGGCTTCCTGCTTGCCCGCGTCTCCTGCTTTTTTCTTCTTCTTCTCGACATCTTTTGGAGCTTGACGCTGAACGCGTGAGCCCATTTCACGAGGGTCAATTCGCCCTGCGAGAGAAGTAGGGGCGCCATCGGGCTCTCTGTCTCTCCTGGGAAGAGCAGACCTATCAGCGGTCAAGACAAGGGATGAAATAGCACCATAGTTGTAGCCAGAAAGATCTGGTTTGCCTCCTGGTCTCCCAGACATTAGATGAATTTGGTCAGGGATGGAAAGGGTTGAGAAAATCACGAACAACAATCGACTGTCGTCGCCGTTGACGCTGAAGACGAGCAGACCTAAATTTCCAGTTTGTGTTGAGTAAGCAGTTGATTACGTGACCAAGTGGCTGTGTTAACCAGATGTTCGATTGCCGCCTGACTCTAGACTTGTGACCAATACGTCTATGAGCTGACTCGAGTCACGACAACTTTAAGAATCAAGAGTATTGTCAAGACTCAAGACGCTCTTTGTCCTGCTTACACGAGATATGCTGCCAGATGAGCCTAACAAAGAATCATTAAGCACTCAGTGTTGGGATCGGCTCCTGCAGGACTTGCCCATTGCTCATCCTCGCAAGTAAGTACACGGTGTCATTACCCCCACTACTCATTCTAGCTTTACAGGAATTGTATGCGGTAGGCAGGACGAAATGCCACCAATACGGAATGAGCATCCACAGGTGGTGTCCCAGTGTTCCACACTATACTAAAGGATCGAACACAATGATAGTGTGCGTGATGGTGCCAAGGGGGGCGCTTTGCACGACCGTGACCCGATCGTGATGTCTAGCTTAGAGGAGGGTGTGAGCATAGTTTTGGAACGGTCTTCCACGAACTGTGAAGCGTTTACGTGTAAAATTTATGTCTCGCTCACCAATGTTTCTCTTCCCAACGCCTTCACGCAAGGAGTGGTGTAGAAATATTAATGCATTTCTACAGCCAGGCTGCTTAAATGTCCCGCAGGTTCCCTCAAGGGCATCAATGGTAACTCGTCCATGGTCTTCATAGGTGGCCGGGAATATGTCAAGTAGGATCTATCCATAAGAGATAAACGCAAGAGACCAGTGAAACAAGTTCGTCGCTTAGTTCAGGCCTGGCCGGGTGCTTACATAGTCAGTTAGGTTCAACAACGTACCATGGCGCAGCTCGGAGGCACGACAACACTACTTGAAAGATTCCTGCAGTAAAAGAACACTGAACAATTTTGTTTATCGTGACTAAAGGAGCCACACGACATCATTTTCACCCTATCGGCCACTCGGTAGAATATCAATCTTAAACAATGCTTAATAGTACACAATCGTGATATGCTACATATGTCAATATCCTCTTCTGTGTTTATTTAGCCAAGCCGAACCTTTTCGTGAAAATCTCTTGCACG
Source organism: Suillus americanus (assembly GCA_016695465.1). Taxonomy (NCBI): domain Eukaryota; kingdom Fungi; phylum Basidiomycota; class Agaricomycetes; order Boletales; family Suillaceae; genus Suillus; species Suillus americanus. Next base: position 169,145 of record MU177911.1, read on the forward strand.
ACGTCCTATTCACCAGTTGTTATGATAGAAGCAATCATCGGCACAGTAGCGGACGCACCTCGTGGAATGTGGATTTGAAGCTCTGCCTTGCTAGTAATCTTTGCACATAACCGTTAAATTTCGCATACTTGGGGTCCTCCAGAGCCTTCAAGAAGCTCTTCCTCTCCTCATCTTTGTAGGCACCAACTCCCTTCTGCACCAACAAGTTCAACCTGGCCCAGAATGGCGCGAATGCAATGTCTGCAATGGTGTACTGATCGCCGACAGCGTATTTCGCCCCGTCAGGCAAAATGTCCTGAATGGCATCCACGCCAGTTAGGAGAGTGGCATGTGTGGCTTCCGGGTTGCCGGATGCAAACTTCATGAAATTGGGACTGAATTTAGTGGACACGATCTCAATGAAGAAACGGGCCTTGGCACGTAGCACAGGGTCCGCAGGTAGGATATTGGAGGAGGGGTACAAATCGCCGATGAACTCGACGAGGATCAGCGACTCCGCCAATTTGGTAGACTCGGGAGATGGATTTTCTGGGGGAACATCGGGACCACCATAAGCGATAGCCGGCACCTACCACGAATCCTCCTCAAGATGTGCTCACTTCGCAAGCAAGAGTGCGGCACATACCTTACTGGCACGGTTCACCTTTGGGGCATACCACTCTGGCTTATTCCCCAGATCGATCTCGTATCTTTTGAATGGGGCGCCAACCTCGGCGAGGGCAATTTCAGTCTGGATGGGTTGAGTTATCCAACGAGCACAATTGTCAAGCCTAGTCAGGACATACCCTTTGAGCGTACGGGCATACCTATGTGTATGATGAGTAAATGTCAGCAGACGGGCTCATAGCATGCTGCAAGTGTACAGTACCTTCGCAGTGTAAAGGGTGATCTGTTCTTGAGCCATGTGGTGGATGGTCGTCCAGGTGGGAGATTGGATAAGTCGGATGTTGGCAAGCTGAGATACTTATACTTGGGTCGAGCCAGCACATGACTAGGACTGACCGGGATATCTATACATGCGAAATATATGATAAATCTGACGCAATCGCAGCAATTGCTTTATCAGCGCTGACTGATCTGTGAGAGCCTAGAGGCTGGTTACCTGACTGCACCTATCAATAAAGCTTCAGGTGATACTCACTTGTCGAGCTCTCAAGGACATAGCTCGAAGCCTAGATTAGTTGAAGATCCTTGACATTGGCATCACTTCCCTGCGGCAATGTTGAGCGGTGGCCCAAGTTCGGTGAGAATCAAGTTTGATTCATACTAGAGCTGCTGAAGATAACTTTAACAAGCGCTCCAGCCTAGACAAAGTTCGTCGATATCTATGCATCCGAGACCTTCAAAAGTTGACTCGATAGGACGTTGGAAGTAGTGTTCTCAGATTTGAGACGTCTGCCCTCACGATAGTACTAGTCAGAGATGGCGTTTCTCGGTAGCCACGGTGAAGCAAGAGGCACCCTCATTTCCGGGAAAGGACAAAATGCACCCTGAACGTGTCACACATGTTCACGTCCACTTCATGCCCACTCAGGCTTGCCCTTATCTTGAACTCTTATCCATCGATATCCACTCTGCATGCCTGCCTGGACAATAATTTCGCCGAATAACCCGGCAACCAATTCGCGGGACCAGAATGATCACGGTCATCCAATGCGCATGAACATATACTGGGTTATGAAAGCTGTCTATCATATGTTGGACCCATCAAACGAACCGAGTTCTACAACTGATGAAGTAAAACACATCGCAACACTCGAATACACAGTCTCGCAAGAAAATGCGGGTCTTCCTGACGTATCAAGCCTCATCATACATCTACGCCTTTCCACACAGACTGATACACGCTTTGATGTTGTGTTGCGTGACATGCAGATCGAAGACAAGGTAGAGAACGTGTGCGTTTCGCTCCCTGGAGAGCTTACGCCGGTTCTGATGGATATCTCCGAGTTCGTTCGTGAGTTCGTCCTCAGAAGGTCCGCTATCAAGTGGAAACCAGCTTCGGACTGCAGTTTTGGTGGTAGGATATGGCAACAGATGCAAGCGGAGGTGAGTGTTGATTGTTCGTCCACTATCATGATGCAAATTGAGTGCTTTAGAAATACCGTCAACGTGTTTTACAGCAGGAGGTTGTTGGTGTTAAAAAGATCAACCTGAGTGGATGCCCTTTATGCTGCTCCAGCCTCATCGACTGCAAAAGCTGTCAGGTTGCATCCTGCCGGTCGCTCAGTTGCCGTGGATCTTCCAACCCCCCACTCGCACAGTGCGTTAAGCATTCAAACAATAAACTATGTTTTCCGTGCCTTGAAGAACAGGGGTCCAAGAGGGAGCTAGAGAAATGTCCTGGGTGCAAATCTTGGTGCTGTGCCACGGATATACACTCGTGTATTGGTCATCCCGTTACCATCCCTTCGGTTCCTCGTGCTTCCTCCATCGAACAGCTTCTGCATGTGATAACTGCCTGCTCCCAAACAGCTAGCGTCCACCCTCCCAAGGACGGTTCCTGCAGCCAATGCGAGCAGCCGGGATGGCGGAGATGCCCAGGCAAGGGATGTTGGTCAAGGAGCCATGTGATCTGCCCAGAATGCGCCAGTGGTGGTACCGGGTGTGCGTGTCAGAAAGTATGGGCGTGCGATATCTGCGCGGAGCACGACAGTAGCATCTTTATCCGCTGCCCGCGCTGCGACAGGCCGTTTTGCACCTCTTGCACCTATATTGACCAATGCAAGCGGTGCTTCCGTGTTACCCTCTGCTATGACTGCGTTGAAGAAGCGTCGGATACGGATGACTGCGCCGAGGATGCAGATGATGCAGATGACGAGGTAGTAGAAACGTTTGCTAAACTCACCGGGACATGCAACAGCTGCGGGGTCAGGGTATGCAGTCTCTGCGCGCCAATTGAAGCCTCGTGGTTTTCATGCCCGGGATGCTTGGTGATGAAGAACCGTCGTCGTGCGTATGACTATTACTGCCAATGATCTGAACATTGTAGTCTTTTCAGACTTACAAGTTCTCAGCGATTGCTATTGCCGGCAAACTGGAACCATGATTAGAGATGAATGGAAGTACGAATGAATTGGAATTTCTTCTTTTGCTCCGATCACACTGCGCGCAGCACTAGTCTTATCTAGGCGAACCGTGAATATTTGAATGGTCAGATCTTAGGAATCACACTAAGAACTTCGAACTGAAACTGTCGTGGTATCAGTCCTAGGGTATAGCCGTGATCTTGGCAGGCAATCTAGATCAGTCCGAAGCATGACTTTAGGTAGTTCATCCCAGATCGCACATGATAACTTGAGAATATGGTGTCAGATTTGAGTCAATGCAAGCGGTGGGTAGAGCCTCAACGTTACAGTACAAGATATACCAACTCAGATAGATCACTCTCACCATTTGCAATGCTCCTTGACGTTTTTCGTTAGAATGAGGTCTATCCGACATAGAGTCACCGACCAAGGGATTGATCTGGTGCAACGAAGGGACAGGATAGAGTATCGTTGGCATTATAGGATTTCCCTCCGAACGAAATTGTATGTGCCAAGGTGCCACCGAGTCTCGTGGTTCGAGGGCTTGGACAGTATGTAGCAGTTCATGCAATGCGACGAGACTGTAAGGTTTCCGGATGAGAAATAAACGTTAGCTGCTTCCATTGACGGCGTGCATGTCACTGACGTTTGTTTCAAGTACCTCAGAACCAGCGTGGCGGTCCATCCTTCTGCAGGGCCTCTTTCAAAGCCTTGTATTTTTCTTCCAGCGGCGCGGTTGTTGGGAAGCGTTCCCAAGGATCGGTAGCGGCGAAAGCAATGCACCAATAGCGCTTCCCCTGGAGCGTTTTCACTCAACGGAGTTTGGTGTAGGTGTAGACGCCCGTCTCTGTCCTGACATCCCTCGAAGCCAGGAAAATGATCTGCATTGCGTCGCCATACGTCTTGGGGCACGGGTGACCCGAATCAACGCCTCGTTGGAACCATTAGAATACAGGGACGATTCAGATGGTAACTGCATGTGCTCACCTCAAATTCGCGATGTTTAACACTGGTGCCATTGAAAACGTTGAAGTTTGAACGAGCCTTGCAGTCGCGTCAACTTTCAAGGCTGTATACATAGGACGTCATGTGACAAGGCACGTGCTTCCAGGTGCAACGCGGTCACTGCAACAGCGCAACTGGTGAACAATATTTTGATACAACAACCACTACGACTATCGCCGCGTAGCGTCCGCCCAAGGCCTTTTGGTATCTTCTTTCATCCATCAAGTCAAAGACCGATCCAGCTGTTCTTTTGTTTCTTCTCTTCGGATCAAATACCCCGTTGTTCTATGGGCGAGTAACGCAAAGGATAAAAATTTACCATTGTTATCCATCGCTGGAAATTCTGCAGGTCAACCGGTCACGCGCGTCGCGCACGGTGGACCGCCTTCAATGGAAACAACCCTACTAATTGAATAATATGTATGATGTAACTATTCAGTACAGTACTCATTTGCAATGTTCTTCAATTGAGATGTGAACGACATATATCCAACATAGGGTCACCGACCAAATGATTACTCTAGTGCAACAGGAGGGAGAGCTCTAGTAAAGGAGGATCCTGCATCTCCCTTCCTCAATCCAATCCATGAATAGCGATAAGAAAGTACGCTAACACAACTCGGGATTCGAGCGCATGGATGGGTATGTGTAGCAATTCATACAATGAGACAGCTGTGTGGTTTCGACAGGCAAAATAAGCAGCAACGCTTCCGCTGACGATGTGCATAGGTCACTGACGTTTGATTCAAGAAGCTCGGAACCAGCGAGGCGGGCCCTCCTTCTGCAGTGCTTCCTTCAAAGGTTTGTATCTTTCCTCGGGGGGCGCGCCAACCGTCTTGGGGCGCGGATGACCCAACTCAACGCCTCGCTGGTACAACCACTCATCTGCCACCAGATATCCATATAATTTGACCATGATTACGATGCTTTGAAGTTTGACGAAGTATAGTATTAGAACACGGAGATGGTTCTGACACACTGCATGCACTTACTTTGATTTTGCGCTGAACATTGAACAAGATTTCCCTTGTATATATATAGGACGTCATGTGACAAGGCATGTGCTTCCAGGTGCAACGCGGTCGCGGTCACTGCAGCTGCCAGCCGCCAGCGCAACTGGTGAACAATATTTTGATACAATAAGTACTACGACTATCGCCGCGTAGCGAGGCCCGTTGTTATTTTCTTTCATTTAATGAGCCAAAGACTGATCCAGCTGGTTTCCTCTCTTCGGATCAAATACCCCGTCATGATCTGTTGTTCTACGAGCGAGCAACGCAAAGGATAAAAAATTTACCACTGTTATTCACCGCTGGAAATTCTGCAGATAAACCGGTCGCACGCGTCGCGCACGGTGGACCGCCTTCAATGAAAACAACCTCGAGATCAACTTGAAAACGCTACTGCGAAGTTTAAACGTCCCTACTAATTGAATCATACGCACAATGTGACTATTCAGTACAGTACTCATTTGCAAAGCTCCTCAATCAACATAATAACAAAATATATCCAACATAGGGTCACTGACCAAATGATTACTCTAGTGTAACAGGATGGAGAGGGGAGCTACTAGTACTAATGGAGGATCCTGAGTCTCCCTTCCTTAATCCAATACATGAATAGCGGCAAAGAAGTACGCTACACGACTTGGGATTCGAACGCATGGACGGGTATGTGTGGCAAATTTATGCAACGAGACAACTGTATGTTTTGGATAGGGAAAATAAGCACCAACGCTTCCGTCAACGATGTGCATATGTCACTGACGTTTTGATTCAAGAAGCTCGGAACCAGCGAGGCGGGCCCTTCTTCTGCAGTGCCTCCTTCAAAGGTTTGTATCTTTCCTCGGGAGGCGCGCTGGTTGGTAGACCTTCCCAAGGATCGCTCGCAGCGAAGGCAATGCACCAGAAGACTTTCCCCTTGAGCGTTTGTACTTGACGGAATTTGGTGTAGGTGTAAACGCCCGTCTCTGTCCTAACATCCCTCGAAGCCAGGATAATGGTGTCTATTGAGTCTTCGTACGTCTTGGGGCGCGGATGACCCAACTCAATACCTCGCTGGTAGAACCACTCATCAGCCACCAGATATCCATAGAATTTGACCATGATTACGATGCTTTAAAGTTTGAAGAAGTATAGCATTAGAACACGGAGATGGTTCTGACACACTGCGTGCACTTACTTTGATTTTGCGATGATTAGCAGCGATGATTCCCTTGTATATATATAGGACGTCATGTGACAAGGCACGTGCTGTAACCTCGCGGTGGGCTGTGGCAAGTGGCAAGGCTGTGGCAAGTGGTGAACAATGGTATTACAACACTTCCACGATCACCCCATAGAATCAAAGACTGATCTTCCCCCCCCCCTCTCTTGGCCCTTGGGATCAATCACCACGTCATGATTTGTCGTGACTCATGACCATACAAAAATATTGAGCAACCGCGACTCAGTCTTGGAGACTTCGCTTGCGTTCTCTCGCACACATAACCCCCGCAACATCGAATATTTCTGGTACCCCTTGTGGGACCAGACGCTCTCAGATCTGGTGGCAGACATCCCAAACTTGATTGTTTCACCTCAATTCCCTCTTTGGTTTGTGCCTACAAATGACGATCGTGAGGATGAACATGATGGCGATGATCCGGAAGAGATAGTATTACCTGTGGGAGAGCAGGAAGCTCAAGGAAGTCATATTGTCAAGGACGGGGATGAGGATGAACCTCGAGATTGGAATGGGTGACATCTCTTTCGCATCGACCGTCCCGGAAAAAAATGCCCGCGGCGTCCTTGTGGATTTCGCGATCCTCAATCTCACCGCAGTGGCTCAGCCACTGCAGAGGGATCGTTATGGAGGGTGGAGGATTACTGCGGCGAGCGTCGGCCTTCTCGTAGAAGTGAAAAGGTTTCCGAGCAGGAGTCTGACCCATAAGGAACAGGAATCGAAAATGTTGGGGCCGCTTGCCGAAGCTAAGAACGATCTGATTGAACAAGCTGGATACCTCTTCCTGCAAAACACAGATATGAATTCAGTCTTGGTCATCGCAGCCACAGGTAATTAGTACATCTATATATCTGGACTATATACCATAACCGTCATGTTGCAGGTCCATATTGGAGTGGCACTACGATTCGTCGTGGCGACGTCAATCAGACAATGCACCGTCTGTCAGAAAAGGACCCAAGTTATCTAGCGCCCAGTGAACGACGTCCTGACCAGAAGCTGAAGTGGAACAACCTCCTTCGCGTCGATGCCCCGCGTTCTAGAGACCGCTTGAACACGATATACAACACTTTAAAGGACATGGGAGTGTTAGAAGTACCAGTGGACATATGACGTATTCAATTCTGAAATAATCCACTTGTCATGTATTCAAAATCGCCAGTAGTTGGTGGGCATTCCCAAGGATTGGCTGCGGCGAAGGTAATGCACTATAGTGTTTCCCCTAATGCGTTTTCACTCGATGAAATTTGGTGTATTAGATGTAAACGCCCGTCTCCATCCCGACATCCCTCGAAGCCAGGAGAATGATCTGTATTGCGTCATCGCAAGACCCACAACACAACACAGCGGTAACATCCATACATTGTTACAAATCATCCAAGGAGCACGAACAAATTACTGGCAGCAATTGGCAGCAGCCACACGTGCCATTGGTTGACTGATGCTCAATACCTATGTTCGTGTTGTCAACTCGCAAAAAATTGACTCGAGAAAGAGCCAGCTAACCCGACGAGTTTCCCGAAGCTGGTGAGGCTGAAATGAGACAGGCGATTCCATGTCTTGCAAATCTTAGGGTCACGCGGCGCCCCAGGGGGCCTGTCTATCAAACAGATCCAGTAAGACGATCATTGCAAGAAATAAAAGGTGAACTTACGCCAATCACAGTACCGACTAGTACTTATAAAGTGCCACTTCACGATAAAGTCCGTTATAACACCGTGACATAGCGGGTAGGATTACAATATAAGACGGGATCGGGTGGAAGAGCTAGTGTATGACTTCGTTGTCCAATTTAAAACCTGAAGAGCATGTTCAGATTGATATATCCGCAGAGCATCAGAACACCATGTCTCCCACTCCCAACATTCGTTTCCCAACAACTGAAAAAGTCCCTTCATATGTGGCTTGCACGCCTCGGGACGATCGCCTGTGTCAAGGATGAATGAAATTCGGTGATAGGAGCGTCCATGACGAACACACAACGCCATATCTGACCGACCAAGCGAGTCGAATATCCTTGCAAGTTCCTCTTCATCCTGTGACAGCAGGTTGTTACCTTCACGAAATGCGAGTGGCAATAACATCAAAGGCGCAGCAAACGCGAATGATTTCGCAACAACTTTTGACCACTCCCAATCGATGATGCCAAGGACATCAAGTTGGTCGTTGACGAGTATGTGATCACCCTTATCATCTTGATGGCGCAGACAAAAGATTTCACTGTTCATCGATTCGGCTGACAGGATGCGGGGATAGGCATCCAGCAGAGTGCGATATATGAGATAGGATGTTACAGGATCATCGACACCCCACTGACAAGATTCGATGAGGCGAAGATGACAATTAATTGTGTGATCAAGATGTTGACGAAGGCTGGTGAACGGGCCCAGTAGGTCAAGTCTCTGTAAATAATTCGGTTCAAATATCCCGCGATCTGCGAAAGCACCAATAGACGTATGCAGCTGAATAATAGAACTGGTTTGTCGAAACGAATGACGGTCGAGTGTGATGAAGATGTTGGCTAGTTGACGGAGTACCCGATGACGCTGGTCGGGACCTAAATCGTACCACTCAAGCGGGGGGGCATGAAGCTTATCCATCAGGATATAGTTGACGTCAATGCCGTTTGAATCGGCTGCTAGGCCATATCCGTGAACGGCAGGTGTTGGCACTCCAATGCGCTTGAGATACTCCAATGTCGCAAATTCACTGAGCAAAATGTATTTTTGCACAGCTGGGGGAGGTGTGATTGTGGTTGTTCGTTGAATACAAGCGAGTCAGACGATATCGAGATGAACGTTCATTCCCCCCATCATCTTCGAAAGCTTAGGGCGGTTGACTGTGGCTGCGACGAGAGCTGGAATGGTGCACGGGATGTCATAGCGAAGAGATGATGTAATGTTCGCTAATTGAATGGGACTGATGCGCTGTTGAAGCGCCATGAGTTCAACAGCTTCTGTCTTCACGAAGGCTTTGCAAAACGCATCCCAGTCCTAAGATTCGTTGATTGAGCAGGAAAATAAAAGAGTGACTCATGGACTAACATCTTCGCTCTTGGGGCAATCGTGAAAAGGAGGACTTTGGTGTTTTGAACAAAGGCGACAGTGACAGCAACCCATAGCAATACTGCATCTGACTGGCGCACTATGGCAGTCAAGAATATCGCAAGTGAGCATCTTTGAAGCAAACTACTCCCCATAGTACTAATTTGAAGCTTGAACTTTCAAGACTTACTCTGATCGGAGTTTCGATGAGTCAGAGGCTTAAAACATAAAGCCGGGCGCTTCAGCACCTTCGAATTCGTCAGACCCAGCTGAGCAAGAGTAAATAAATGTCAGGCAATAACACCCAGACACACCTCTATGTTACGCACAGCTTCATTGAGGCTTTGAAATTCTTGAGAGGCATCTGTTCGACTCCGAGCTTGAGTTAAGTATGTTGTTGTTGGTTGGCTGGAATGCCAATTGAATTTGTGACGCGACACCTCTAGATTTAGCAACAACCCCTTATGCTAACCGCATCACGTGGTCCCTTCCTAGCTTCGCTTCCATCTTTCCTGCTATGCCATTTGGTGAAGTGGTGTGTGGTGCCCCAGGAAGTGGTAAATCAACGTACTGCTATGGCAAGCACCAGCTATTTACTGCTTTGAATCGCCCGATTTCCATTGTAAACCTCGACCCAGCTAATGACAACATCCCTTATCCATGTGCGGTTGACATTGCCTCTTTAATCACCCTCCAGGATGTCATGGACGAACACGGCCTTGGCCCCAATGGAGGCATGCTTTACTGCATGGAGTACCTAGACGCCAATTTTGATTGGCTCGAGGCACGGCTGAAAGAGCTGGGATCCGATGCATATGTGTTGTTCGACATACCTGGTCAGGTCGAGCTTAGCACAAACCACGAGGCATTGAAACACATAGTGCAACGGTTGACAAAGATTGGGTTCAGGGTACGTTCTGTGATGTTGTTTCTGTCGTCAGGGTTCTCTGAACAACGCTAGTTAGCTGCCGTTCATCTCTGTGATGCGCACTATGTGACCGATGCCGCGAAATATGTTTCCGTACTACTCCTGTCCCTCCGGACTATGCTACAGTTGGAACTGCCGCACGTCAATGTTTTGTCAAAGGTTGATCTGATAGTTCAATACGGAGACCTGGGTACGTGCTGGTGACTGTGCAACACGTCGGCATCACTCACCCTTCTCGTAGACTTCAATCTCGATTTTTACACGGAGGTTCAGGATCTTTCCTATTTGGAGAACGCACTGAATGCTTCATCGCCACGGTACACTGCTCTCAATATGGCATTATGCTCTGTAATCGAGGACTACAGTCTTGTGGGATTCGAAACGCTAGCAGTTGAGGTATAGCGATGGGATGTCTTATGTGGTCCGGATATTCAATTACTCTTTTGCGCAGGATAAAGCCTCGATGCTCCACCTAGCACGTGCTATTGATCGAGCTACAGGATACATTTTCGTGCCATCACACGACGCCCCGGCACCAGAAGGGACACTTGAAGCTTCGTCCGTTCCTGCATCGACGAGGCCCAACACCTTTTCACTGTTCTCATCTGCTGCGGGCCCGATGGCAGGTAGCGTGGGGGATGTGCAAGAACGTTGGATCGATGCTCGCGAACAATGGGATGCATTTCAAAGCAAAGAGTGGAGGCAGGAAGGGGAGATGATCAGGGAAGCGAGGGAAAGGGAGAAAGCAATGCAAAATGAACGGAGGGGGAAGAGTGGGATTAGGGAGCGGAAATAAACGTGCAACGATTTTCGTAAGATCCATGAGTTTACCACCGATCAGTTGATGTCAAGGCTTTGACTACACCTGGGTCAGGATAAGACCTATCCAAGTGTCGTGCACATTTCGATACTTATTGTTATGTGGTCTAAAATGTTATATAATTCTAGATTGACCATGCGGCATTGATGAAGAAAAATATGTAAGCTTGACACGTCGATTGAGGACAAACTTCTTGTGCATGTTGTGGATCTTATTACATAACCAGACGTTGTTTGGCAAGACCTTTAGAAACAAACAAATGCACTCAAACCGAGAATTTCAGTGGGAGACCAGGGTGCATCTGACACTGAGGGAGAAATGCATGCCTTGAGACACGACATACTTCCACCTAGTGGTGTTGAGTTTGCAACAACACTCAAACTCACGCCCTCAACTATCACTGGATCTTCCAGCCAAGAAAAGTTACCTCGTGTTCTTACCAACGTCGTTGTCTCAAGATCTAACCTCTTGCGCATTTTCGAAGTGTGGGAGCAACCTCCGCAAATCTCAACTTATATTGAAGATGAGCGAGAACGGAGGGCTCATGTACGAAAGGGCACTGAGGCTGTGGAGGGCGAAGTAGAGATGGACGAGGGTGGAGAAGGGTGGGTTAATATGGGGTCTGTAAAGGTGAATTCCTAGCTTGGTTTAGGGACGGTAGCTTAGTTGCATTCCAGGCTGCTTCAAAGAAAGATCCTTCAATGGTGTCACGCTTTCACTTTGTGCGGGAGCACACTCTACATGGCACTGTCACTGGCATGGAGAGCGTGCGCATTATGTCAACATACGAGGACCAACTAGATCGTCTATTAGTGTCCTTCAAGGATGCCAAGGTATGACGGCATACACTCTGCGTCTCATTGTGGTTCTTGATCGTGAATCTTACAGATAGCTCTCCTTGAATGGTCAGACGCTGCACACGATCTTGTCACCGTTTCGATACATACGTATGAGCGAGCGCCTCAGATGGTCAGTGCTTTCTTCATCGATACGCGTAGACGTAACCAGTTTGCAGGTTTCATTGGACAGTCCTCTTTTCAGAACAGAGTTGCGTGCAGACCCATTGTCACGATGTGCAGCACTGTCTCTTCCAAAGGATGCATTCGCCATTCTTCCGTTCTTTCAGACCCAGGCGGAACTCGACATAATGGAGCAGGAACAAAACCATACAAGGTGTGCATTCTTCTGAATTTTTCCAATTCCAAATCAATACAAATTCAAACAACCAACAGGGACGTACCGTACTCTCCAAGTTTCGTGCTAGACCTCGTCAACGATGTTGATGAGCGCATTCGTAACGTCATAGACTTTGTTTTCCTTCCTGGATACAACAACCCGACAGTCGCTGTACTTTGCCAATCTGAGCAGACGTGGGCTGGGTACGTGGCGTAATTTGCTTTACTTTTCACACAATAAAATGCTCTCTATAGTCGTCTCAAGGAGTACCGTGACACGGCTCGCCTCTACATCCTTACCTTGGACCTCATGAGTCGCAATTACCCCATTATCACAGCTGTCGACGGTCTCCCTTACGACAGCGTGTCTCTCCTCCCCTGCGCAACTTCACTTGGAGGTGTCATCGTCCTCACAAGTAATTCCATCATATATATCGATCAAGCAGCCCGCCGCGTGGCACTCCCTGTGAATGGCTGGGCCGCACGTGTCAGCGACATACCAATGCCTCCAGCAGATAAAGACCTTGGCCTGTGCATCGAAGGTAGTCGGCTCGTGTTTGTCGATGAAAAGACTTTCTTTGTCATTCGAAAAGATGGCATGATACACCCCATTGAAATTATCCTAGATGGGAGGACTGTATCCAAATTAGTGCTATTACCTGTTATTGCTCAGACAACCATACCAGCTGTCGCCAAACTACTGAATGACGACCTGCTTTTTGTGGGAAGCATGGTTGGGCCGTCGGTATTAATGAAGACAGCTAGAGAAGAGGTACCTCTCGAGCTTCCTGCGCAACAAACTGGTGCTACCACCATCAATTTCTCTGATAGTATGGATTTAGACGATGACGATGGTTGGTTGTATTACCACACTGCTTCGAAACTTTACTAATGGGTCACAGATCTATATGGTGATTCACAGACCGCCACACAAGCGACTGTTGGAGCAACATCGGGAACCAGTGCTGCGACAAAGACTCGTTCCATCATTCACCTTTCATTGTGCGACTCGTTACCTGCATATGGCCCAATCGCTGATATGACATTTTCTCTTGCTAAGAATGGAGTAAGCACACGACATTTGATAGGTTGGAATCTGCTCAATTCTTCCAGGAACGTTTTGTCCCGGAACTTGTTGCTGCCACAGGAGCAGGTCATCTAGGTGGATTCACCCTTTTCCAGGTGAGTTGATGTATATAACAGACCGTCAATTCAACTCAAAATCGAGCACAGCGCGACCTTCCGACACGCACGAAACGGAAACTGCATGTACTTGGAGGGGCACGAGGAATCTGGTCTCTTTCCGTTCGCCAGTCCCAACGCGTCAATGGTCTCTCTTATGAGAAGGCTACAGGCCCATTTTCTGCTGAAATTGACACGATAATAATTAGCACAGACGCTAATCCTACGCCAGGTGTTTCGCGGGTATATAATCTTTGTTTTGGTGCGTGTTGTTCGCTAAACCCTCGCAGATAGCAACCCGAACCGCAAAGACCGATGTCGCTATTCCGACTCGCATACCTGGGACAACTATAAGCGCAGCCCCGTTCTTCCAGCGTACCACCATATTGCATGTCATGACGAATGCTATCCGCGTGCTGGAGCCCGGTAAGATATTCCCATAGACTGTTTGTGTTGGTGACTAATGAGATATAATCAAGACGGTAATGAAAGACAAGTTATCAAAGATATGGACGGTAGTTTGCCTCGGGCAAAAATTAAATCATGCAGTATCTGTGATCCGTTTGTGCTTATCCTGCGAGAAGACGAGTCTATCGGTCTTTTCATTGGTGAAACGGAGCGAGGAAAGATCCGACGCAAAGATATGTCCCCAATGGGTGACAAGGTATTTCTAATTTCGTTTATCCTATTTCAAATTATTTATCGCTTCAATGTAGTCATCTCGTTATATTGCGGGCTGTTTCTTCACGGATACCATCGGTCTTTTCGACATAGAGGCGACCGAAACTACCCCTGCAGCACATGCAGATAAGAATACATCTACACTGCAGGCGGCTGTAGCAGCTGGCAACAGAAGTCAGTGGCTCTTGCTCGTGCGCCCGCAGGGCGTCATGGAGGTTGGCCTCACATTGACAATTTGGGACGACGCTAGCTAATATCGAGTTCTATAGATCTGGTCACTGCCGAAGTTGACTCTTGTGTTCTCAACCACTGCTATCTCTACGTTGGAGAATATATTGGTGGACGCCCGGACTCCTGCTGCTTTGTCTTTACCACAAGACCCCCCCAGAAAGCCTCAGGATCTTGACATCGATCAAATTCTCGTTGCACCCTTAGGCGAGACATCTTTGGTTCCTCATCTTTTTGTAAGTAATTTAACAGTCCTGTGATTTGTCTATTAAGATTCGTAACAGGTTTTCACGCGTTCGGGAAACATGGCCATCTATGAAGCCTTGCCGGCGCTTACTTCCACCGAACAAGCAGATCCTCCTCTACCTAACCTACGGACTGCATTTTTGAAGGTCAAGTTCCACAAAGTTGTGTCCAAAACCTTTGAAATCCAGAGAGTTGAGGAGACGGAGAAAACTGTGCTTGCAGAGCATAAGAGAATCTCGCGGACATTTGTTCCATTCGTGACTTCCCCAAACGTGGAGTGTACCCTTGCCGGCGTTTTTTTCACGGGTGATAGGCCATGCTGGATCATAGCCACCGATAAGGGTGGATTAAGGGTGGTGCCCTCAGGACATACTGTAGTTCACGCATTCACTGCGTGTTCTCTTTGGGAGTCCAAGGGAGATTTTCTCCTGTATTCTGACGAGGTTTGTGTGCTGTATGCTGAAAGGTCAAGACACTCACTCGTTCATGCGTCTAGGGTCCCACTCTCCTTGAATGGGCTCCAGAAGTTCAACTTGACAGTTGTCTACCGTACCGCAGCGTTCCTCGATCACGCGCATACTCTAACATTGTATTTGAACCATCAGCCTCGTTGATAGTGGCCGCTTCCTCATTGCAAGCCCGCTTTGCTTCCTATGACGAAGACGGTAACATTATTTGGGAACCTGATGGTTTGTGTTCTCGGTCTCATGCCCGAGGCATCTTTATCTGACAATGATTCAGGGAATGGCGTTTCCTTCCCTTCTGCCGACTGCTCGACGCTCGAGCTCATTTCGCCAGAACATTGGGTTACAATGGATGGGTGTGTTTGCTCTTGATCGCAACCGGCAGCGGTATTGATATATCTGCCAGTTACGAATTTGCGTCCAACGAAACTATCAACGCCCTAACTTGTGTTTCCCTTGAAACAACAAGCACGGAAAGTGGGGCCAAGAATTTCATTGCTGTGGGAACAACAGTCAACCGAGGAGAAGATTTGGCTGTAAAGGGAGCGGTATGTTTTGCCGTTGCCATGCTCTTTGGCCAATTTATTCACGAAACCAGACATACATTTTCGAGGCTGTTGAAGTTGTTTCCGATCCTAATTGGACACCGAAAAGATGGTACAAATTGAAGCTGCGAGTCAAGGATGACACGAAAGGCCCCGTAACAGCTGTTTGCGGCATAAATGGTTATCTCGTGTCATCTATGGGCCAGAAGGTGAACGGAATGCTCTGTACGCAACGTTGCGTTAATGATCCCTACAGATTTTTATTCGCGCTCTTGATCTGGATGAACGCCTGGTTGGCATTGCCTTCCTAGATGTTGGCGTCTACGTTACATCACTGCGCTCAATGAAGAATCTTCTCTTGATTGGGGATGCCATGAAGAGTGTCTGGCTGGTGGCTTTCCAAGTGCGACGTTTGTGTCTATTCTATGTTTCTCTTATAAACAAGCGTTTTGTAGGAAGATCCGTATAAACTCGTCACACTTGCCAAGGACGTGCGAAGGAGGCATGCCACAACTGTGGACTTCTTCTTTGCTGGGGGAGATTTGGCTATTGCTAGCGAAGACGAAGAGGGGGTCCTAAGGTTATTTGCATATGACCCTTCCGGTGAGTTACGGTCATACCTTTATGAAACTGATCTGAGAATTCTGGTTTTTGATTGAAAGATCCTGAGTCTCGAGGAGGTCAGCATTTGTTGTGCCACACAGAGTTCCACAATCATAAAGAGTGCCGCTCAACTATCACGATTGCTCGGCGCACGAAAGACGAACAACTCATTCCTCAAGCAAAACTGATGTCTGGTAAGGCTCATATTCTGTTTGCATTGATAATGTATCTTATCGATCAACAGGATTTACGGATGGATCTCTATCGACCCTCACACCTGTAGATGAAGCTGTTTTCAAACGACTACAACTTTTGCAAGGGCAGTTGACACGAAATGTGCAGCACACTGCTGGATTGAATCCAAAAGCCCATCGGTGAGTTGTTTATGTTTGCACTGGGCTCCTTATTGACAACTCTGTTAGAATTGTGCGAAATGACGCAGTGTCCAAGCCTTTATCGAAGAGTGTCCTTGATGGCCAACTCCTTAGCGAATTTGAAGTCTTGGGTATCAGCCGTCAGAATGAAATCACGCGACAGATTGGCACAGAGAGAGCTCTTGTTTTGCATGACTGGTCTTCTCTCATTGTTCCATGGTAGTGAAAATCTAAGTATCTATTATTCTGACCTGCAATATATCATGTACGAGCAGCAAGATACACATCGGCTGCTACTTTCTGAGCCTTCTGCTCAGCAGCCTTGGCCTGAAGTGCCCCTACGTCGTCTTGCAATTTAGCCCAAAGGGGAACTTAGCTGGACCCAGAATTAGTGATGCGGGACGCACAATTTTAGCCTCTAGTTCTGCTTTGTCAAACCCCTCGTATGTTCTTTTTGATGACGATGGTTTTTTACTGTCCAACGAGTGGCGTCTCTGAGAATGATCTGATTGAGATAGGCCCGGGCCTAGCAAGTGGTATTCTTACCAAAGCCGCATGCCTGAAGACTTCTTCCATTAATTCGTGGTTTCTCCGATATCTCGTAATCGCTAGCGTCCGTGTCGATAGTTCAGATTCATCTGCACAAATGGTCAATGCGAACGATGTACAACTAAATAAACGAAGTTGTCGAACCTGCAGATTCGTCATCATCTAGCCGTGGAGGACCAGGCCGTTACTGAACCAATAACCAACACTCCAAAGCTTCCATATTACTTTTCTGCTGTGCTATCATCGCCTGTGGGTTCATTACTACTTGGGGCATACCGCCTTGATGTGGACCTGCAGGGTGTGGGAAGGCTTTTGACCCGCCCTTTCGCGGCGTGCCCATGTCATTATAGGAGGGTGCGTGATCTGTCATAGTGGGTAGTGCCTGACAGGGTTGTTCGAGAGAGATGCGACGATCTCTGGGGTGCGGGAGATGTATACGCATATTCAGATGTAAAGGTGGATGTGAATTGGTGAAGTCACAGGCATATCGGACAACGCGCGATGGGTGGTGAGAAGGCAAAATGATGATACGGTGGTGGTGGGGAGGTAGTAGCGAATTAGGACTAGTTGGGGGTGGCCGCCTTTGTGAAGGCGGTAGCGTCGGCGCATGCACCATGCTGCCGTGTCTTGAGAGTTGGGTATGAAGGCGAACTTGGCTTCTGCAACTTCGAGTTCCTGTGGGAAGGTTAGACTAAATTATAAAATAAATAAAACGGCCGGTACACACCCGTGTACCGCGTTGGACAGGGATCTAGTGTATCGACTTCTTGATCTTGTCATCGGATACCGAGGCTGAGAGAGATTTGGCATAGATAAGAGGTATGTTTGGCCTTCTGTATACGTTGTAGAAGTAATTAAACGTTAGTTCGCTATTAAGGTCTTTAGCACCATTCACACCTTGTGGCTTGTCGATAAAAGTTCATGTGTAGGGTTGGTTTTGAGAGGTTTGGATGGCGCGGAATAGCATATTGGCTGCGTTTTATAGGGAGACATATGGATGAAGACCGAGTCTTCAGGGTATTAGGAGCCTTTTGTTGCATTTGCTGGAGTCGAGGTTTACTGTAAGTTCTTGCCGAGGCGTTGTTTGATTTTAAGGCTGTTGCCAAACAAACAGTGACTCACGTGCACGTGTGGCTCTGGTCACATAAATTCATATACTTATTCTCTCAACGACCAAGTATCTCTGTGGTACGTATGCGCTGATGCTCGGTCGTCAACTTCCCTATTAATGCAACGCTCTGAGAGATCAAGTCAGCAAGTCCCGTAACTTGAATGGTATCCGCAACTTGTACTAGCCTTACTATCCCGCAGTCACATCTTGATGGGTTTTGTTTTATAGATCAAGTACACACCGCAAAATACTGCGCATCGTCAGAATACTCCGTCTGCATTCAGAAACGTAGTCAAGTTTGGCGCACGAGGAATGCTCATTATGTCGCGAAGTTCTCGTTAGTACTTGGCCGCTATCAAGATAATGCTTGATGAATGTTCTGCTTCTTCCGGGTCCTAGTTGTTCCAACACGACTGTCAATGGCTACAATCTAGTGGGCTCGTCCCAATCTATCTCAGCAGCCATTAAATATTTTCCAGACCTATGATCATGCTTGTTCACTCCAAGAATTGCTAGTGCAGTTGTTCGTGATGCGCCTCAGTATTGATACATTTTTTATCATGATGCTGTTCAAAGTGGACATTCCCGCTTCGATCCGATCACTCTGGACCAAGGTAATTAAAGCCCTTTCTATTGCCGCGCGATGCATCCATTCATCCAAAGAGGTTTAGCCTCACTACAAAGTAACAAGGTCCTTCCAAGGTAACTTTGCGTTTCAAGTGACAATGATGCATCAAACTGCGAGCTTCAGAAACTTTGTTAGGTGCGTTTCGCGTCTATTATGTAGCCTGACCAAAGACTTGACGTACAACATATGTGCCTCAGAATAGAGCATGGCTATTAGTGAGACTACTGCCTCAGGCACCAGAGCTCAAGGCGCAACCATATCTTTTATCAAGTCGCTCCCCTGCCGCTACGTCCAGTGGACTACGAAACGCTCCATCACGACCATCAAGCTACGCCTGCAACTCGAATGATATCCCAATATTAACGCCACGAGTTCATAGCTCATTTATAAGAGCTGTTCGCACTTATCTTACTCGTCTCAATCTATCTTACCTATCTTGGCGCTTCTTATATCTTGCACCTTCTTCACCTTTTGGTATGTATTGGTACTGAACAGCGTGCCTAATCGTTACATAACCATATGTAGTATATATACTTAATGCTTCGTCCCGTCGTCCCTAATCGTTACATAACCATATGTAGTATATATACTTAATGCTTCGTCCCGTCGTCCATACCTCAGCGTTTTCTCATCACTCGCTCAGATTTTTATGGTACAGCCTCTAGATGGAGTATTCGTCTGATGATATCGCAGCAGCGAGGAGCTTGCAGTTCTCTACGGTGTGTCTCCTTGTCGATATGAGGGCGAATGATACTTGACAAGTTCTATCAGTACATATACGGTACGCAGTACTGTCTGAGCCCCTTGTCCTTTACCCTAACACAATTCAGCGTCGATGGCTACATTCTGGGTAGGCTCACTATCCTGGTCTGTTTACGTCCGCTGTTAAACTCGCTTATCTAGATCTATGATTATGCATGTTCACTCCATGAAGAGGTAGTACACCTGTTCTGTGATGCACCTCGGTTTTAACTTTTGATATCCACAATACGCTGTTTAAAGTGGATATTTTTACTTCGATCGCACTGGTGCAAAGTGAAAGGCCTGTATATTGTTACACGATACCTCCCCTTTATCCTTCTCACCACCAGTCTATATCGTACGTCCCGCTCCAGCACATATCGCCCCGATGATGAATTAACACTTGTTCTTCAGTGACCTTTACCCCGAATGGGAACCCAGGTGTATGTGATTCTGTGGAGAGTTAATGAAAACAAACGACTTACTGCATGACTTCGCCAGAAATGCCGAGTGTTTTACAATATTGACACAGGTACGTGCACGGTACACTCATGTATGCACGTCCTTGCTGAGGGCTACTATTTTCCTCTCACAGGTCTTTGTATAGTTTCAGCCATTTTCTCCGAATGTATCTATCGTTCCCTCGTACTATATGCGTGTTTATGATCTGATTCATCCAGGTTTTTTCATCCTCAGAACATATGCGCTCTGGAACAATAATAAAATCTTGCTCGCAGCCATGGCATCCACCGCTTTCGTGAGTTCCCAATCCACTCACCATACCCAAGCAAGTGGTAGATGCATCAGCTAGGCTTTTCTCGTAGCATCTTTCAGCATTGCCTTTGCCAGTACCGTCCCCGCAGCATGTACTTGCTCTCACCTTCCCTCTGGCGTTCTACGACCACTGAAACATTCTGTTCACTTTCACAGATGCAACTAGCGCGATCCCGGGCATCACAGGGTGCTACCAGAGTTCGACCAATTTCACGCTCTTCATACCATTTCTTCTCCTTTCCGCGTTCGAACTGGGTGGGTAACCAGGAACATATATATGTATGTTACACGCTGACAGATGTGCTCCCCAGGACTCATGATTCTCACGCTCATACGCGCTATACAGAACTGGCGGATAACCTCAAGCCGTCTGTACGTTGTCCTGCTGAATCATAACATATCCTATTATGCATGCGGTCTTTGTGAGTTAACACTCGTACGCACCGTACTTATCCACGATCCTTGTATTTCTTCCAGTGTTCTCGGTAACGAATATCTTCACATGGCTGCTCCTCCAGGTACGTGAATGTCCCAAATGCCTTTTATGATCGAGTCGTTGATGTTCTGTCCCCCAGTACTCCTACCAATCCATGTTGCACATGTATGCACCTCTACATCCTGCTGTATATTCCTACTAACAATACCAAACTTACACACACGTAGTTTCCAGTTCATGATCCTCGCAATCCTCGCCACGCGCATGCACCTTCATCTCTGGCAGGTGAACCGACATTCACACCGCTCTGGCGCCCTTGTGCATATTCCAATATCCGATATGTCATCTGTAAATTCCACGGCGTGATATCTTATCCTGTGCTGTCGTTCGTGGAGCGAGGCTCGGACTGTACGAGATGACTGATGAGGGTGGGTTTAGTAGAGAGAGAGAGAGAATTTCTTTATTGGAAAAAGCCGTGAAAAAGCAACGACACAGCATGACGTGGTGGATAATATGCTGGCGGCTATTCGTGCTTATATGTGTTGTAGATTATAGATAGATAACAATAATCCTCCCTTTGTCATGCTATACCAAGCTCTCGTGCTAAGATCTGGAGACCCTGTATCATAGCATTTGTCAAAAGGTATATCAACCAGCGGAGAAAGGTAGCTTACCAGGTGTTTACTGAAGAAACGTGCGGCTCCAAATGGACCCACAGCGAACCAAAGTCCCGGATGTCCAGAGGGTCGGTATACCTGATTAAGTTCTCCCTCCGAGTCAAGGCCCCACACCTCAGGCGGGAGAAGTCGATCGGTAACCTCATTACCAAGAAGAGCTCTCGTAGTCTTCATGATGGGTTCATTTCCTGTACTGCAACATGCGTGAGAAAGATCGACGAGCTACCATTCAGACCATACGCTAGGACGATGACATCTGCTAAAAGTTTGGAACCGTCTTTAAACGTGATCCCGTCTTTATCGAAGTGACTGATCTCTTGACCTTGCTTTACCTAAGCGCATATCACAACCGTTAGCTACAGCCTCGGACAATATATACAAGTCATACCTTGACTCTGCCTTCGATGATTAGCTTACCACAGCCAATGTCAAGCACTGTATGATGTTTGAGTATGACCCATCTCAGGAACAAACCAGAACGCACTAGTTCCTGATCCCAAACGGCTGAACAAAAATTCTTCCAGCCCAACCTCGCCACTACCGGGCGAAAGTTCCCAAGTTAAGTTGAATCCGGCCTTGCGTAAACCGTCATGGAGTTCCTTATCCAACATCTTCATCTGTTGGATCCCACCCGATTTTGTCAGTTGCAGAGCGAAGGCTAGAGGCATTGAATTGCTGCGGAAATCCAGTTCTTCAATAGGGGTGTTAATGGGGTATAGCTGCCTAAAGCGGGTCTTCTCCATGGCAGCAGAGGATACAACGCATGTGGCACTTCTTTGGACCAATGTTACCTTTCTTTCTTATAAAACACTGACTTCAGTGTATTTCAATCCATACACGCACCTCAGCGGCACCATGTGCTACAAAATCTTGACATATATCCCCGCTAGCATTGCCCTAATGGTCTCGTAAGTACGCGCGCAAGTCTAAAGTGCACATATGACTTACCGCACCCACAACAATGACACGTCTGCCTCGGAACTGCTCTGCATCTTTATGGAAGTCGGAATGATACAAGGCTCCTTGGAATCCATCCATTCCATTCCAGGTAGGAATGCGAGGGCTCCCGCTTCCTGTGGCAAGGACCAGATGCTTTGGATTGAGGATGACTTTCTGATCTCCATGCTGTACTTCTACAGTCCATCTGGCGGTTAATGAGTCGTATATTGGAGCCGAGGTCATGGTACTGGAGAGCCAGATACATAATTCCTGATGAACAGCGTATGACTCCAGAAAATTGGCAAGTTTCCCCTTAGGAATGTACTTCGGGAAGTTTGTCCTAACATCATTGAGATATGCAGTACCTTTGAACTGTAGAAGGCACATACGGATAGGGACTGTAAAGGACTGTGTATTCATTAGTACCAAACATGTGAAAAGATAAAAAGACATACTGGAGCTTTGGTACGCGGGAGTATGCAGCGTAAGGTTTGGGTACCTGTGATTCGCATCATTTAATAATGAAGAAAATATACTATTGTTTGCATATACCGTTGTCGCCAGCAGTCTCCGACACGCGCATCTTCGTCGATTATCAGTGCACGAATCCCCAACCTGCGCAGCCGCGCTGCAAACATAAGGCCAGATTGTCCACCACCAACTTTTATGACTTGTCAAGACACTACGATTCATAAAAGAAACGGCACACCGATCAGAACAGTGGGGTCCGCCTCGATAGCACGGAATTTTGCGTCGACATCCTCCTCCCAAGTTATTGTTCGACCCTCGTATAGGCCGTGTTGGTCTGCGAAAGACTCCTCGTACCCGACGAGGTCCTCCATGTTTATGAAAAGAGTTAAAGCCTTCCACTTCCCATCGGCATCTTGCGTCAGACGGAAGAAACCTCGTCCGAGTGCAGCTGGGTTCGTAATGCTAAAGGTGAAAGCGCCTTGTACTCCTTCGATGCCTTGTGAACCTGGTAATTTGAATGGTGAAGGCGCATTGATAGTGTGATTGTCTATCTTGAAATCACGAAGGCTAGAACGCTCAAGTCGCGACTTTCCATCAACAACCTCCGAGAGAAATCCGCAAATTTTTTCCAGACCTGATAGTGTTCTGTGATCCCAAGAAAAACATAGAAGATCTGAGAGTATTTGTCAGTGCGCCTCACTTACTTGGACAAGCACTGACCTCTGAACCACCCGTCCGCAACGAAATGGCTCACAAATGACATAGCATCTCCAGTGGACGACGCGATCTCTAAGCTTTTGAGCCAGTCAGCGGAGATTGCGTGAAGGTCCTCTGTAGCCATGCTTATACACCGGTAGATAGTGAACGTCGAGTATAGGCTACGTCCCAGGTGTATAAACTGGATGGAGTCCTTGAAACACTGAATGAAGAATAGAATTCTCCAATTTACACTGGTGACTCGCGCACAATACGTGATACCACGACATGAGCTATCAGTTGTCCCGCTACTAATAGATTATCCACTTCACTTGCCATGTTTCTCCGAGTCACAGGCCAGCCTCAGCATAACGGTGCCCAAGGCCCCAAACGGATAGGCACACGGTGTTAGTAGGTCACTAGGATGCATTTAGCAGTCCTTGGTTGATCTTGAAGATGAAGACTCAGAAGAGTATACAGCTACTCTGCTGGCAATCAAATTTAAATCCGGCGTAGTCAAAAACAAATGTCCAATTTTTTGAAATTTCTGTATTACATAATGTTATATCTACGCCGCTTTCGCTCGCTGAGCTGGATTGGTGCCAGAAGGTTCCGTTTTCCGGCACGTAAGAGGGTTCTTTTGACAGAACATGTCGACTTCTCTTTTTGAATTCACCTGTCTCACTGTTCCTTTGACTCTCTCGTCGGTGTGGTTTTCCGTCGCTATTGACTACATGCACATCATCTAAATTGTCCAGGATGCTCTTAGTAAAGATGCCTTCCCGCGTCGTTTGAGTATTGGATGTGGCCTTTGTACTGCCATTCACAATCATTTATGCGATTACCCTGATTATCATGATGCACTTTATTACCCCACTATCATCCCGCAATTTTTGCACTTGTGAGTCTCATCATCGCTTCTGCTTCTCGTATTATCTTTTGTTCACGGGTTGTGTTTCATTTGATGGGTTTGTCTGAATTAACGATGGTTGACTGTAGCCAGAAGGCAGTAGGTAAAAAGTTCCAACCACGGACTCGGGGATTGGCCGCTGCCAACGATTTAGATCTTCGACGTTACATCAGTGACAATGCCCGTGTGATGGATTTTGCCAGTCGGTGCATCACTCGGAGTCGGAATGGCAAAAACTAAAAATTATTGGGTCTGGCAAGCCACAGTCGATGGATTGCCTTGAGTGTAGTATTATAACAAGAGGAAGTAAGGGTATTCAAGCCCGTTGCTTTGATGTCAAACACGACACCTTCAGCTCCTGAGCCCAGGTCTGGGAAAGGTTATGGCATTCAAATCGTGTCTGTGTTCTATTTGCATCTCTACCTCCCGCGTGGTATATCGCTGACCTGACAACGAACAGATCCCATACATCATCAGGTCGCATCGGAGAGAAACAGACAACCTCCAAATCCCTGCCAGACCCACTGAACGCAGTTGGAAACATAGATGCTCACGACTTCGCAAGGCAAGATGCTGCAAAGCTCGTCGTCCCTTAGTATCACTGCATGCTTCACACCTTTGAAACAGAAGTTTTCGATGGTAGAAGGAAAATTCGGAACACAATAAAGAAGCTCCAGGAGATGCCAAGAGGAGGAGGATAAATCAAAGTCGAACCACACCACCTACGAAGAGTACAAATCAGATTTCTTCAAGTCTGAGACTGCGGCTTCAGAGGATCATGATGATGGACCTACGAAGATTGAAGATCTAAACTCGACCTATCCACTCTCGGCGGCCCATACACCCACCATTCGGAAGTGAGAAAAGCTCTCTGCTACTAGTACGTCACGAGAAACAAATGTTACTCTCTTGAATAACCGTACCTCCCAGAATTGTTCGCATCGGAGTTATACAAGGACATGGTACTCTGATCAGCTCGCGCGTCAGGGTGAGTCAAATGCCAGCGAGCAATCCCAAACTTAGGTGCCTCGCCAGCTCAGGTGGTCATGGATCCACGTCAAGAAGCATCACAACCTTGGAGCTCTGTAATTGTACCTTCGATTGCGTGAAACTGTGCCACTGGCACGGACCGTTGGCATCTGTTTCCAGTACTAATATGTGAGTATCAGATACACACTCATGTACATGTACAAAAATGCTTTCAAAACTCAATACCATCAGCTGAGTTGCAACTAAGCGATCATGTCCGCCTAATGATGACATGCTGTCTCTGTTTTTATGTGAACTAGATTACACAGTCACCGATTGTCAAGATTGCGAATGCGATATGAGATAGAAGGTCCCTATGTGTCATGCTTAAGGTGAGCCTAGAGTAAATCCGAGTCCTAGTGCTGAATCTGATGTGTTTGGGTATGGTTGAAAAGCGATCGTCACGATAACAAATCCCAATGGTTGTCTTAGTAAACGGTTGATGTTCAAAGAAGTGACAATTGAAAGATACATGTTACACCCTGCCTAGCTTTCACAATCTTGGTCAATCTTTCGATCTGACGAAGCCAGGTGAAGTTGGGAGCGCTGGCCCCTAGTTTACAGACATGTTCGGTTATTAACAGTTCACTAGCTGGGCAGGCGACGAGCGTTGAACGTTTTGAACGTTCCTGCAACTTGCATTGTACGCAGCCCATCAGTGAACTGGTGATCGGACTAAACTTTGACTTTAACAGTTGATTCACCCCAGAACCGGCGGAGTCAGCACTATTTATGTGCTATAGCAAAAAGATATTGCAGTCGCGCGTCGCGAAATGCGTCATGGCCCATATTTGCATATACCTACTTGCGACCGTAACCGTGATTCGACTCCCTACAAGTATGGTCCCACTGTTTCGATCCAAACGTCGTCTACCTTAACAGGCAGATCAAATCTCAGTGCTGACCGTCGTCGTCTCCTCTTCTTTCACTTGAGCGTATTGTCCGCCTCCAAGCTTTATGAACAAAAGAGACTTGATGCCCATGCCTGCACTCTACTTCAACGATATTGGGTAAGTCATATTTCCTCTATTTCTCCTTCAGAGCGCTCAAAGTATAAAACGCAGAGGTGGCAGTCAAGTAACGCCACGGCCCTCTCTGGTCCTGCGTGTCTACATTATGTCGGACTATCAAGAGACTGCATTCTTATGAGGTGCCATCGACACTTGATCGACACCCCTGCAATCTGGATGCGGGACCTCGTTGCGCCTGAGAACACGACTTGGAACCTCGAGCGCGATGTGGCCACTGGACATTACACGATCATCCAGGCTTGATTAAGGAATGCGACATCAGTGCAATCAAACACCTGTTTTGTGAGGTCTGCATCTCAGTTTCACAGCATCCACGAATGACCTCACTTATGTAGTTATTAGTGACATAACTGCGCCAGAAGCCCCCGACTCGCTTATTCCTGACATGTTTTGTGTCCATGGAACTAGTCTTATATTTCATTTTGCGTTGGCAAATTATTACCGGGACCTTGACATTCACTCATGGACAGTTATTTGGAGGTTCGTCTCAACTTGGGAAGTATCCTGGCCAAAGTGAATCGAAATCTATTTCTCTTAGATTGCGCAGGCTCGAAACTTGCCGACAAGTTTTTGTTTTTTCATTCTCTCAGAATACACCTTGACATTTACTCATAGGTTCATGAACTAACAGGTCTTAGCTAAGTGGTTACTACAACAGAATCAAAATCTGTTTCCCTTCGATTGCGCAGGTTCAAAACCTGCCGGTTTCTTTCTATCGCAATAAGCCCTGGTGTTCACTCATGGATAGTTTCCTAGAGGATTATCCCAACTGGCCTTGGCCAAGTGGTTACTAGAACAGAATCAAAATCTGTTTCTCTTCGATTGCGCAGGTTCGAAACCAGCCCGTTTATTTTCTATCGCAATACACCCTGACATTCACTCATGGATAGTTTCCTAGGGGATCATCCTGACTGGCCTTAGCCAAGTGGTTACCACACCAGACTCAAAATCTGTTTCTCTTGCACTGCGTAGGTTCAAAACCCACTAAACGAGAAGCTTTTTTTAAATCGGAACACACCTTAACATTGACTCATTGACTGACTCGTGGATGGTTTCCTCGGATGTCCATGTAAATGATCTTAGCCGAGTGGTTACCACAACAGAGTCAGGATCCGCTTCCCTTGCAGTTGATTCGACACCTGCGTATAGATCCTCGGAGGTCTATCTTAAATTAACCATGTCCAGTTAGTCTGTCCATGAAAAGGAATTCACCTTCACGCCTCGCGAGGCTCGTCTCAGAAACATAAGATATATCTCCAGATCCGAGGTGTCGATTCAGACAGACAGACCATTTTGAAACTGTCGGTATTCACCACCAAATGAAAAATGCCATTAATGAGGCCGGAGGCCAGAAGAATGCACGCGAGCTAAGGATAGAGTGAGTCTGACAGTCAGGAAAATGTTAATGATGTAACCTCCCCAACCTCGCTGAAGCCTCATCGATGCACAGCGGTCCTTCGGTCGTTGGTTTTTCCAATGCGACGAGGATGACTTGAAAGCTAAAGGTGGAAGAATTGAAGTGGCAGACCGAGCTATATCGTCTTGATGTGTGTAGTTTGCATGCGCTCCTGTATTATGTCGATACCGAGGCGGGACAAAAATTTATTTACTTCCGATTGCCCCGGCTACCGGACAGAGCGGTCGACACGAAACTCTAGAACACGCCATAACGGAAAGCTCGAGACACTATGCAGGAGTGGTCCACCGAGGCATGCATAAAGGAAAAAGCGGCTCAGACAAGCCTCTACTTAACAAACAAATGTAACCGAAAAGGTCCGAACACGGGTGAAGCCGGTAGAGGTTTTGGCGGCGATCTCCTCGTGACCAACGTTGAGAGTCGGGGACTACCTTGTCGCATATCATTTTCACTTGTGAACTACTTCAATGCCCCTATCTAAGGATAGGCTCACCAGCGAGGACTTTCCATTGGCTACACATCACGTTACCCGTCTACCGACTTGGTCACTACTAAGTCTAGTCTACACTCGACCTCTGCCCTGCATGCCTAACTGGACAATCATATCTCCGTGCGAGACACGATATGTCCATCCAATGCAGATGAACGTATTCAGGGTCATGAAAACCGTTGTTCGCATGTTGTACCCGTCAGTTCCAGAGAAGCTCTCCACAGTCGATGATTTAGGAGGATACACCGCAGTTCTCGGATACGCATTCTCACAGGATCCCCCAGACCTATCAGGCCTTTTCCTCTCTTTCGTTGCCTCATGGATGGATTCATGCATTTTTGTCCAATTCCGTGATATGGATATGCAGATCCAAAACCATACACATAACGTTCCCGTCCCCAGCGAGCTCACGCCGGTCATCATGGACATATATGAGTTCGCCCTCGCGAGGTCCGATATATGCTCTCGTCAGTGGGACACAGAGACGGAGAGTTACTTTGCGCGTAGGATATGGAAGCAGCTGCAAGTGGAGGTAAGTATTGATTTGTATTCTTACACTATCATGATTTGAATTGACTGCGGTAGAGATATCATCAACGTGTTTCACAGCAACAGGTTCCTGGTGGCACAGACACTAGATTACCACCAGCCTTCTGGAAGTGCTCTATATGTACCTCCGATCTCATCCATTGCAACAGCTGCCAGATTGCATCGTGCGAGTCGCGTGATTGTCGTGGATCTTCTGAACCCCCGCTCGGGCGGTGCATCACGCATCCAAAGGAAGTGCTATGTCTCCCATGCCTCGAGCATCAGGATTCTAAGCGGTTGGAACAGTGTCCAGGGTGCAATCTTTGGTGTTGCGCAAAGGATAAGTCCTTTTGTACTGGTCGTCCCGTTGGCATCGAGTCCCATCCTTCCTTACGGGGACCCTTCAATATCAAGCTCTGGATTGCCTACTTCAATCACGAAAGGGTTCACTCTCACAAGTCCGAGTCCTGTTTGGAATGCGAGATACCTGGCTGGCGGTCCTGCTCCAACCTATTCTGTTGGTCTTCTCGGATCTGTCCGGAGTGTGCGAGCAGTGGTGTGATGTGTCTGTGCGAAAGAGTGTGGGCTTGCGACCTCTGTGCGAAGTGGACAGACGTCTTCATCCGATGTCCGCGCTGTGACCGACCATTCTGCATCACTTGCTCCTACATCGACCAATGCAAGAAGTGTCACCGCGTGAGCCTGTGCTACGACTGCGCTGAAGAAGCGTCAGATGCAGACGAGGTAATGCCGGCTAAAGTTGCTTCGTCATGTGAGAGCTGTTCGGAAGGTGTGCCAAGGCGTAGGATTTATTCATGGGAGTGGAGGTAAATACTTAACTCAGACTCAGACCAAGGGGTCTGAGCCGGAGGTCACGCGGGACTTAGTGCGTTCACTAAAGCGCTTCCTATGAACGGGACAACTGATTAGATTCGTCCAGGGTTCCGACTGTATGTTTCCCATAGTGTAATTCAAGCTCCACAAAAAATCAGCGCCAGTAGTTTCCCCAGTTCTTTTCTCGTTTTTAAAGCATCGCGTGGAAGTTCGATACAGAACGATTCCGAGGAAATCGGTGTACCTTGACAGGGTCCTCGTACTGTTTTTTTACATGAGCGCAGAACAAGTCCCTTGTCAAAAATGTGACACCCACCACCCAGAACGGCATATCCGATACGACAACCTCAGTACCCTTCGCTCTGCACTTTGCCTTCAATATCTCATAATCTCCGACCAACTGCTCCGCATTTTTGTCACACGTCAGGATTTTAAGGTTTGGAAGTGCGTCCACTGCTTCGATGATAGGTTGGAGCGTCTTGCGGTACATGTGATTGGGATTTCTGAAAGAAAGGTGTTCGATAGTGGGCGGGAGGTCGCGGGCTAGTGGAAAATGTGTGGGCACGTGGTAAATTATCAACTCTTCGAGCGCAGTGCACATACGGAGCAGAGCAGCAGAATAGATATTGTAGTTCGCGAAACGGAGGGAGCGAAGTCGCGGGGCGTGGAGAGAAAGAATAGTTCGATGCGCGAGTCCTGGTACATCTCGCAGTTCTAGGATGCGGAGGGAGTCGGCGGATGATTCAAGCAACCAGGTTAAAACATCCGATGTTGGAAACCTCGACAGGGCAAGCTCATACAAGCGGACCTCTGCACCAGGTCGTTGTGCCAACTCTTCAGCATCGGTATTCCTCCGCAGAACCGGCGTGGCAGCAGTGCGCCATGGCCACGCAGCAATCTCCTTTTCAATTTTGAGGAATTGGATGTTATTCCATATCTTGAGCAGTTGGAAAAGGATCGGTGATTGGAGTCCACACTCCAACAGTGTGAGCGCTTTCAGTTTCCTTCCCACATCCCCCAGCTTCTTCAGTGTCTCCTCCTCGAACTCATGTACTCCAATGATGCTCAGCGCGAGCTCGTACAACCGAGGGCAAGCTTGCAGGAGGATTACAAAGTCATCTGGACTGCATCCGGGTCCCCCATTCGAGGTTCCCCCGATCGATACCTCGAGGATCCGTATGCATTCACCCAAGGCTTTCCCCCTGCCCGCCGAAGAGAGTAGTGCTGCACGAAATATGGGGATATTGTGTCGCTCGAGTTTTGTGGCGCAACGAAAGAGCAGGGTTTGTGCAGGTCCTGACCAGGTCTTGCACACCAGGGCAGCAGCTTTGAGGAGGGTATAGTTCGGGGTACGTAGTGAGGTGTAGTACCCGTGTTCTAAGATACATAAGACAAGTTCAGGAGGAACGAAAGACATCTGGAGAGTTTATCAGCTGAGATATGAATTGCCAGACTCCGATCTGTAGTACGTCACCACCACTGTTTCAATTATTCGAATCAGATATCTATGCAATGATTGAATTGCGGATTTCTGGATTTATGTGACGGTGATGGACCAATGCTTGTTGTACTAGTCAGAGGTTCAGAGGACCCGCAGTGACTCAACAATACCCGGTTATCCGTATAGTCATCTGATTATTACAAGACCAAAGTAATGGTACAGGGCCATCTGACGTACTGCAGCCATCTTGCACCAGACAATCGCAACAATGAGGAAGATTTGGTTCCAAGCTTAAGGACAATGTTCTTAAGTTTCAGCGCAAAAGGATCCAGCTCGGAGATGCCTATACCACTAACACTCAGGAAACTTGAATCAACATTTTCCGATACCATGAATCTAAATAGTCCTGTGGATAGTAAAAAGCGAACAACAACGCATTGCAAGCCGACCTGTAGCAAACTTTTACATGCGAATAATGAGTTGCTTGATCGCAGACATCCACAAGCCAATGTCGTCTGTCTGCGAGCCACGAGTGAGAAGGTCCACGTGGATAGACAACGCAGCGTCTCGGTCATGCGCCTCCATGGCTGTCGAGCAACGCTTGAATCAGGATTGCCCAAGTGTATTGATGGGAGACACATACCTCTTGCCAAAACAAGCAATTGGTCAACCACAGGCTTGGACAACGTTTCGCAATTCAAAGCATCAAATAGAGAATTGATTCGGCGCTCAAGGTCATCCGCCATTCGTCGTTGTTGGGGCTGTGGAAGATGGTCATACAAGAGCTTCGGTCACCGAAGATAATCACATACTTGCGTCGTCTGCTTCATCTGTGTGAGTTGCTCGTTGATGATATTGAAGATGGGCAACGCAGACTCAGGGATATGAGTTCGGTCTCCCAGGGCTAGAATCAAGAATCAGCCACGTGCCCACTGCATCATTAAGAAGACGTACGATATTTTGGTGGCGGTGGACCTTGTCGAGAACGTGGAGGCTGCGTGTTGCTCACACCTCCAGCTGATGCAACTCCAGGAGGTCCCTGCTGCTGAGGAGGTAGACCGGCAAGCAGATGTGGTGCGGGAGCCACTCGCGGTGGACCCTGTGGAATTCCACGGGGCTGCTGCTGCTGGACTTGGCCAGGAGGAGGTGCGTATGGACCTGGTGGTGTTTGCTGTGCTTGGCCGGAAGGAGGTGCATAGGGACCTGGCGGCGGCGGAGGACCGGCTTGTCCCGGTGGAGGCGTTGCATACGGTCTAGGTGGGCCGAGTGGCTGCCCAGGGCCACGAAGAGGACCAGGTGGAGGAGTAGCACGTGCGTACGGCCCGGGAGGCTGCAATTGAGCGGGCTGCATGGACGGCGAGTATGGACCAGGAACAGAAGGAAGAGGAGCATGTTGTTGGGCAGGTGACATTAACCGGTTTGATGGTGGTTGCATGCCCTGTGAATGAGCAGGAGGCCCAGAGGGAGGTCGAGCCTGAGAGGGAGGCGGCGGATGCATCATCCACTGTGCCACCCGTGCCGGAGGGGGAGGGTTCTGACCATGCCCGCTCGTGTGTGGCGGGCCAGGAGCAGGAGGTGACGCAATTCTCGGAGAAGGAGCATTGGGGAAGGGAGACACTATAGCCATTGGCTTCTGGAGATTCAGTGAAGATGGGGCGCGACGATCATTGGCCATAAAGGGAGCATCATTCCAGCCACCATTTGGCATGCGGTTCAGCGGGGCAGACGGAGGCATGGGACCACGGGACGGTGGTAGATGTTGATGTTGGGCCGGCTGCGGAACTGAAGTGGAGTGATTTGGCCTGGCAACAGAGGGTACAGCATGTAGATTATGTGATGGCTGAGAGATGGGCTGAACAGGCCCATATATCTGAGCAGGGACAACTGGAACAGATCGCGTGTAGCTGGCGTAGCCAGATAATGTGGGGGGAATAGTATGCGCAGGGACGGGTTGAATAGCGACATGACTTGTGCCTGCTACGGGAGTAGCTGGGGTCACCTTGCGCTCTCCAGAAGCCGCCAGTAGACGCTCCCTGATTCCTGCGCAGTCCAATGCGGACCCTATATAATCTGCCGGCGTTAACTTCAAGAAGGCAACAGCCTCCTTCACCAAACCCTGAGCACTAAGCACGTCCGCATACTCAAAGTATCGATCGTACAACGCGCCGAGTTTGTACGTCTTGGCACCGGCGTCTTCACCTGGTACCTGTGCCAGATCGCCGTCCACATACTTGGTGGCATCGCGGAAGACCGTTACTTTCTCTATGAAAGTGTGCAAAGCGTGGGCATGGGCTGCATATCGCGAACTGCTCAGCTGATCTTGATCATCCAATAACAAAATCTCCTCTTCGGTGAGCTCCTCGATCCAGATGTTCAAGAGTCTCTCCAGCCTTCCTGCGGCCAAATATGTCAAAGTCGCCGTCTTCCTCAACTCAAGGGCATCATCCTCGTTCTCTGCACCGCCCTCACGTATCAGACTGCTCTGGAATTCCAGCCTGCTCCCGAGTTGCTCCGCAAGGCTCGAGAACTCCTCCTGGCTCGCGAAGGTACACAGCACCACAAATATCTCTTGCCATTCTTGAAGATCGGCATTCTGCACGATGTCCGAGAGGTCATTGGTGACAATGCTCTGGAATAAACGAAGGTAGGGATACGAGGAGGTGCGCCGTTCGAAGTAAGCCTTCTGGGTGCGTTGAAGAAGATCTTCGCCACCCTTGAGGGCGAGCAAAATTGCGTCCGCGTAGCGTTCGGCAGAGAGACACAACGAAACAGCGGACTCGAAGTCGCCAAGCACCAGTGCTTTCGTCACCAGTCCATCTGTCTCACCCTCATCTGAGGGGTAGATCCTGAACGTGTTGTTCTTCAGGTTCTCGCTTGCTACACTGGAGGGACCAGACCCAATGGTAGCAGCGACACTTGAATCGAGACCGTAGTTATGATGAGGCACCTCGAGTTCAGGTGCAGCGCCAATTGTGCTGAAGAAGTCAGCACCCGCATCCATCTGCGGTGTACCAAGGGCACCTTCATCACCAAAGAGACTTGGAGCAGTGGTCGTGGATTCACCGTCTGTGACCTGGACGGCATCGGATGCAACACTGGCGCTTACCTCCGAAGGCGTCTTTTCAGCACCCATTGTCGACAAATCCTCTTCACTGCCATCGTATTGTGCTTCTGGTTCTGCAAAGGACACCACAGGCTCGTGAGGTTTCGCAGGGTCCACACCAGCTTCATCCACGCTATAGCTGGACGTGTTGACTGACGCAATCTCCTTCAGCTTCGCAACTGCTTCCTCGACACGTCCCTTGACCTCCTCTTTAGAATAACCTAACAGCGTGACAAGTTCGTCCCTCGAATTCGCACGGAACAAACTAAGAAGGGCCTTCCAGCCATCTTCACCAACTTTCTCCAAGCTTACCCGCTCTTCTGCGAATGTGCTCAAGGTATCGGTATCCACAGCTTGTTGCAACTTCTGAGCCCGGTCAACAATATCGGTCTCTGCAATAACCTTTCGGATGTGCACAACGCTGCTCTGGTTTTTCCCCGAGGCTGCAGGTAAATTACCAACGCTGACAAGCTGCCCGCCGAACCCAAACGAACAGGAAGATGGACGGCGAAGCCACTTGGGTGGTTGTTTAAGACTGAGCGTCGGAGCTGTGGTACGGGAGTAACCTGGCACGTCAAACACATCTGCGCCATCCGGTTTTGGGGTCACAGGGGGAACTGAAGCATCATTCGTAGACTGAATAGAGTGAATCCCAACCGTCCCATCAAAGAAAGCAGTAGCCAGAAGATCAGGATTTCGTGGACACCATTCCACTTGAAAAGCCCAATTACCCGCAGAAGGAAGCTGTTTAAAGACGAAGTTAGAACATTAGACTTCAATAAATCGAGCCATACCTCGCCGATAATCTCAGATGTCTGCGGGTTCCAACAGAGGGCGCGGTTGTCCTTTCCGCACGAAAGCAAGAGGTCTGCATCATGCTTGCACCACGAGAGTGACAGAACACCCTTCTCGTGCCCCGTAAGGATCTAGGAACAAGAAAGTGGGGCGCATTAGCAATGGATGAATGGATATATTAAAAGCGTACTTTTTCCGGTGCACGTGCATTTCGAAGATCCCAAACCATGATCACGGGAGACAGGTCATCCTCGGAAGCGGTAACAAGGCGAGTTGCCTGCATTGAAACCCCAATTAGCTCCATGGCATTGCTATTAGAACTGTGAGCGCCTACATTGTCAGGGTGCCACGCAATCGCACTCATGCCGCGTCTGCCGCCAACGGCCATTCCACTACCAACACCACTTTGGCCTGCAAGCGTGCCCGCACCACCACCATAAGCGAGGGCGACTACCTCACGTTTCCCTCGCAGATCCCATACTACAGTATATCCCGTACTACTAGCGCCTGCAAGCACGTATTGTACCTGTTGGTTCCAAGCAACGGAAGTGATCTCATCAAGCTTCGTGCTCCGTGTGCCTGGCGTAGGAGAGTATGGCTTCGATGGGTCATTGAGATCCCAGATATAAACCTATATTGCGACCAACATGTTAGGGGGGGAATGTTTTTCGATTTGCAGAAGAGAATCTGCACACCTCGCCGTTGATTGCACCAGAAGCCAGAAGGTTTGTATGTATGGGGTTGAAATCAAGGCCACGGACGGGACCAGTATGACTGTTGTTACGAAGGATCAAAGATTCAGAGACGCTGGGTACGCTAGTCAGCTGATGAAACCTCATAAGAAAATGTACGTACTCGGCATTAACAATGATTTTTGCTGGGTCCCACAGGACAAGTTCGCCGTTTTCCATACCAGCTGCAATGACACCGCATGAGCGGTCTCTATGCACTTGACCCCATGCAAGACGATTGAACCTATGGCGATCATTTTCACGGACTTCTATTGTTGCACGCGACTAGCATGCTCACCTTGAGTTGTCGGTGACCGCGCCCTTTGGGGCAGGCAAACCATCTCCTCCGAGATCATATTCGTTCTTGTCCATGAAATCCGGTTGCCATATTTCGAGCTGAGATTCATTCGAGAAAGACTCATCGAGTGCGCCAGCAACCGAGCCCGTCGCAATGAGGGGGAGCGATGCGGTCGGCGACCACGCAAAAGTGGACGTCCTGTAGATTTCTTTAAGCTTCATGACGGATGTTTGGGTTAAGTCCTTCAAGACGTGTCAATGTCTACCAAAACTTGTCCGCAGTTTTCGTACAAAGTTTGATAAACGTGGTCCTTTATCTACCATATATGTATATAACAGTTTATACTAAATTTGTCACGGACTTGTTGTTATTCTGCTACTTAGTATCGACCTTTGGAGGATTCAGAACAACATTCACGAGCACGGACACTACTTCCTGGTTTGCGTACTTCCGAGAAAACTTTCTACTCGTGGAGAATGATGCTGTACTTGTGACACTTCACACAACATGCTTTCCTCGGGACTTTGGCTTGTCAAATATTGGTGTAGTTGGAATAGAGCCACTTTCCTGAAAATCACTGTGTTATCATTCACGGAATTTGTACTGCCTCGCGTCACCCTTGCACTCCGTAGTCAACGGATAACCACTTCGCTGTGCATCGAACATGCCTAAGGCTTTCGGAACGCCTTCGTCACGCTGCCATGTTTCCGGCTTGCCCAATACGAGCAGTGGGATATGAGTTGTGGGCAGTTTGCAGAGGCTTTCTATTGATAATTTCATTGTGTCGGTCTTCTATCGCGCTAGCTTGCATTCCAAGCCATCTCGATCGGCACTCTGCGATGCTCGCTCATCTGTTCGATCGCGAGGAGATTGACCAAGATGCTGTGTCATGTCGCTCTGATTCGTCGGAAACGTCGCCCTTTGACCTTGTGGTAGTTCTACCAGGTTCTGCCCTGTTTCACTGGTGATTCATAGTGAAGATGGAGAAGTTCGGGAGCATTCGCTTGATCAACACTTGCAGTTCCGAAGTCCCTCCGCAGGTGCAAGTTTGTCACCTCCTTTGCTTCGTTTCCCTAATACGGTCATTTCCCCAGTCATATTTGATCAATCATTATGTCTTACTTCAAAGACACGCTTTACTGAAAATGACGATCAACTCCCCGAAACGCTGGCCCCAACCCTGGCACTGGAATCATAATAATAAGGTTTGCGTGCTCTCAAGCTCCGAAGCAAGGCAACTTGAGGTCATGAGAGGATATGACTCCAACTTGAAGTGCGGCACACGTCTATGATTCCACGTTTATACGAGCGTCAATGGTAGTTGACCCTACTTTTGCTCTTGGCCAGACTGCCGCTCAATCACTAGCCAGCCTGTATTTACTAACTATATGCTTACACTCACACTATGTATTGTGCCCATCGTCCACAGGTAAACTAGATCTCATTTCTCGCGTACGCATCAGACCGCGTGTTTTACAACCTGTTTGTCTCGTGTACAGTGCCTCATGGACACCCTCGCCAACGATCCTCTTATGTGTTTAAAAGCTGCGTTCACAAATCACCCATGTAGGAGCCTCACCCGCTCACAATGTTTGCTTCCTCTTTCAATCCCGCTGTCCGACCTCCCCCCCGTGGTGGAGCAGCCAAGGTGCGAATTGCGTTTATTGCCCGTATGCCTCATGCTGATAGCGCTGTGCCATGCAGAATTATTTCCTCCCGGTCCCGTCGGGCTTCTCTCTTCAGGTCTTCAAAGCCCCGACGATGTCTGCACGTCCATATGCAGCGAAAGTGGACTTGGACTACCGTCCTATGACACGGGCGAACTCTCAGTCCCGACAACAGTCCGGACACGTTCCTCGCCAGCAGGAACCCACGAGGAAGCTATTAAAGGCTCCTCCGCCCGAGGAGCCAGGCTTCACTAAGCGATCATCGTACGAGCACAAGCCTAGCTCCGGGAGATACGCTATCCACGCCGGACCTGTGCCCGACACATACATTTATGAGCGCTCGATATCGTCCAAGGCTGGATACCCCTACTCACCTTCTGACGTAACGAGCGAATGCGACTCTATATTCTCAGTCAATACACAGATCTCCTCCGGCTCATCGAGCAGCAGTGTTACAGATAGCCCCCCAAATACACGGATGCTTCAAATCAGAGCTGCCTCGCCAAACTCTGAACAATCACGTTCGCGTTCACCCCCTTCGTACCACCCCAGGGGTATGTCGACTTTCCCACTAGGGCATTCGTGCCCTTCATGTGGTGAGGCGAGTCCTCCGCCCAGAACATCATCCATGACTGCTAATAAGGGGAACCATATCCATTATCCTTCACGTCCACTCCCTACACCCCCAGTGAGCGCCAGAGTACGCAAGGACAGCATTCTCCTAGCAAGCGAACGCTCTATTACGTCATATGACACCCGCCAGCACTCGACATCACTCAAACATGGTGAACGCGTGCCATTCCCGGCACCACCGGTAGATGAACAAGGGAGAAACAGCATGGGCATGCAGCCATCGCGCTCATCGTCCCTCAAGGGAAACCTCTCTATTACCATCCCACCACCTCCGGGCTTGGATTTGGTCCCCGGTGGTCATTACGAGTACCCTCCTGTTCAGGGACCCGTGCTGGACACTGAACCAATTGGTCCACCTAACGCACCACATCGCCGGAATTTTGATGGCGACCATACACAGGCCTTGCCGCAGCGGGCGGTGTGCCTCGCTGCAGATGCACGGTCTGTGCGGTGGTGCGATGACTTGATATGTCCATCGCCTATATTCCCGAATCAGAGAAGGAAGGGATGGTTCAATCGCAGAGGGTTTGTGGCACTTTGTTGATGTGTATGAAGGCTGACCCGTAGTTCTTTAGAGACCAGCTCTGGCGAAACGATGGTTGCTACCGGACACCAGCACCAGGAGACGCATACCCTCCTGATCTTGAGGGCTATCCAGAGCCCGGAAGTGGGTGGCAGAATGAGGAAGGAACTCGCATTGACATCAGCCATCGTTTAATACCCAAACCTCCCCTGCGCTCTGTGTTGAAGCCGACGAATTATAAGTGTCAGGATGGTATTATCGCTGGTTACCTCACCGCCGCCCCCTCCTCGCCGACCTCTGACGACGAGTGACAATCGGATGCATCATGAGTCCGCTGCCCCGCTTCATCATTATCTAACACGGACGCTATGCAAAGCTCTCTCCGATCAACTTTTCGCTTTCAGTGTTTTATTCGTTCAGGTGTTCTCCGCCACATTTTACCGGAGCTGGTATACTGTCTCTAGCATTATGATGGTGATAAGTTACATCCTTGCATGTTTGTATATTAGTCTGACGAGAGAGATATGACCTCATGTTCATCCCCGCTTGTCCTTCTATTTAATCTGACGGGTAATCCCTTCGCCTTCCCTTCGCTCTTTTGCCGTTTTTTGGTTGGCTGAGGTGGTCTAAGTGAGTAAGCCCAGTCCGCATCGTCGTCATCGTCAAAATCCGACTCCTCAGCATCAATCATCATTATCTGGCTCGTAAAGTCTTCTCCATCAACTTCGTCCGGGTCCGATACATCTTCATATAGCCTTTTCTTTCTTGGTGGGGCTGGTTTCCGAATTCGTGACGGGCCAGAAGTGGGGTCTTCTTGAAGATCCAGAATATCAGGAGATTGCCTATCAATAGCGGTCTTCTTGCTCTTTACTTTGCGCCCATATCTCCTGAAGGAGCACTGGATTCTAGGCCCGGCTCCGTTGACGATATCTTCACAACTGAAGCGGGAGAGCCGAAGCGCTTGATTACCGGGTGCGACGTAAACATTCACAGTGTATGCCGTCGACGAAAAGGCCTCCTCGAGGTACCGCAACACAAGCATCTGCACAATTAGCGACTCCATGTCCTTTCACAATATCTCAGATCAGATCAAACTCGACATGGGAAACAAGAACTCACATCCTTTGAAAGCCCCACT
The DNA here is from genome assembly GCA_016695465.1 of Suillus americanus. Classification (NCBI taxonomy): domain Eukaryota; kingdom Fungi; phylum Basidiomycota; class Agaricomycetes; order Boletales; family Suillaceae; genus Suillus; species Suillus americanus. The sequence continues at coordinate 209,282 of MU177911.1, forward strand.
TTGCCGCCAGCCACGGAATCATAATCAATCTGTATCTTCTCTTTAGCATTTCGGCGCTTTCCGCCGCCACCAGTTTCGAATGAACCACCACCTAGACCGCGTGCCAGGTCACTGAGGCCAGCAATGGTCAGGCGCCCGCCACTACCTTCTACAGCTTCAAGTATCTTTAGAATCTGCCACGCTTCAACTGTCACATCCTTGTGTTCCACGTTGGCAGGAGGCCTCGTGCAATTGTCGCAATGCCCACATCGGTCCATTGCATCTGATTCGTTCGTAGTCCACGAGGCCATAGAGAGATCGGATGATGCCGAAAAGTACCTATAATGATCACCGAACGTACATGTGAGAAGGTCGACGCTAGCACGAATTAGGCTTACT